>CM056210.1:5133021-5590521 GCA_029692085.1 Gymnothorax javanicus
GATGGGTGGTGAATCTTCGCAGGAGTTTGCCTTCCGACTAAAATTCCTATAAAAGGGCAGTGAAAACTAATCCTGGAGGTCACAAAAGAACCCAGACTCAGATCAAAATACAAACCCCAATTCCAATGAAGTTGACGTTGTGTGAAATAGTGAATAAAAAACGAATACATTGACTTCCAAATCCTTTTCGACCTATATTCAATTGAGTACACTACAAAGACAAATTATTTAATGTTCAAACTAATAAACTTTATTGTTTTTTTAGAAATATTCACTCATTTTGAATTTGATACCTACAACATGTTCCAAAAAAGCTGGGACAGGGCCATGTTTACCACTGTGTTACATCACCTTTCCTTTTAACAGCACTCAATTAGCATTTGGGTACTGAGGACACTAACTGTAGAAGCTTTGTAGGTGGAATTTTTTCCCTTTCTGGCGTGATGTACGACTTCAGTTGCTCAACAGTCTGGGGTCTCCGTTGTCGCATTTTGCGCTTCATAATGTGGCACATATTTTCAATGAGAGACAAGTCTGGACTGCAGGCCAGCCAGTCTATTACCCGCATTCTTTTACTACGAAGCCATGCTGTTGTAATGCATGCAGAATGTGGCTTGGCATTGTCTTGCTAAAATGAGCAGGGACGTCCCTGAAAAAGAGGTCACTTGGGTGACAGCATATGTTGCCCCAAAACCTGTATCTACCTTTCAGCATTAATGGTGCCTTCACAGATGTGCAAGTTACCCATGCCATGGGCACGAACACATCCTCATACCATCACAGATGCTGGGTTTTGAACTTTGCGCTGATAACAGTCTGGATGGTCCTTTTCCTCTTTAGCCTGGAGGACACGACGTCAAAGATTTCCAAAAACAATTTGAAATGTGGACTCGTCAGACCACAGCACACTTTTCCATTTTGCGTCAGTCCATCTCAGATGAGCTCGGGCCCAGAGAAGCCGGCGGCGTTTCTGGGTGCTGTTGATATATGGCTTTCGCTTTGCATGGCAGAGTTTTAATTTGCACTTGTAGATTTAGTGACAAACTGTGTTAACTGACAATGATTTTCCAAAGTGTTCCTGAGCCCACATGGTAATATCCCTCACAGAATGATGTCGGTTTTTGATGCAGTGCCGCCTGAGGGACCGACGGTCATGGGCATTAAATGTTGGTTTTCAGCCTTTCTACTTATGTATAGAGATTTCTCCAGATTCTCTGAATGTTTTGGTGATATTATGGACTGTAAATGATGAAATCCCTAAATTCCTTGCAATGACTTTGACTATTTGCTCACGCATTTGTTCACAAAGTGGTGAACTTCACCCCATCCTTGCTTGTGAACGACTGAGCCTTTCGGGGATGCTCCTTTTACACCTAATCATGACACTCACCTGTTTCCAATTAACCTGTTCACCTGTTGAATGTTCCAAACAGGTGTTTTCTGAGCATTCCTCAACTTTCCCAGTCTTTTGTTGCCCCTGTCCCAGCTTTTTTGCTCGCCGTGATAAATGTCCTTGGAGAGCTATTGCCATACCCTCTGCGTCGGTGTCGGCGTCCGTGGACAGCAAGGTTAAAGTTTTCCGGCGAGCTGTGTTGTCTTCTGACAACTCTTGTTTGGAACGTGGTGCAGGCAATCAAATTCAAAATGAGTGAATATGTCCAAAAAAAACAATAAAGTTCATCAGTTTGAAAATTAAATATCTTGTCTTTGTAGTGTACTCAATTGAATATAGGTCGAAAAGGCTTTGCAAATCATTGTATTCTGTTTTTATTCACGTTTCACACAACATCCCAACTTCATTGGAATTGGGGTTTTTAACTATAGGCCTTGCTTCAGTAAAGGTCAGTTTTTATGAGACAGAGCCAGGGCAAAAATGGCATCCATTGAAGAGCTGCAAACCAAAAACCAGTGCTGACCTAAAGGAATAAAAAGGCTCGCCTCACATTTGCAAAAAAAACTTGTTGATGACTCCCAATACTTTTTTGGATAATATTCAGTGGACATCCTCAGCTGCAACCCTGACCAACCAGCAGATTCCCTTGAACAGCATGCAATAAAAAAACATGTCTTTTCTGTTCTTCAAAAGATATTCAACATGTGGTTTTAAAAACATATGAAAATGGTTTTCATAATTCATGTTCTGGGCCCGTATTCACAAAGCATCTTAGCGCTAAAAGTAGGTCCTAATTGCCGGATTTAGGAGAAACTCCTAAAAAAAATGGGCGTGTCAGTCGTAAATTAAGGACTCCTAATTATTTTTACTAAGTGTTATTCACAAAGCATTTTAGGCCTAAGAGTAGCTCCTATGTCTGGGAGAGCTTAAAAGTAGTCAAGAGGACTCCTAACTCGCTAAAACCTATTCACAAAGAATCGGAAAATGGCTGCTGCTGTTGAAAGACGGAATGACTTAGAATTTCTGAATGATGCGCAGTTGTTGAAAAGATATCGGATCGACCGTGAAGCGATTTTATTTGTTGTTGACTTGGTGAGGGAGAGAATATCGTCTCCAACCATGAGAAACAACCCAATAAGCCCCGAAATAAAATGTTTGACAACACTTCGTTACTTGGCCACCGGAAAAATGCAACTTTGCAACGCGGACACTTTAGGGATTTCACAGTCATCTGTCGGTCGCTCAATTCACAAACAATCATTGCGCTCAGTGAACCCCATATCATCCGACAGTTTATCTGATTTCCAATGGACATTCGCCAACAACACAGAATCAAACTTGAATTCATGCACATCTCAGGTATGCCCGGTATCATCGGTGCTATTGACGAGGCCCATATTTGAATTATTTCTCCAACCCAAGATGAAGACGTATTTGTAAATAGAAAAAAAGTTCATTCCATCAACACCCAGATAGTATTTGATGCCGAATACAATATTTTGGACATTGTTGCGAAATGGCCAGGATCCACGCACGACTCTCGCATTTTAATGGAAAGCAGCTTATGCCAATTATTTGGCAGGCATTATGTGCCTGCGGGATGCCACTTGCTCGGGGACAGTGGCTTTGGTGCTGTACCTCCTCCTGCTATGCATGAATAATTTCGGACCTCCCCTGCGATTGCAGCCCATACCACCGCTTCTCGCAGTCGTCTGTCATCCGAGGATTTGCTGTTCACCCCCGAGCCAAATTTCCCTTTGATGACATTCTTTCGCTCCAGCACCGACTGGGCCAGCAGCAGTAACTGGTCGTGGCTCCAGTTGGGCTCTCGCATCCTTTTTGAACTTTCATCCATGACAGTTTAGGGCAAACAAACTTGAATGGCTCGACATTTAAATGATCACAACATATTCTCATTGGGTAATAAGTTGCCAATTATTGGGGAAAATGACGCGTTTTATTATTGACTCGTTTTATGCTATTGGCGTTTTTACAACTATCTTTTTCCTATGTATATTTATTTGCCTAGACCGTGATATGTGGGGACTGCACATAGTGCATTTTGAGGAGTGCTCAACATGTTATTATTTTATGGGACAAACCAGCCGCTTGGACTGTTTCCTCATTTTTTCCTCCATGGGTTGTATGTGGGATATTTTTTCAATGGGCCGCCCTGTCACCAAACAACCAATCACTGTGCTCATTGTCCCAAGACTCGTGCATGAGAATTGACGTCATCCATAGCAACGGAGATTTACTCCCACCTATCTCAGAGCTACTCCTATTCTAGGAGTTACCAGTTTTCTTAACTAAAAGTTGCTCTCAGCAGCTTTGTGAATAACTTTTAAGATTTTACTCCTACATAAAATGTTTTAGCGCGACTAAGGAGTACTCCTAGCGGTAAGATAAGATGCTTTGTGAATATGGGCCCAGATCTTACATTCAACAAAAATAAATAAAACAAAAATTATTATCTTTCATGAGCCAAAAAGAAAAAAATGTGTTGAGAGCATCAGAAGTCATTTAATATATTCTGCAACCTCAGTGCTAAATAACAAACCAAGCAGTTGTGATTTACAGCTTCTCAGGGTCCCGTGTAATGGGATTACTGACCACTAGGGAACCATTATCTCAAGTCAAGGGAACTGGTATTCAGGAAAATAGACCAGAATAAATCAAAACACAGATGGATGTTGGAAAAAGAATGAAAAGGCCCGTAAAAAGAGAGAAATTATTTGGAGGTAACATCATACTCACAGAATGGCGGAGGATGACATCACCATAATCAAGCATGCCGGTTGATTTCACGTTGCAGGCGTGAAGTAAGGGTAAGCGACCTGGGGTGGAGAGTGGGCCTCTCGCTGCAAAGGAGCCTGGGAGGCATCAGCAAATGGAACTGTCTGGAGATTTCTACAAGTGGATGTTTACAGCTGTAGTCGCCAGATCTCCCACTGCCTGTCCTGCCAGAGAATAAACAGGAAGCTGCACTCCCGAACAGATGCATTTAATCTCCCTGCTGATGTACAGTATACCTGTACTAACATTCAGTTGCTGTCTCACCCAATGAAGGCGAATTATATAGTTAATTTTGTGTATTTATTGCACAACAAAAAAAGTGCAATAAAAAATTATGTATTTGTAAGCAAAAAGTTGAGATCAAATATTAATCAGCCAAACGCGCAATCTTTTTATGCTCTGAAAAATTTAATCATGTGATTCATGTGTTCCCTGCTGCCCTCTGTGTTCACTGTTTGTTTACGAAACTAGTTTCTGTTCAGGAGTTAAAAAATTTTTGCTGATCAAGTGAACATCCATGTCTTCTGAATCTGTTATTGCTTTCTTGTTTTGCATATTAGCAAGCAAACTAACTAATTACATGATGATTATGGAAAGTTAACGCATGCATGCTAGCTTGCAAAGTAGTTCTGAGAGTGGTATTTAGCTAGCTAACTAGCAACATGGACAACCAAGCCATACAAATTTAACTAACGTTACACATGGAATTTAGTTTTAATATATTAATGGAAATTGGAAACACCTAGCTAGCCACAGATTTTCCTTGAAAACAAATCACTGCCATCGCTTCTTTGTATTTTTCGAAAAGCATAATTGGTCCTCTTCGATATTAATTTTTTGTCAAACCTCCATTGTACTGACCCAGGTTAGTCGTATAAAGCAGTCACAGCAAGCCATAAAAATACATTTATCAATTTACATCAAAACATATGTCATGAACTAGTCCATTATTCCCTCTACAATCAATCTTTCAATCTTTAAGGGACCAGTGACTACAGGAAATATTGGTCTTTGCTTAATTACGTTGAGAATTGACAATGCTGAAATCTAAATTAAACATGCAGGTCCTATTGATTCGTGTGAACATTTATTAAAATTTAGCTTTATTTGTATTAATTTTTAAAATTTCATTCATTCAGTGGGCTGTCGAAGTACGTTTGCTTCAAATTGCTTTCAATCTGTTCCTATTTAAGATTGCTTGATCAATAATCACACAATTATATTTACTGAATAATCAAGACCAATACAAGCCTGTGATATTTCATAAAATATTAAGAAATGACAGATTACTGAAGGGTAACATTGACAGTGTACTAAATGGTGATCTTCCATGGATGGAAAAAAAAACCAAATAATAATAAAGCATAATTAATTAACCCAGTTCTTTTCCTGAATTCCATTGGTTTCTAAGATTTTTTCAGCAGTGCAACCTAATTTATTTTAAGACTGCACTTTATCATAATGTTTTCAACGTTCGAAAGAATAGATTGAATTTGCTGGGAAGAGTAGTTGGTTGCCGCGTACAGCCATAATAATTAATTATTTTTTTAAATTACTAACGATTCTTACGAAAGTGTTGGTAATTTACGTTGTAACAATTAAGTAAATTGGTTATTAGTCCATTGTGAAAGTTTGACTAATGGCATGCAATTAAAGTCATTTAATGTGCATGCCATGTATCAAACTTCCAAGGTAGCGTAGTCATTCATGAGGTCTTTGCAGCCAGGCCTCTGGATAAGTTGTAGGAAGCCTATAATATGAGATTGTATGAATGACATTGATCTAATTAAACAAAATTGAAACCTTATCTAAATATCCTTTCAGCAGCATTTACTACATAACATTCTACTTCAAGATGGAATTTCAAGAAATTTCAGTTAATTACCTTCCACACAATCTCATATTGCAACCCTCCTCATTGACGCAAAACTGTACGAATTAATCATTAATGGCAGTGCAGCTCATTGGAAGCCCATTTGCACAGTAAATTAATTCAATTTATCATTCGATTCTTACTCGGAAATAGGTTCAGTGTTTACCTGCATTATGGTAATGTCACAGGTTGTAGACAGAGGTTTGTTTTTACATGAGCAGCCTGAACACGTGGACCTGAGCAGCAAAACCGCATTTTTAGAAACATTTTCTTAGGCGTATCAAGCCGATTGGAGGCAGACGCAGAAAAAAAAAACATTCCGTTTTGTGAGCTGCAGAAATTCAGAAGCTTTGTAAGACATTGACGTTTTACGTTACCATTAATATAGATAAGAAAATGTTTGATAATTATTGCAATGCACTATAATGCAAGCTGAGGTGAAATTGATCCGGATTGATTCTCGAAACTGAACAAATTAACAATTAGTTGGTAATTAGGAAACCTAAATGGGAGTGGGTTTGGAAATGTAATGTGCTTTAAGTGAGATGAAAGCATTGCTATTATCTGTCCGATAGCAACTCCGGTGTGGAGGAGGTTAACCTGTCTTCTATAAACCTGTCAAATGTGTGATGAACGTGAAGAAAGTCTGTCATATTCTGACGCACGTGACCCATTTTTCCAATTATAGTTACTAGCTGTGGTGTGTTACTATTCAGCCTATCTTTTACACAGAGCCATCCACACTCGGTGTTTATTGAGGGCACCATGTCACTCTAAAATACACCACAGTACTTTATTCTTTCATTCCTGACAGAAATGAATGTGCGTTATTACCTTTGACAGACAGGAATCCTGTCCACGTGATTCCTCTATTGCAGCCGATACACTCATAAACCAGCGACAATCTCCAAATAGTCCACAGCTGAATCTGTTAAGTTCGTTATCAGCCCGAGGGGAATATCCCCACAGCCTCTGTGCGTCGTTTTCATGTGCGTTTCGTTTTGACCGAAATCGGATGATGCCAAATTCAGCACATTGTTGTAACATATCAATCTTAATTTATAGCTGTTCAACTAATTTCATTATTAGTCATTTATTCATATGAAGATCCCCATTGACTTTCACTGATGACACTTGACTACAAAACACAATAATTGAAAATTTCACCTGTCTAAATTTTCAACGGACACATATAACGCATATGAGCAATTAAAACAACAAGTCATGGTAGAGTGTGTGCTTATATTTTATTTTCAAATCCTGTGATTTAATGAATTTAACTTATATGGCCACAGCCTTATATCCACTGATTAAATGTTGGATGAACAGAAGTCGAATTTTCGGGTGGCTGAAGATGCCATGTAACAAATGTCACAAATTGATGTTACTGGAAATGCAAAATTTGACTATGAATGTAGAGAGAAAGTGGAATAAAAGTGGCTTTGTGATAGTAAGCTTGATACTACTGTTTATTAATGCCATTTGCCTTCAAACAGTGGGGTTAAGAAATTGGAAATTGTTGATGACTATTTTTTTCCATGGGCATTCATAATTTTGGTGGATTTGTAAAACATTAGAAAATTTTGACAATATATACACAGTGCTGTGAAAAAGTATTTGCCCCCTTCCAGATTTCTTTTTTTTTTTGCATATTTGTCACTCTTAAATGTTTCAGATCATCAAACAAATTTTAATATTAGACAAAGGTATCCCGAGTAAATACAAAATGCAGTTTTTAAATGATAATTTTATTTATTGAGGGAAAAAGCTATCCAAACCTACCAAGCCCTGTGTGAAAAAGTAATTGCCCCCTAAACCTAATAACTGGTTGTGCCACCTTCGGTGACAATAACTGCAGTCAAGCGTTTGCGATAAATGGCAATGAGTCTTTCACATAGCTGTGGAGGAATTTTGGCCCACTCATCTTTGCAGAATTGTTTTAATTCGGCCAAATTGGAGGGTTTTTGGCATGAACGGCCTGTTTAAGGTCATGTCACAGCATCTCAATCGGATTTAAGTCCGGACTTTGACTAGGCCACTCCAAAACCTTAATTTTGTTTTTTTAAGCCATTCAGAGGTGGACTTGCTGGTGTGTTTATGATCATTGTCCTGGTGCATAACCCAAGTGCGCTTTAGCGTGAGGTCACGCAGTGATGGCCGGACATTCTCCTTCAGGCTTTTCTGGTAGAGAGCAAAATTCATGGTTCCATCAATTACGGCAAGTCGTCCAGGTCCTGAAGCAGCAAAGCAGCCCCAGACCATCACACTACCACCACCATGTTTGACTGTTGGTATGATGTTCTTTTTATGAAATGCTGTGTTAGTTTTACGCCAAATGTAATGGGTTGCACACCTTCCAAAAAGTTCAACTTTTGTCTTGTCAGTCCACAGAATATTTTCCCAAAAGTCTTGAGGATCATCAAGATGTTTTTTGGCAAATGTGAGATGAGCCTTTGTGTTCTTTTTGGTCAGCAGTGGTTTTCGCCTTGGAACTCTCCCAAGGATGCCTTTTTTACCCAGTCTCTTTCTTATTGTTGAATCATGCACACTGACTTAAACTGAGGCAAGCGAGGCCTGCAGTTCTTTAGATCTTGTTCTGGGTTCTTTTGTGACCTCCTGGATGAGTCGTCGATGCACTCTTGGAGTAATTTGGTAGGCTGGCCACTCCTGGAGGGTTCACCACTGTTCTAAGTTTTCTCCATTTGTGGATAATGGCTCTCACCGTGATTACATGGAGTCCCAAAGCCTTAAAAATGGCTTTGTAACCCTTTCCAGACTGATAGATGTCAATAACTTTGTTTCTCATCTGTTTTTGAATTTCTTAAGATTGCGGCATGATGTGTTGCTTTTGGAGATCTTTTAGCCTACTCCACTTTGTCTGACAGGTTCTGTTTAAGTGATTTCTTTATTCAACAGGTCTGGCAGTAATCAGGCCTGGGTGTGGCTAGTGAAATTGAACTAAAAAAATGTCGTCAATCACCAGTAATTCATGATTTAACGGGGGGCAATTACTTTTTCACATAGGGCCGGGTAGGTTTGGATAGCTTTTTTCCCTTAATACATGAAATCATCATTTAAAAACTGCAGTTTGTATTTACTAAGGTTATCTTTGTCTAATATTAAAATTTGTTTGATGATCTGAGACATTTAAGTGTCACAAATATGCAAAAAAAAAAAATCAAGAAGGGGGCAAATACTTTTTCGTGACACCAGAGGTCGCGTTACACTTTTTGATTGTCCGTCATTGTGACGGACAGGGGCATAAAAATTCCGTCATATTCAATTATTATTCGTCATTGTAATTTTATTTTTTAAAATGATAATCATTTATTTTTTTAATAAAATAAACAGTATAATTTATTGATTACGCATTAGCTGATGCCAACAGTGATTCATGTAGACACACATTGCGCACTGTGTTAAACACAGAACTGCATGGATTTTCGAACTTACTGCTGTATGAACATTATCAAACATCACAAATGATTTCTCCCCCTCACAGTAACAGTGCGCAAATGAACAATGCTTTCAGTTACTGCTGGGCTTCACTAAGCCTAACAACCGCAGTCTCGCTAAGTGGTCCTACAAAGCTGCTTATCAACTTGTTATGTCAATCGGGGCTTTCCCGACCTAGATATCTGCGTGTTCACATAACAGAGACGACGTTTGTAGCATATAACCAATCGTCTACCAGCAGCAGAGCAGCATATTTTACAAATGAAGAGCAAATGATCATATTACAAAAATATGAGGAATACAGGATCATACCAGAGATGCCAAGTCTGACGCATTCGGCTTGAGTCTCTCGCCTCTTAGTGGCATTCACATTCCTGTGCCGTAGTCAGCAATTATTCAATCAATGCGAACTGAAGAAATTCACTCGCGGAATTCAAGTCATTGCAGATTAAGTTAATCAGTTTAACATGCATTACGGTGGATTTCCCCACTAGTGACACGGAAATTGATTATGACTCAGGAATTCTCAAGCTTGTCTTTACTCAAGGATTGAAAGCAATGGAATTGCATAAAGACGTTTCAAATGGTCTTATTACATTTAAACAATTTAAACGATCATGAAACACATGCATTGTTTCCAATCCCTGAGTAAAGAGAAGCACCAGAAGTCCGGAGTCATAATCGCTTTCCATAGTGAGGTCCACCTTTACGCAAGTGAAACTGAAACTTCAATGCACAAGGATTTTAATACCGCGTGAGAATCTCATTAATAAGCGTTCATTGAATAATTGCGGACTACGGTGAATAAGCCTAAAAAATGCGTGAGACCTCGCCCGAATCGTGAGACTTGGCATCTCTGTCATACAGATCAAAGACAATGCTCGAGACAATATGACACCCACCACCAATTGGACAGGGGTGTGAATTACATTCTGTCAAAACGACGGACGGCCTTCAAAATATTCCGTCATCGTTAAAAAAAATCCGTCAATGACGGAAAATATTCGATTAACGCAAACCTCTGCACGGCACTATATATATATATATATATATATATATATATATATATATGTATATCCCAACTATTTCGGCATTGGGGTTGTGTATATATATATATATATATATAATATACACAAAATAGTTGGGACAAAAATGTAAATTGTGAATAAAATCAAAACGCAATGACAGAACAGAGATAACATAGCAAGTGTTGAAACTGAGAAATTTTACAATTTTATCCACAAAATGAGCTCATTTCAAATTTGATGGCTGCTACAGGTCTCAAAAAAGTTGGGACAGGAGCCTGTTTACCATGGTGTAGCATCCCCTCTTTTTTTTAACACAGAGCGGAGGCGTCTGGGCATTGAGGAGACAAGTTTCTTGACTTCAGCCATTGGAATTTGATCCCACTCTTGTTTAATACAGGCTTCCAGCTGCTGGAGAGTTTTGGGTCTCCTTTGACGGACTTTTCTTTTAATTATGCGCCAAATTTTCTCAATCGGTGAAAGATCAGGACTGCAGGCAGGCCAGTTCAGCACATGGACTCTTCTACTACAAAGCCATGCTGTTGTAATAGCTGCAGTATTTGGTTTTGCATTGTCCTGCTGAAATACACAAGGCCTTCCCTTGAACAGATGTCGTCTGGAGGGGAGCATATGTTGCTCTAAAACCTTTATATACCTTTCAGCATTTATGGTGCTTTTTAAAACATGCAAGTGTCCCACACCATATGCATTAATGCATTCCCATACCATCAGAGATGCTGGCTTTTGAACTGAACGCTGATAACAGGAGGAGTGATCTTTCTCCTCTTTAGCCAGAGGACACGACCCCCATGATTTTCAACAAGAATGTCAAATTTGTACTTGTCTGACCACAGGACACTTTGCCACTTTGCTACAGTCTATTTTAAATGAGCCTTGGCCCACAGAACACGGCAGCGCTTCAGGATCATGCTCAACAATGGTTTCCTTTTTGCATGATAGAGTTTTAGGTGGCATCTGTGGATGGCACGGCGGACTGTGTTTACAGACAGTGGTTTCTTGAAGTACTCCTGGGCCCATTTAGTAATGTCAATGACAGAATCATGCCGGTGAGTGATGCAGTGGCGTCTGAGGGCCCGAAGATCACTGGCATCCAGTAAAGGTCTTCGGCCTTGTCCCTTACGCACAGAGATTTTTCCAGTTTCTCTGAATCTTTCAATGATGTTATGTACTGTCGATGATGAGACCTTCAAAGCCTTTGCAATTTGACGTTGAGGAACAGTGTTTTTAGAGTATTCCAAAATTTTTTTATGCAAGCCTTCACAGGTTGGAGAGCCTCTGGCCATCTTTCTGAGAGACTCAGCCTCTCTAAGACATCCCTTTTATAGCCAATCATGTTACACACCTGATGCCAGTTAACTTAATTACGTGCTAAATGTTCTTTCAGCTGATTCTCTTATATGGCTCATTCCATACAAAACTGTACAAATATGTTACAATGGTGATGAAAATTCAAATACGCCTTTTCCAATTCTGCAACCACCGATGTCGCCATCTGCTGGCCATGAAAGGGAATTAAAATTCCGCATTGGTCTCACTTTTCAGACCCGGGTGCTGCGTCCATCTTTTTATACAATCTATGGTGATAGCGGACAGATTGTTTATGTTTTTATGGGCGTAACACAATATTAGGGCACGGAAAAATTTCCATTACTTTTAAAAGCATAGTAAATATGATTGTCTGACGCCTTGTGAAATTTTGAGGCAGGAAGTGAGTACCTTATTTTGCCAAGGTCATCTTTATGCCAATTGCATACGTTATGCAAATTAACCCACAGGGATGGACGTAACATGTGAGGACGCGACTGGTTTCGCCCACGACGGTCATTTCAAATTGCATTTCTGATCAGATGAGTCCCAATAATTTAGTGAAGACAATTGAAACCGTTATTATGGGTATTTCTCTGCAATATTTCATTTCACTTTCTTTTGAAGTATCAACAGACATGTCATGAGCGTTTCATGAAGTTGGCTGCCAAATTTTGTAACAAAATATGTCCTCCACAATGCCTTGGCTGACATCAGGACACCACTTTTTCTGCTGTGTTGCAGGACCGATGACTCAGATTTTTTCTTATGTATATCTTCAATCCGGGAGTGAATAAATATGAACAATGCAAATCATTTAATTCTCCTAAAAAAAAATGTATTGACCATTTTTATACAACACAGTGAATTGTACAGTTTAGTATGGAGTGACCCATATATTAATTGCTTTTTCAGCCTTTTTTTTGCCTGTGTCCCAACTTTTTTGAGACCTGTTGCAGCCAGAAAATTTGAAATAAGCTCATTTTGTGGATAAAAATGTAAAATGTCTCAGTTTCAACATTTGAAATGTTATCGATGCTCTATTGTAAATAACATATTGGCTCCTGATCTGAAAGTCATTGCATTTTGACTTTATTCGCAATTTACACTTCGTTCCAACTATTTCGGAATTGGTGTTGTATATATATATAAAATATATATTTACTTTTTTTTAAATGTTATTTCATATTTTCAAGTTGCCGTATGTATTCAGGAGATTTATTGCGACTCATGAAAAAGCTTGTGATCATGGAACTTGCCAAAGAAATAACTTACTGTTTGCGAGGTGCACCAGAACGCCCCATTTTTACCTCCGTCAAACGAAGTTGGCTGGAGGTTATTTGGTTGGTGCCGTTTGTTTGTTTGTTTGTTTGTTTGTCTGTTAGTTTGTATACAAGATAACTCAAAAATTAATGAACGTCTTTGAAATTTTGTGGGTGGATCGCTGTTACATCAGGGATGGACGCCTATTGATTTTAACCGCGATCAGTCAAACGATATGGTCGCCACGGCAGCCATCTTGAAATTGTATGACACGCGATAACTGAACTTTGCTCCCACTCACCAAGATTTGGACTGTGCTGCCTTGGTGGAGGTTTGCACTCTCGGAGTGCCTCTAGTCTTGTTCATTTGACCTATTTTTGTCTGAAGATCCACAACAATGCCTGCATCCACACAACAATGAAAATGTTGATTGATGGAAAATCCCGTCATTGACAGGCAATGTTCTCATCAATCTTTTTTAGTTGACTCCAGACATCATACTTATCAAATCTAAATGGACCCTTTTGCTCTTTGTGGCAGCCATTTTGAAAAATATGAAAAAATTACATTTTTATGGCTCAGACTTTTTTTTTTTTGGCTTGAAATTTTGTGAGTATGAGGCCATCCTGAGAAAGTATCTAAATCAAGCCAAGATGATTTCAACATGGGCTCATACTACCAGAGGAAAATCATAATGTGGTGATAATGTTATTATTAATGGTAAAGCCTTGGATTGGCTCTTTTTCATTAGTGCAAAGGACGCTCTGGAACGCCATAAAATACAACTGCTGATGGAAACAATGACCCTCCTTTGTTTTCGACTCCTCACAGTAAAATCTGGTACATCTCTGGATTATTACTTGGGACATTCCATCCACATCTGCGCTGCCACCTTTGCCTTAAATCAAGGAGTACCAGACAACGCAATGTAAGTCCTCATTCATTACAAGAACACCAGTGCTACCCTCATAATGACATCAATAACATCCATCATAGACTACTGCTTTAGGTGTGGTCTGGAATTCATGAAGAATGGCTTGAGTTAGTGGCAGCACCTGCGGGGAAATGGCAGAGACTCTCACAGTAATTTGAAGGACCTACAAATGCCTGAGCGAAACACACACATGCAAAAACATGGATATCCCCACACAGACATACAAAAAAACAGGCGCGCACACATCCACAGACAGTGCTTAAATACATCAAGACAAATCTGTGAATGTCCCTGCAGGTACAGATGACGGAAATATACCACTGCCTATGTCTCGAAATGCCAAAGACGAAAGAGGCCAATTTGCATGAGGCTGAATTTCCTCTCTCAGAATAGCTGTGTGAGCAAACACAGGATTTACACTCAGCTTTCATTCAGACCAGCAAAAACCAGATCATAGACGTCACTCGCCCCTGCCGCCATTGGTTCTCACTAAGTCCCCGCAAATCTATGGCCCCAGAAAAGCTGCTGACTCGGAAAGACTGTCAGGCAATGCCGAGGATAGCGGGCTCTTCCCTTCCGCCCCGGGACCGATGGAAAAGAGGGGCCATGCATCCGTAGGCTGGCTATGTCATTGTTGATTTTGGGAAAAACCCTTTTTTTTCCTTTTCATTTCCGCAGTAACATCATCCCCGCTGAAAGATGCATTATTCTCAAAGGCGCTGGCAGATAAGAATGTTCCCCCAGAGGATCAAGTCACCAAATTCCCAAATCACCCTTTCAACTGATGTGGACACCAGATTTCCCTGTAAATAATTCTGAGTTGCAAGTACAACTCTATTTCAGAGAACAGAGCCAGCAGGCATTTATTTCAAATCTCTGAGCCAGTTGCAGAGGTCATGACTGACCCACAAACAGATTGTCAAAAATAGTGCTTTCGTTCCCTATCTTTGCACGCCAATTAAAACTGTCCAATGAGTGGATTTATTGTCTATAAAAGTTGCCATTTAAAAGGGGGGTTTTCCTCTTCTGTAAGTGTTTCATAAAACTACTGTTAAATTGTGTCTCAGCCTGGTAATTAATTCAAAATTTTTTATCAGCCAAGTGGCAGGGGTGGGTAACACAGGAAGAAGGTAACTGAACTCAGCAATGCCATTCTCAATCAAGGAGCCATCATTTCATTCTCTGTAATTCACGCTCCTAAAGTCAGTGACATGAAAATAAGATGCAAATGGCTCAAAATAACCTTTCTCTTCATACAAACGGTGCTGTGACAAAGTATTCCCCCCATTCCTGATGTCCTCTATTTTTTCTGATTTGTAATATTTTGATGCTTCAGATCATTCGACTAATTTTACTGTCAGTCAAAGACAACATGTGAAATGCAAAAGGCAGCTTTTAATAGATCATTTCATTTATTGAAGCTAAGGAGTTATGCAAAATGTATATCATCCATGTGAAAAAATAATTGCCCCTCTAAATCTATAACTGCAATCAAACATTAACTGGCAATAATTGGCAAATGAGCCTTTCACATCACTGTGGAGGAAATTGGCCCCCTCTTCTTGTAGAATTGTTTTAATTCAGCCATATTGGAGTTTTTGAGCATGACCTGCCTGTTTAAGGTCATGTTACAGCATCTTAATCAAACTCAAGTCAGGACTTTTCAAGATACACTTTATTGAACCCCGTGGGGAAATTTGTCCTCTGCATTTGACCCATCCTATAGTTAGGAGCAGTGGGCAGCGCCCGGGGACCAACTCCAGTTCTAAAGCCAGTTCCTTGGTCAGGGGTACTGGTTGGAGTGTGCCTATGATGCAGTTTTTGTGGGTGGGGGAAACCGGAGTACCTGGAGAAAACCCACGCCAACACGGGGAGAACATGCAAACTCCACACAGAAAGGCCCCAGGCCGGAATTGAACCCACGACCTTCTTGCTGTGAGGCAACAGCGCTCACCACTATGCCACCGTGCATTTGGATCATAGTCCTGCTGCATAACCCAATTTAGCTTGAGCATTAGGTCACAAATTGATGGCAGGACATTCTCCTTCAGGATTTTCTGGTAGAGAGCAGAATTCATGGTTCCATCAATCATGGCAAATCACCCTGCTCCTGAGGCAGCCCCAGACCATCACACTACCACCATCGTGTTTTACTGTTGGTATGATGTTCTTTTTGTGGAATGCTATGTCAGCTTTACGCCAGATGTAACAGGACCCATGTCTTCAAAAAGATTACACTTTTGACTCATCAGTCCACAGAATATTATCCCAAAAGTCTTGGGGGGGTCATGAAGATGGTTTTTTTTTTTTGGGAAACGTGAGAAGAGCTTTGTGGTTTTTTTTTTTTAGTCAGCAGTGGTTTTTACCTTGCAGCTCTCCTTTGGATGCCATTTTTGCCTAGTCACCCTCTTATTGTGGAATCATGAACACTAACTAGAACTGAAGCAAGTGAGGCCTGCAGTTCTTTAGATGTCAGTCTGGGTTCTTTTGTGACCTCCTGGATGAGTCGTCAGTGCGCTCTTGAAGGAAATGTGGTAGGCTGGCCACTCCTGGGAAGGTTCCCCACAGTTCGAAGTTTTCGATTTGTACAGCATGGCTCTCATTGTGGTTCGCTGAAGTCCCCGAGCCTTAGAAATAAATTTGTAAACCTTTCCAGACTGATAGATGCAAACCACATTGTTTCTCATCTGTTCTTGAATTCTTTTTAATATTGTGGCATCACATGCTGCTTTTCGCCTACTTCACATTGTCCTCCAGGTTCTATTTGAGTGATGTTTAGAGTCAACAGAGCTGAGAGTTATCATGCCATGGTATGTCCAGAAAAATTAAACCCAATTATTAATGAAATTTGTTTGATTGGTTAATTTAGTAGCTATGGGCCCAACCACTTTTTTTTCACAGAGGATTTGGGACACTTGGATCGCTTTTTTCCTTCAATAAATTAAATCATCATTTAAAAGCATCATTTTGTGTTTACTGGGATTATTTTGTCTAATATTAATATTAATTTGATGTTCTGAAACAAGTGTGACATATGCCACAATAGAAGAAATCGCAAAGGGGGCAAATACTTTTTCGCAGCATTGTAAGCATATTCATTCTTGTTTTAAAATGAAAATGTCAAATTCAAATGGCAAAAGAAAAATTTCACGTGATTTTTTAGGGGTGTCTTAATCAGTTTCAGGCCATATTTAAAGAACATTTAATTTTTATTGTAAATTTTGTTGCTTTGTTGCTTTTTGTCAATCTGACTGACTATAATTCAAGAAGGAGTAAACATATCTGGTTTAGAGCTAAACCTTACTAATGCTAACATGCTCAAATTTACATATGCTTCCATGATAACCATTAATCATGCATTTATGTCAACCTTAACACATGAAAACATGAAGCCCTCACTAATTCTAACTGGCTAGATGTCACTAATGTTCAAATGCTAACTGTTAATCCTTGCTAACACATGCATGATTATCCTTATTAGTGCTGAATGCTAACATTTAGCAGTTGTGAGCCACTCACCTTGTAACATCATCCAGAAATTGGATCCTTCTTCTCAAAACATGATGTCACCTAATTACATCAGACAAAAAAAACAGGTTGTCCAAGGCTATCCATGAGGCAAAAAATACACACGACTGCATGATAAAACAGTTGGCAGCAATAAAAACTTTGGGAGCAGGGACCAAACCAAACAACCACTGGGCCAAACAGGTCCCTCAAACATTATACAGACAAGAGGGTAATGGGAAAAACACTGGTGGTTTGTCCTGAATCCTGGACAAGGTAAAATTCAGTGTTCTTGGGGTGGTAGGTGTCACATCATATTAATTCCCCCATTAGTAAAGCAACTACAGCGCAGATAAAGTACAGATTACACCCCAAAACACTCCTGCCCCACGCAGTGGAAATTTGGTCTGGATCCTGGGGGTTGCCAAGGTTCTGGCAGCCAGTTCTCACAGTACTCCCTAACTTCTGCTCCAAATTAACCTCTGAAGTCATTGCTGTGCCACCTGTAACCACATAAGGAGCACTGCAGTCTTTGTTTTTCAGTAATGCACTCAACAATAAATAAGGGCAAATCTACATTGCAAAGGAGAGAGTCGGCTGCAGCCGGAGGAAAGGAATATACCCCTTTTGGTGTGGGGGTAACTGGATAGTGATTGGACATCCAACTCTTCCAAAGAATCGATTCTTTAGGACCTTTTGACGGCAAATGATTGTTTTTATCAAAACAGAACTGTACACCAACAATTCACAGAGATTAAAAGACCGTTTTAAAATCAATTTCAGCAGCTGCAGCTGAAACCTTCGTCTGCTCCTATGTACACCGCCCCTCCAAAAAAAGTCACACTTCAGATTTAAATCAGCAAACACTCAAGAGCTTAAGATTGAACAATTACTGCAGCAATTAATATGTTTCAGCCAGCAATACTTCTTTTGATATCATTTAGTCATCAAGTATCTGAGGTGTTAGATGCACTTTAGTGATAAGAAAGTGGAGAGTCTGGTTTGGCTGAATGGCCTGTTCTCGCCACTCATGTTATGTTATTCCTGACTGCGCAACTTCTCATTTCTTAAAAAAACATGTTGGAAGACATTTCTCTTGGTCGTTGAAAAGATGTGACTGTGTTTCAAGAGGGGCAAATTATTGGCTAGCATCAGGGTCATTCCACGCCAAACTGAACAGGGCTCCCGGCCTTACCCCCTCCGATTTCCATGAAACCTATCCGTCCTACCAATTTTTCCTATCAATTTTTACCTGCAGGAGTTTCGGCTAGTCGATGGAACTTGGTATACATGGACATAAAGGGTAAGAAATTACTTGTATGGAACTTTTTCAGCAAATTTTAACTGTCGACATTACCATTTACCACTTTGAAAAATATACTAATTTGGCATTTTTGCTGACATTACACATTTCAAACCTTCGATTTTACTAATCCAAATGGACTGGAGGGTCACAACGCATTTTGGTACTTACCACGCCGATATACAGTTTGACTAGAAAGATAGGTTTGAGATCGTGAACATGCTGTATAAAAAATTTGTCTGGAAAATCCTAGGGAAAATGTTGGTATGCAAATTTAACTAGCATTTTCCACAATTCTCGTTTTAGCATAACACAGCCGACAACATTTCTGATGTCGAACTCCAAAAGCCAAAAATGTCATAGGTAGTAAAAGATTTAGCGAATTGCACTGATGCGCACGGAGATACGGCCCTCTAAACATTGGCCTGGGATCGAGCAAAATGGCACTATGGGCATGGTCGGCAAATTTCAAAGGCGTGTATCTCAAAAACTATTGCGCCGTTGGTGCTGAAATTTGGGCAACTCATTATTGGTCCTAAGGGCTATTGTTTTTCTTTCTTTTTTTTTAAACTTGGCATCTCCTATCCCACCCGAATCTGGAATGCCCAATCCAAGAACTATGTACAAGGCTTGCTCGTATGCAACCCCCTGTTGCCAGCTCAGGAGAGAGAGAGTTCACGGCTTTCCTCTGTAGCACGCGCCTGTCAACCCCTGCATCTTTACACTCATTGGTTGAAACTATCACAAGTTCAGAACGAGGGCGGAGGATACCCGAACATGAGCAAGCTCAGAATCTCATTGATGAGCGCCCGGCTGGCCAACAGGAGGCGCTTGAGCAACGAACAAGGCAATCGTTTTTAATTTCCCCTCCCGGCGGTCCCTTCCCAATTTGCATCCCTACAGTGCTTAAGCCAATCATGCGCTGTCCTGAAAAAGCTGCCGTAGTAGTCACTACTGCACCGCAGTTGCGGCCCCTTAACCGAGTGAGCTAACCCGGCAGCTTCTAAGGGCTATTCTTAAAATAGGTTTCACGGAAATCGGAGGGGGTAATGCCGGGAGACCTATTCAGTTTGGCGTGGAATGACCCATCAAGCAAAGAAAACAGCCAAGGAGATTGCTGAAATCACTGGAATTGGGTTAGGAACTGTCCAACAATTTATTAACCCTTAGATACACGAGTGATTGGACCCTACACTTTTCCATAAGTGGGTCAAAAATGACCCGTATTAGAATTAATGCGTTTTATGCCATTTTGCTGAAGAATAATCATTTGTATTATACGTTTTTTGTATTATATTTTGGTCCACACAAGAATAATTTCATGTTTGAAATATTTTTATTTTTAACATTTTGAAAACATTTTGACTATTTTAATACTTGAAAAAGAATAAAATTACACAAACAGCAGTAGAAAAATGTCAACATCCATTATGTGTGTGTGTGTGTATGTGTGTCTGTTAATGTTCACTTCAAGATGTTGCCTGATTTTTTTCAGTGCTGTACGGCCAACAGATAAGATGGTTCCCAGAAACCACGTTCTGGTCTGATGTCCTCACAATGCCACAAAGACAAAGCTGTGTGTGTGTGTGTGTGTGTGTGTGTGTGTGTGCATGTGTGGGTGTGTTTGTGTGTGTGACTGTCCATAACTGTCCAGTCATTGACAGTTCCTCTCTAATACTTGCAGGTAAGTGAGCATGTTGGCTGAAGCTTCTCATGTGATAGTCCCTGTTTGGCTTCTTGCCTCCTCGTTGTATACTGTTGTGACAAACTACTTGTTTCTGGCTATGATCATTACACATAGGTACATTGCATTTTCCCCACCTGTTGTTGACTGTGATCTTTGTTGCTTGGGCAGATATGACACCTCTTTCTCTTTGGTTGGCCCTGTCTGCATCATTACTGTGGCTGGGTTGTGGCTTCTGTTGCTCCATACCTTCCCATGGCTTCAGTGACTGGCGTTTGCAGTTGGGGGCAGCCTTCAAGCCGACTTCTGGCAAACTGTCAATTCTCATCCTCTTACACCTTAGTGCCATGTTTGACACTGTTGATAATAGGATTCTGCTTTAAAGATTACACAGCTGGCTTGGATTGTCCGGTTCTGTTTTCAGTTGGCTAACCACCTGTCTACTGGACAGGGATTTCTCCATCTCCATCAATCGGTTTACATCTGACGGAGTTTTCGTGACCTGTGGGGTTCCACAGGGCTCTATCATTGGTCCACTCCTGTTAATTTTTACATGCTTCCACTTGGAAACATCATTAAGAAATACAAAATACAATACCATAATTATGCAGACAATACACAACTTTATATCTCCCTCTCACTTGATGATCTGGGCCCTGTGGAAACACTCATTAAATGTATCAATGATATCAACATTTGGATGAACTAAAACTTCTTGCAGTTAAGCAGTGACAAAATAGAATTTATCATCATTGATGCAATAGCAAGAGGGCAGTAACCTGCAGCCCACCTCAGTCGCTTCTCCCTAAAACCCGAAAAACATGCCAGACACCTCGGAGTCATCATAAACGCTGATCTCAACTTTCACCACCATATTAACCCCTTTGCACAGATGTAGACACCAGCGGACATGGAGCTCTTCTATTTATGCACACAGTTACACTACTCTATCACTAGATGGCAGACCCGGATCAGTTACTGAATATTCACTCGCAAGCCAAGCTCGAAAAAGGTTTAAAATATGGGCGAGTTAAGTCCCATCCCTGTTTTCCAGGAGTTACATGAATTAAACTCCTCAGCTAAGCCTGATGTGCGAACTGCTGAATATTCTTGCCCATATTATCTCTCCAGCAGTTAAAAAAGATGATCTCTTTTGACAGAAAAAATTGTTGTCCTTTCTAGCAACCACTTCAACTATAGGGAGCCAATGGTATCCCAATTACGTAATTACAAAAATCAGTTTTTTGAAGCAAAAATTCACCATGGTGTACTATGTCATTACCTCACAGCTATAGTTCACTCCGGCGTGAAATCTCCCAATAAGTACCTATTGATTGACATGTTTTTTATGCAATGCCAGACAGTATAAGCTTTCCTCAGTGATTGAAAGACATTGATTTGGCCCGCAGAAAAGTATTTAAACACTTGCGTAGTAGCAGTTGGGTTGTATTCTCTCAACTTTGAGCAGCTGAAAATGACGTGATTGCATGGAAAAAAAGACTTCCAGAACCAACCCTGGAGTGCTGAGCTTATATTGTAGTATTTGCGTAATGAGAATGTGATTCGGAGATAAAAAATGGCAGTTATTCTGAATAAAACAGACTGGAGGGCTGACAGCATTGATTCTTTGGAGAAGAAATTCAATGATGGAGAGTTTTTCCTCTTGCTATGTCAGTTGAACTGTCTTTTTATGGAGTAGCTCTATCTTACATCTAGCCAGCTAGATAACTAGCCAGCTATTTCTTATTTTCGGTTTACCACCGTGATCACAGCTAGTTTGCCCACATTGGTTAACAAGAGTAGCTGATACCCTTTGCTAATAATACTGCATGTGCTGACATTTTGTTTACTGTGGCGATCTGTTTTAGAGTTTATACGGCATTCAACGAAATAGATTGTCTTGGATTTTCATTCCTAGTAGGGTGTGAAAAGCTTTTATTCAAGCTTGCGTTTCGCTTGGATGATCAGAATTGTAAACAGCAAGCTTTTCATCTCAGAACGTTCTGACAGTAAAATAAGCAGTTTCTCTGATGAGTATGTGTGCTTGCTGATGTGGCTTTGTTTGTAGAAAAATGGACAAAACTCTGAACTTCAACATGGAGAACAAGCATGTTACTGGTGACTATTGATGTCCATCCACACCTGTATTGATAAATTCATGCTAAATTCCACCAGAAAATCATTGATTCATATTGAACAGTCAGTTTAACTTGCACTGCATGCAAAATACTGGAATCTATCATAAAAGACGAGTTGGAGTTATTTCTTGAACGTAATAATATCTTGAGGGATAGCCAACATGGTTTCCGTAAGGGAAGATCATGCCTGACAAACCTTCGGGAATTTTTTGAAGAGGCCACTAAGACTTATGATCAGAGCAGGGCTTATGACATCATATACTTGGATTTTCAGAAAGCATTTGATAATGTACCGCATAAGAGACTCATTTTTAAAATGAGCTCCATTGGAGTCACAGGAGGTATTCTGGAGTGGATTCGAAATTGGTTACAGGACAGAACACAAAGAGTGGTGGTCAGTGGAATCTCATCTGAACTAGGTATGGTGGGGAGTGGAGTCCCTCAGGGATCGGTGTTGGGACCCCTGCTGTTCCTCATCTACATTAATGACCTTGATAGGAATATTGAGAGCAAATTAGTTAAATTTGCAGTTGATACTAAATTGGGAGGCTTGACAAATAGTTTAGAGTCCACTAAAGTGATTCAGGATGATTTGGATAGAATCCAGAATTGGGCAGAAATGTGGCAAATGAAATTTAATGTAGTGAAATGTAAAGTTGTACATGTAGGAAATAAAAACATTAGACAGGATTACTTCATGGGAGGTTTAAAACTGGAATGTGCTCCACATAAAAAAGATCTGGGAGTGATTGTTGACCGAACCCTCACAGGTTCTACCCATTGTGCCATAGCAGTTAAAAAAGCCAATCGGATGCTGGGATACATTGCCAAAAGTATTGAGTAAAAATCCAAGGAGGTCATACTTCTCTTGGACAACATATTCGTCAAACCACATCTGGAGTATTGTGTACAGTTCTGGGGACCATACTTTAAGAAAGATATAGAGGCTCTAGAAAAAGTTCAGAGAAGAGCCACTAAGCTAATTCCAGGTATAAAAGATAAAAGCTATGAGAAGAGGCTGAAGATCCTTAATCTCTTTAGTCTTAGGAAAAGAAGACTTAGGGGTGCTCTGGTTGATGTCTTTAATATATGTTAAAGGGATCAAAAAAGTGAATTATGTACGATTCCTTCGGCTAAGTTTTGTCAGTAGAACTCGGGGTCACAAATGGAAGTTGACCAAGGGTAAATTTAGCACTGATATTAGGAAATATTTTTTCACCCAAAGAGTAATTTCGATGTGGAACAGCTTGCCTGACCATATTGTTGAGGCAGAATCCTTGGGAATTTTCAAGAGCAGGCTTGACTTAAAGCTAGATACCATTGAGTCATTGAGTATTCACGATAGTAAAAAGAAACTGGTGAGCTAGTTGGGCTGAACAGCCTGTTCTCGGCACTCATGTTATGTTATGGTAACTTTATGAGTGGAAAGTTGATTGTTAAACATGTAATTAGTTTATGATTTAACAGTGTGCTATTTTAGGGCTCTGACAGCATGGAGTGCCATTTGGATAGCTGTCTTATTTGGCTCATAGAAAGCATATAATTTTGAAAATCTGTCACATGAAGTAGACTTGTGTTCAAGGAGCTTATGATCCCAGAAATTTATTGTTTTTACTCGCAATCATTTTGCAATTCCCAGTATTATTATTATTTTTTATAATTTCATTGCTGAATTTTCATGAAGATTTTTTGTGTTTGCGGCCCTCACTCTGAACTAAAATTATGAAAAGAAAGTGAAATATGATGGAATTCTAAATTCTACAAGTATGTTGAATCATTTGAGCCATTTCCGCCCTCTCTGTGAGGCTCAGATCTTGAATTATATTGAATTATGCATATGAGTATGCGTTTGTTTTGTTGTATTTTTTATAAGCTCATATTTTTTATGTGCATTGCTTTTGTAAAGCACATTGGGTCGCTTTCTCAATGAAATGTGCTCTCTAAATAAAGGTAGGAGTCCCATTAAAGGCGTTTTCTGGGCCAAACCACCGAATTCAAAATAATTTTCAGCATAGATAAAACACCCCATGGGGTTAATGAATCCACCAGAGAAACCTGCGATATCAATCTTCTTTATGACAAAAAAATGGGATTTTTTTTTTTTACATTTTTTAGTTTTTGGGAGGGGCCACCCATTCTGGGGCCCCACAAAGTGTCACCAATGATTATAATCATGTGCTTATCAATGCACATTGTAGCTGATATATTTTCCTAATGAATGAGAAAATAATTTGTTGAAGTTAATGTCATACTGCTGAGATAGAAAGATATTTGTTCAAAAAATATGTTCTGAAATTTCCAAAGGCCTTGTGTGTAAACAATGGTACATTTGACAAAGTTCCCGGCCATGACACACTAAGGGAATTTGCTGAAATTTGCCCTTGGGTATGGCCAGCATTCAGTGAAAAAACCAGGATGTCGACACCGGTAACATCTTCATCCGAACACTTGCATCAACCGACCGTTGTAAACCCTAAAACGGGGTGTGTTGGGACAAAATAGATTGTGTGAGTATGGCTCTCACTTAATTCTTCTAGTTGAAGTTTTTTCAGTAATGTAGTTATTAACTAGGACCCTTATGATGTTTATGCTTAAAATTATTGCCTATTCTTAGACCTTCAAACTGAAGAAGCCTCAAGACCGACGAGTCATAAATGATATCAATGGACCTTGGGAAGGGGTAAAATGGAATTTTAAAGGATGAAAGAATGCAGATTATGTCATTCCTAGGCCCAACTATCAGTGCACTGGCCGTATTTCAGATAACTCGTCATCCAGCTCACAATGAAACCTCCAGTCTGTGATAAAATGGGATTTTCTTTGATGCCGGCTGATTTTCTGAGTTCTGAAGGGTGGGTGTTATACACTGTTAATGGCTACTTTAGTAGCAGGTGATATACAGCCAAAGGAGGGCATTAAGAGCATAGCAGGGATGCCAATGATGCACAGCAGAATCCAGCCCTCCTCCCGCAGGTCCTGCCATACTAAAATATCACCTCTGACCTCTCACCTTTCCCTTCTCAGCCAGCCGCGACAATTCTGTCGTCATCCTTTTGCAAAATCTTAGCAAGGTGCAAAATACTTGACTTGCCTGAAGAATTAATGAGAGCTGTATTTGGGGCCACTGAATAAGTGTATTGCATGGTGCCTATAAACCTAATCATTGTCAAAAGACTAATAAGTCTTGCTCAAACATGTCAACATTCCTTAAATGTCAAAGAAATATTTTCTAAATGGATACAGTGTATAAGAGTTCAAATCCAGATCAAACTTTGTAACTTAAAGTGTAGCAAAGAGGAAACTGGCACAATACTGTCTCATAAGTTCAGATGATCCTGCAATGGTATACCCTTTCTTGTTCTAGTTAATAATGTACACTACCTTCTGGCTATCAATAGACGGGGAGGTCAACTCTGTTACAGTAGATTCGGTGGATTTGTTGTGTATTAATTTAATCAATAAAATCAGTTGATTGCTCAGACACTCATCTGTTTTTTAGACAAGATTGGTTGTGGGATTCAGGTTGGAAATCAAAAACAGGACCCCTTGTGGCCCTCCAGGGCCAGGGTTAGACTCCCCTGTATTGTTATGACATCATACCTCTGACAGCTGAATAGCCATTACTCCTTTGAGCCTTTGGACATCTTAAAGCTGACTCTCTCTATTGCCACCTAGTGGTAGAGTGAACATCCTACAGCTATAGGGACAGCAGACCTTACAGCAGTCCTGAACTGGGTCAAAATCTTAGATGGAAATCTCAAGTTGGGTGAAGCAGCCAGCACTGGTAAATTGAACATGCAAGGTAGTAATGCTCTTCTCAGTGGCCACTATATGACAATGTGACATCAGATTGCACTGATTTTTATGTCATTATCATGTTTTTAAATGCATACAGTAATGACAATGGCACACGACTGCCTGACATTATAGTGAGGCAGTATACTGTATATATCCTACAACAGTAACTGCAGTGTAGCCACATTTGTGTTTCCAACTGAGGTTAAACCACTGTTCCCATCTGTGCTAGGTTAAACTCATCTATAATTTTGCATCTGCTTCATGATATAGAGCACAGTCAAAATAGCAATGTCCTCAGAAGTCACTATACAGCTTCTAAATAAATGAAAGGTCTACTGGGAAGCAGCCCTATCAGGCCATACAAAGGCACTATACATTTATACAACAAAACCTTGGACTAGAGGTTATAGTCTGATAAAATGCCAGAGATGGCAAAGACAGGATTAAATGTCACATGACAGTGCACGCTGGTTTATTTCAAAAGAACTCCCACCCATGGCTCCACACCGATGCAACTGGAAAGCTTCTCTAATTAAGTTTACAGAATGTTTGTGGTTCTTGGCTCAATGAGGGAAACTGCTTCCAGTTGTGTTTGGTCAAGAAGAAAATGAAAAATAAAGATTTAAGTTTTGTGAAGATCTGGGGCGCTTGCCTTCCAAACAGCAACTCGTCAGCTATGTTTCTGCCAATAGCTCTGCACATTAAGACATCCTTTGTGAGGGCCTTTAGAGTAAAGCATGTCATCACCTACAGAATTATCTTTTTAACCATAACCCCTCAAAAAAGCAAGCCAAAACATCTGAACAGACTAATAAATGTACATTTTGGATTGATCATATTTTGTACCAATAGAGGAATAATACAACTCCATCAACTTATGTAAAATAACTATTTGGTTTGTTACATTAACATATGTGCATTCTTCTGGCCTTCATTTTGGGCTAAGATATCAGTACTGTCTCCCTATGTATGCACCTAGTCTGGATGTTTGGACATGGTTCATTAAATATGGCAGCATATAAACCTGAAACTGACCATATTTAGTAAGATTTGTCCAGAATGCATTTTTTCGTTCGCTTGGTCCAACAAACATGTAACGCTTCGTCCAAAGGACAGGAAGTTGAGGACTGGATTCAGGCGCAGGATGTAATAAATGAGGTTTTATTAGGTGCTGCAAGACAGTACAACACGTACCGTTGCAGATAAAATAAATAAAAGGAACTGAGATTCCAATAACAAACCTACTAGTCTAACAATAAGACTAAACACAGTAGGATCAAAGCAAACGGAATCGAGATTCCTTAAATATAAAAGTGCTAGAACTGCACAATAAGAAATATACAAAGAGATACGCGATATACGCGAATAATGCCTTATACAGACAGCAAGTCTAAACAGGCACAAGGATACAAGACTACACAATGGACAGAGCTTGCTCTATCCTTAAAGAAGGCTGAGTCTCAATCAGCCGATGTGGGAAACAGGTGTAGAGTGCTGATAGAATAATTGAGTGGAATGTAGAGTTCATGATCCAGGCTCTCGCAGGGTCCTAACAGACCGGCGAGCTGGAGGCGTGGAGGCGAGATCTTACAGGACCAAAGGAAACTTACGTGATCACGAGGCAGCGGCGTCTGGTGTCGGCATCTGCGTTAACTTTGATCTCCTTCTGCCCCACCACTGAAGGGATCAGTGTGAAATTTGGTGGGGAGGTACATATACTGCTCCAGGGTAGTGTTCTCCGGTATTCTACCGGTACCACGTGCGAGCAGAGGGATGCAGAATTTTATCTGGAGGTTTAACTAGTGGTGCCGAACCTGGTGTTGGAAAGAGAGGTACAGGTTTATGGGGCACTGGAACTTTTTCTGGGACAGGGGTGACGTATAGTAGCCTGACGGGCTACACCTGAACCGGTCTGCATTAGGTCAGCATATGTTGAGGGTAGCACAGGGTTATTTAAACTAGGGACTTGGGGGGCAGGAAGGTTAGAGAGTGATATAAATAGGAAAATGCAGACTGCCCTGATTGAAGCTGACTGCGCTATACACACTATTGACGACATCTTTTCAAAGCAACAAAGGGCTTGGAGCAGCAGGCGGATGAAGAACCGAGGGGTAAGTGCAGTTGAAATATTTCAGGGCTTATGACATCATATACTAGGATTTTCAGAAAGCATTTGATACAGTACCGCATGAGAGACTAATTTTTAAAATGATCTCAGTTAGAATTACAGGTGGTATTCAGGAGTGGATTCGAAACTGGTTACAGGACAGAACACAAAGAATGGTGGTCAGGGGAATTTCATCTGAGCTAGGTATAGTGGGGAGTGGAGTCCCTCAGGGATCGGTGTTGGGACCCCTGCTCTTCTTCATCTACATTAATGACCTTGATAGGAATATTGAAAGCAAATTAGTTAAATTTTCGGATGACACTAAATCAGGAGGTTTGGCAAACAGTTTAGAGTCTGCTAAAGTGATTCAGGATGATTTAGATAGAATTCAGAATTGGGCAGAAATGTGGCAAATGAAATTTAATGTAGCTAAATGTAAAGTTGTACATGTAGGTAATAAAAACATTAGACAGGATTACTTCATGGGAGGTTTAAAACTGGAGTGTGCTCCACATGAAAAATATCCGGGAGTAATTGTTGACCAAACCCTTACAGGTTCTAGCCATTGTGCTGTAGCAGTTAAAAAGGCTAACAGTATGCTGGGATATATAGCCAAAAGTATTGAGCATAAATCCAATGAGGTCATGCTTCTCTTATACAACCCATTCGTCAGACCACATCTATTGTGCACAGTTCTGGGGACTATACTTTAAGAAAGATATAGAGGCTCTAGAAAAAGTTCAGAGAAGAGCCACAAAGTTAATTCAAGGTATGAAAGATGAAAGCTATGAGAAGAGGCAGAAGATCCTTAATCTCTTTGGTTTTAGGAATAGGAGACTTAGGGGTGATCTGATTGAGGTCTTTAAATATGTTAAATGGATTAACAAAGTGAATTATATGTAGGATTACTTAGGTCAAGTTTTGTTAGTAGAACTCGGGGTCACAAATGGAAGCTGGCCATGAGTAAATTTAGTACTGATATTTGGAAATATTTTTTCACCCAGAGAGTAATCTCTGTGTGGAATAGCTTACCTGACCATATTGTTGAGGCAGAAACCTTAGGAATTTTCAAGAGCAGGCTTGATTTAGCGCTAGATACCATTGAGTTATTGAGTATCTGAAGTGATAGATACAATAGAGTAATAAGAAACTGGTGAGGCTAGTTGGGCTGAATGTCCTGTTCTCACCACTCATGTTATGTTATGTTGTGTTATGTTATGTTATATGGATGCACAGATCATAAATTGTTCGATTGGTGCAAATCTGTCCACAGGTGGCGCTACAGAGATGTAACGTGTTTCTGGCTGTATCTTCTGAAACGTTAGTCATAGAAACAAAATTGTTAGATTCTGTGGATCAAGACGAATCAACCTATATAAGCCCCACCCATTTGCATATTTGCAAATTTTGCTCCATTTTGAACTGTAAAAACTTCTATTTCTATCTCCTCCAAGACAGTGTGATCAATTTGCACAAAATTTGGTGGACAGCATCTTCAGACCAAGATCTAAAATCACAGCATACAAAATTAGTGCTTAATGAAAGGATGTAGCCACAGTAAGCCAATGAATTTTAAGGGCGTGGCCTCTATGGATATAATGAGTTGCAAATCCTAAAATGTAATGACCAATCCTCACCAAATTTGAGATCTGTCCTCCACAGGCTAGGTCACTCAAAGACACCGAATTTGGCATAAATCTGTCCATAGGGTGACGCTATAGCAAACAAATGGTCATTACTCCTAAACCATTTGTCCACTCAACTTGAAATTTTGTATGCTTCATGTTAGTCAGGGTTGCTATGAAAAAAATAAAAGAATAAATTGATGAATGAAACAACATGCCCAGCGTCACCCAATCAAATTTACAGTTGTCCGTGTACTCACTTTAGTTGTCACCTATTATCATCAAACTTTATATTCTTGTTCAAGATGTGGAAAAGAGCCATTTTTATTAAAATGACTTTGATTGGCCATATGGCGGTGCTGAAGAGAGGTACAATATGTCTTGGGCAATAACTTCTAAACCATAGGTTGAAGAAACAAAATACTTTTTTGTTAGATTCTGTGGGTCAAGACCAATCAATCCATGTAAGCCGTACCCATTTTTATATTTGCAAACTTTCTGCCATTTTTAATTTTTTGTGAACCCTTCATTTTTTATCTCCTCCTTATCAGTGACATCAGTTCACACAAAATTTAAGGAATGCCTATATTGATATAAAGAGCTATGACTCTTTAATGCAACGTCCAATCATCATGAAATCACATATCTACAGGCCATGCAACTTCTTCACATCAAATTTGGTTTAAATACATTTGTAAGTTGCTCTATAGCAAAACAAATGGTCATAACTCTTAAACAAATTGTGCAAACAACTTTAAATTTGGCATGCTTCATAATGGAGAAGGTTGCTATGAAAAACTGCAGGAACAAAGTGATAGTTCAAACAAGATGGCTGACATCAGCCAATTCAATTTCATTAGCCCGTATACTCACTTTCACTGTCATCAATCATGAAACTTTGCACTATTGTTAAGGATGTGTATAAGGGCAGTCTTAATGCAAATTACTTTGATTGGCCAAATGGTGGCACTATAGAGAGGTACAACATTCCAATTGGCCAATATATGGTGCTGTAGTAAGAAAAACAATGTAAAATTGCATATTTTTTTCAACCATTTGACTCAGTGGTTCTACAGTAATTTTGCATACTGCATCTTTGGATGAGGATCAAATAGTCTTTCCAATGAGAAAATAAATCTTTAAATATCTGGCTGCCATTTGTCAATCAGGTAACAGCTGCTATTTCAATGACATGGAAGTGCCAAATCCACATGTAGGGCAAAGTATACGAAGCACAGTTATGTGCCATGAACTGGAAATTGTTTGAAAAACTTATACAATTTGTGCCCTCACTGCTTCAAAACTGATGTTTACCTCAGGTTGCTTGGACCCCGTAGTTCCTGCTTGCAGTTATATTTATATGACCCTGCCTGTGATAACCCAGCTAAAGTCATTTTCTGGTGATGAACAGTTTTTTTAAACAAAGTCATTCTAAATCATGTAAGGAATATTCTGTGAAAAAAAATCTAACTGATATCTCTAATATCGACTGAGTAAGGTCATTTCAAAGTTTTGGCAGGCAAGACATCTCTTCAAACTAGGCTGGTTAGCTTCACAAGACGTTAATCTATAAATGCAAACGTTTCATTTCTGAAATTTCCGTGGTGATACGACGCAATCCGTGGAGAAATCCGCACCCGGCTTAAGTCGCAACTCTTCTGCCGTGCCTTCGACTGACCTGCTTTACGATGGTGCGCATTATCGTCTACATTCATTTTCAATGGTAGAGAAGAAGTTCCGAAACCGAATGACACCCAAACTATCAGGCGTTCATCCGCCGAAGGTAAACTAAAAGCCAATTGAAAACCAGGGTGTGGAAACCAACTTCCGCTATTTCTCCGTAAAAATTAGTAAACGAAGTGTCAATAAATTCATAAATTTTAATACCTACGATGTTAGAAATTAATTTTTGAACACTATATTTCGAAACCCCAATATGTAACCTATCATTTACAGCAATAAACTCACATCTCATATGCATTTTGTCATTTTTTATCACAGGGACTACTTGACGGTCTTTATCTCAAAATTAGATCAGGCGAGTTTAGCCGGGTCACATATACTGATAAAAAGTATTTGCCTCCTTCCTGATTTCTTTCTTTTTTTTTTTTTTTTTGCATATTTGTCAACCTTAAATGTTTCAGATCATCAAACAAATTTTAATATTAGACTAAGGTAACCCGAGTAAAGACAAAATGCAGTTTCTAAATGATGATTTCATTTATTATAGGGAAAAAAGTTATTAAAATTTGTTTGATGATCTAAAACATTTAATTGTGCAAAAAAAAAAAAAAAATCAGGAAGGGGGCAAATACTTTTTAACTATATATGTGACTATATATATTATTGTAAGCACTAATGCAAAATACAAGTTTTTTCTTCTTTTTATTAGGAAATTAATTTTGTCTGATGGAGGGTATAAAATGACATTATTGGGTAGGTACGAGAGGGGGGGACTCAAGATGCACCATGGGGGAGCATTGCATCCCCTCGTCAGTGACGAGCCTGCTGTTCAGTGAATAATTACTCTGTGGTATAAGCCCCACTTCTTACATTGAAAGTGTAAGTACTTTTTAAGAGTGATTTGGAGGTGTTAGTTTCAAAGAGATATGCAAATTCCTTGCTCACAACAAAATGAAAATTGCTAATACAATGGTATTCTCACATAATTTCAATGTAAACTGTCCAAAGCCAAGAATAAAAAACCGCCGCTCTCACCCCCCTGCTTTGCTGATTACGGATCAGGTGATATTGCAGCAGGAAGTGCTGCACAATAGACCTCTTTCACAAGATTGCCATCCTCTGCTAAAGAAGCCCTGTCGCTCTCAGCTCTATCCTCAGGTGAACAGGCATCCATACCCGTTACCCTGAAGCTAGTACTGGAGAATTCCATTACCATGTACACGTATGCCCCCACCCCCAGTATCAGAGGGTCTAATTCTAAGCCTTGGGTGTCAGATTTTTGTCCTCAAGAAATTGTGTTCAGTATGCTTCAAAAAATTTCACCTTCCATTTACATTAAGGGTTGGCTAAACAGTCCATGTACTTCATGTAACAGGGGTCAGACAAGCTACAAAGATAAAGAATTACATTCACTGTTGTCCTGCAGCATTTATGGTCAACTTTATCAAAGCATCTGACATTCCTGGATAAAGCAAGCCATAATTACTTTGAGTTAACCAACCTTACTTTTCATTGACTATCCAATAAAATATAAACTTAATCCAAAAAAGTCAATGCCTTATCTGAAGAGCTCTAAGTTTAGAGCTAGTAACTCAAATTATATCTAATCATGAGTGTGTCCGTGTGCAGATTCGCTTACAAGGTGACATACTGCCCTCTTCAGGCAGTACGACAACCTACTTGTCATTAAATTCCAGAATAATTCAAATGTCTTACTGGGTTTCATTTAATGGTATACTGAGAAGGCTTTGTCAGAGCTGGCCTCACCTCCTAGGTTCAAGAGCACCAGGAGTGAAGTGCACCAGCTGGGCGTGCGCCTGCGCGCAACGTTATGTCTGATTTATGCTGTATTTCCACCAAACACAAAATGAAAATTTTCCTTAGTTTATTCGAGGGAGTGTGCCATCGCGATCATTTTTATTTTTATTTTTTTGCTTCGAAGATTTGTGGCTCTGTTTGCGACAGCATTGCATTCACTTCTATGGGAGATTGTCTTGGTAGAGCATTGACACATGAGTTTGCACCGCCAACCAATACCAATGCGAGTTCAGCCTTGTTTACACTCAAGGGGTGGTACTTCCTGGAATCTCCAAGAAATCAGCAACAAGATGGTGACATTACTGTTGCTATGCTAACATCACAAATATTTTACTGTAAGAAGATTGTGCCGGCTTGGGAATAAAAATATTCACAAAACTGAAAACATTGTCATTTCTGATGTGGAGCTAGACACTTATTTTCTTATAAAACTGTTTCATAGGTTATTGATTCGGGTTTCCCATTATCTCAGGCAATGTAACCATAGACTGTATAAAAAGATGGATACAGCACCCGGGTCTGAAAACTGAAGGCGATGCGGAAATCTCTAAAAATTGCATTCTATTTAATGGCCAGCCGATGGCGACGTCAGTGGTTGCAGAAAGAAGTTCAACGCTAAAGAAGTCTATGAGAAAATGACCCTACTTTCCCCACCTGATTTATTATTTCAATAATGATTTTCCACATTATTTTCTGGTATCTATCACAAGTTTCAAGTCTCCTTCAATATAACATGATGTTCATTTTTGTAAATTATGGTCCAAAATAGACTAAAATAAAGGATAAAGCTAGATATGCTTTGAGGGCATGGCTATCGTCTGGGCCTCATCAGATACGGTCAGATCCACCCCTCGCTTCTCCTTGGATCTTCAATTCACGCTCTTGTTCAATAGGAATCACATCCGGTTTCAAAATGACAAAATGGCCCTGTTCAAATTGTCAAAATTGAGGCTTCCTAAATGGTATGCTGAAACCAATGGGTGACGTCACGGTTGCGTCTTCAATCTTTTTATACAGTCTATGAATTTAACTGCAGTTTGAATATGTAGCTAGGTAGCCTAACTTGCCAATGTTCCTGCCAGTAACAATGATGCTATTCAGAACACTGCTCTACTCATGCAAATTTTTTGCACAAGATGGATATTTTCAGCTCAAACAACGTGTGAATTTCATGCATTCGCATCATTTTCATGCGTCATCGAACCCATTTTGCCTATCGCACCATTCATGGAATGTCTCCTGCAGGATACACGTCACCTGGCGCAAACTTCATATTCGCGTCTTTGCATTAACTTTGGAAGTAATCTCTCAGCGCTAATTTGTTTAGCGTTTAGTGGAAATGCACCTTCATACTGCATTTCCATCAAACGCGAAATGAAATTTCTCCTCGCTTTACTCGCGGGAGTTTGACTGTATAATCACTTTTATTTATTCATTTTTGCTTTGAAGATTTGTGGTTCTGTTTGTGACAACATTACATTCATTTCTATGGGTAATCATCTTGGTAGACAACTGATTCACACCACTGACTAATAGTTGAGTTGAGTCTTGTTTACGCTCAAGGGGCGGTAGGCTACTTCTTGGAATCATCAAAAAAATCAGCAACAGGATGGCATGCAAATGTTGCTATGGTAATGTCACAAACATTTTACTTTATGGACATGTGCCTGCTTGAGAATAAAAATATTCACAAAACTGATGATGTTCTCAGATCCAATATTGAGCTAGACCACTTTTTTTGTGAAACTGTTTTACATACATTATTTGATACAGCTAGCTCGCTAGCAACCGATAGAAACAGTAAATGGTACCATCACTTACTGTTATTTAGCAAGCTAGCTAGTATGATTATTCAATAAATATCACTAGCTTAGCTACCGAAATAGCTAGCTAGTTCACTAGCCTAGCTAGCTAAGTGAATAAAAGCAGTGAAGAGCCATTATTTGGCTACTTAGCTAGCGTTGAGCTGCGAGCATTTCACAAGCTGGCATTTAACTAAATGCGCCAAATATAAAATTAGACAACTACCGAAGTCGGTAAACTAGCTCGCTGGCTAAGTTAGCCTGCTGACAGCGAGTTCGCTGTCCGTTATGCTTTGACAAGGCTGATAAGCTCGTTCGCTGACTACCGAGTTTTTAAGCAAACAAACGTTGGCCAATGATGCCTGGCTATTAAAGTAAATTGGCGCTAATTGTAAAACTTGATATCTAGCAAGGAAAGCGTAACCAAGTAGAACATAGAGTGGCTAACTAATTAAGCAAACAAACGGCTATAGCGAGGTGCTGGAAAATTCGAGACGTGAAACTTCTAACCATTGACTGTATAAAAGTGAAACACGTCCTGAACTCCTTCAGCCCGGGAATCAGGAGGATCATGGGACGTGTAGTTTTTAGACTACAAAGAGGACTAGCATGGTGGCGAAAAATTAAAATGATTTGAAATATAGCTGATTCCGGTCAAGAAAAATTATATTTGGTTTTAGTCGGAAATATAATGCAAAATCTCGAAAAAGATGGAGGCTTGAAAACAATGGGAAGTGATTCAAAAGTGAACTGAAAAAACAGTCTATGGGTAAAATGAATGGGAAATTTTACTTCCGACACCAGCGTGACACCAGCTATCACTTTCCTAAAATGTTCTAAGCTTTTTTTCCCCACATCGTCTGTGGACTGTCATTACAATGACAGTTCACGTGGGCTAGTTCGGACCATTCACGCCGCTTGGCGCAAACTCGCGTCTTCTGTCTGCGCAAAAAATTAGTTCTGTGTTTGGTGGGAATGCGCTTTTACGACTGAAAGTTAGGTTATGCGCTGGGCTGTTTGTTTATTTTTCGAGATTTTGTGCTTCTACTACGGATAAGTAGCCTATTTATTATTAAATGTCCTTAATTTACTGTTTGTGTTGGGTTTGTCATTTGTTTGGAAAGTGTTCTGTTGATAAAGTTTATCCTACATATATTTTCTTACTTCGGTTGCTGTCCTAGCCCACAATACGAACTGGCACTAACACGGATTTTGAAAATTAACCAAATATTTTGAATGTTATGTCTGTGTACCGATCGATCTGCTGTGTCTGCTGCGGCATCCGGCAGAAATAGAAATCTTGCGTATCTGCTGCGCTCGGCCGGAGCTTTGCTGGAGCTGGGACGGACGTGAAATGCAACGCGGCGGATCCAGTGACAGCACACACATTGACTAAAGTGAATCCTATGCCGTTACGCAGCGCAGACGGACCAAACACGCATCTGGTGTAAATTGGGGGTTAGAGTGCGTTGTTACAGTACATGTCCACTGGTGTGCTGGGAGCAGGGGCCCGGTCGAGCATATCGTCTTTTACCCATTCATTTTCAATGGGATCATGGCGTAGGGAGGCAGCAGAGCTGCGTGCAGGATTATGGGATTGTAAAGCAGGGAAAGACTTGTGGAAAAAACGGATAACCCTGAGCTTCATTCAAATGAGGAGTGGTTCTTCCAGGCCTCTGCCGGCAGCTGCCAATCAAGTCTGTTCTTGTGACACAGCAACCTCAATCATAATCAAGAAATCAATTGTAAAAAACATGGCAGACCGACTGACCAGTAAACGGTGAAATATTGTCTCCTGCAGTTTTAAACCAATGCTTTATAATGAATATCTGTCTTGTTGCTCATTCTATATAGTAATGAAAATAAACCGCATGACTTCAAACTGGATTTGTGTGACTTAGTACGCAATTTTATCATCTTGGATCACACAAATGTGTGAGCGGGGTATGAGAACTACAGAAGAGGAAAAATGACTACCTTTGAGCCCCTGAGAACAACAGTGGTCTAACTCCATATTTGTCTTTTTTTAAGTTTTGACCTTAAAATAGTTCCTGTGTGCTTAATCTGTTTAGTGCAATAATGGATTAAATCAGTGTAGTTCCAGCACTACACATTGAGTGGGTCATATGTTCCACAGTTCAAGAATGCATAAAGTATTCAGTGCAATAGTGGCCTAAAATGAAAAATAAAAAAGTGAGTTGGACCACTCTTGTTCTTAGGGGCTCATTTCAGATATGGTAACATTAACTTTGCACCAAAAGGTCCTGCCAGGCGGCACTAGGCAGCACATCCTGAGAAAAACACATGCCGATGGACAGGTACTGTAACGATACCTTCTTTATTAAAGCCTGGCTGGTGCACTCCACTTCAGAAGCATAAGCCCCCTGAATGTAATTTGGGCTTGGTACACACTATCATCTGGTGGAAAAATCTCTTAGCTAGCACTTTTGTAATTTTAGCTAGTTAGCGCAAAATTATTCTGTATTGTGGTTCTAGACTATTGTTGTATATGGCAACATTGCTATGGGCCTACCAGTTCTTCAACATTAGAATACACTGCCACCAGTAATGTTAGCTATTGTCAGCTAGCATTTATAACGCTACCTGCTCATAACAGACAGCCTTGAGCCTTCAATAATAAACTTACTAACCGTGTGTGTGACTGTGATTGAGTCTGTATCTGTGTGCTGTGACATCATTGAACTTTTATTTTATAAAAGGTCCCACTGCAGAACTTTAATTGACAAAACTGCCATTTCCATTCAAATCAATGTTCCAGGATGTTAAGAGCATACAGTTGGGCTAGCCTCCCTGTTCACTGACTTCTGTATGAACTGACTTATGGCAACTGGGTGCTGCAAGCGGCTGCAAGAGGCTTTGCAGTGAAAGACTGGAGGCAATTTAAGGATTGTTGGGCCGAGTTGGGTATAGTGTTCAAGCACCTTTTTCAAAAAAAAAAAATCAAAGCAAATATGTGTATGATATGTAATATGATAAACAGGGGAAGCATACACCAATAACCAGCTCAGGAGGGGAAAAAAGCAACTGATGTCCTTGGGTCGCAGTTTTTTTTTTTCCAGTTTTGCCTTTTTTTCTTTTTTCTGAGCTTGAAACTACCAGGGTTGATCCCCTGAGTGTCCATCAGCCGTTTAAGAGGACACAAAGTTTTTTCTTTTCCTTTCCCAAAAGCTGGTTTGACCTCAACCCTACGGAAGTTTAGTACAAACCCCAATTCCAGTGATGTTGGGATGTTGTGTAAAAAGTGCTTAAAAACAGAATACAGTGATTTGCAAATCTCATAAACCCATATTTTATTCACAATAGAACATAGACAACATATCAGATGTTGAAAGTGAGACATTTTACCATTTCATGGAAAATATTAGCTCATTTTGAATTTGATGGCAGCAACACACCTCAAAAAAGTTGAGACAGGGCCATGTTTACCATTGTGTAGCATCCCCTCTTCTTTTAACAACAGTCTGTAAATGTCTGGGAAATAAGGAGACTAATTGCTGGAGTTTTGAGAGTGCAATGTTGTCCCACTCTTGTCAGATGTAGGATTCTATCTGCACAACAGTCTTGGGTCTTCTTTGCTCGATTTTTCATATTACGATGCGCCAAATGTTTTCTATTGGTGACAGGTCTGGACTGCAGGCAGGCCAGTTCAGCACCGGGACTCTTCTACTGCAAAGCCATGCTGTTGTGATGGATGCAGTGTGTGGTTTAGCATTGCCTTGCTGCAATATGCAAGTCCTGCCCTGAAAGAGAAATTGTCTAGATGGGAGCATATGTTGTCGTAAAACCTCTACATATTTTTCAGCATTGATAGTGCCTTTCCAGATGTGTACGCTGCCCACACCATGGGCACTAATGCAACCCCATACCATCAGAGATGTAGGCTTTTGAACTGAGCGCTGCTAACAAGCTGGATGGTCCCTCTCCTCTTTAGACTGCACAACACAGCGTCTGTGGTTTCCAAAAAGAATTTCAAATTTTGATTCATCTGACCGCAGAACAGTTTTCCATTTTGCCTCAGTCCATTTTAAATGAGCTTTGGCCCAGAGAAGATGGCGGCATTTCTGCATTGTGTTCACATATGGCTTCCTCTTTGCATGATACAGCTTTAACTTGCATTTGTGGATTGCATGGCGGATTGTGTTCACAGCCAATGATTTCTGGAAGTGTTCCTGAGCCCATGCAGTAAATTCCAGTGCAGAATTATGCCTGTTTTTTATGCAGTGCCACCTGAGGGCCCGAAGATCACGAGCATCCAATATTGACCTCTGGCCTAGTCCCTTGCACACAGAGATTTTTCCAGATTCTCTGAATCTTTTGATGATATTATGTGCTGTAGATGGTGGGATATTCAAAGTCTTCACAATTTTACATTGAGGAACACTTTTCTGAAATTGTTCCCCAATTTTTAGATGCAGTTTTTCGCAGATTGGTGAAACTGGTGAAATTGGTGAAACTTCTGCCTATCTTTACTTCTTAGAGACTCTGCCTTTCCAAAATGCTCTTTTTACACCCAGTCATGTTACTGACCTGTTGCCAGTTAACCTAATCAGTTGTAAAAAGGCCTCTCCAATTATTTTTTATTAGTACCACTTACTTTTGTTGCCCTTGTCCCAATTTTTTTGAAATGACTGGGGCTGAGACTGGGGGTGACGATGCCGCCGATGACTGAGCAGGCCAATGCGTGAAGCACATTGCCTGGCACAGGTCGGGCAGGTGTGAGATGATGAGGATGAAGAAGGAATGGAGGCAGCCTGGTGTCTACGCTGGCGTCGGGCTTCGAGTTCTTTGGTGCGGTGTGCCTCAAACTGCATGCAGTCACTGTTGCACTTCTGGCGCTATCCTGCTTTGTCTTGTGCTGCACGCTCCCAAGGGTCAGGAGCAATGTCATAGCTTTTGAGGGTGGCTTTCAGGACATCTTTGTAGCACTTGCACTGGCCACTGATGGACCGTTTACCTTCCTCCAGCTGTCCGAAGAGGAGGGCCTTGGGGATGCGCTCGTTGCCCATGCGTATGACATGCCCAACCCAACGGAGTTGGAAGCGTGTAACAATGGCCTCGATGCTAGCGGCGTTGCAGCTCTTCAGGAGGTCGGTGTTGGGGATCTTGTCCCACTAAGTGACTCCACAGATCTTCCTCAGGCAACGGATGTGGAATTGTTCCAGCTTCCTGATATGCGCACGATATTGGACCCAGGACTTGCTACCGTAGAGGAGGGTGGAAAGGACAGCTGCACGGTAAATTTTAATCTTTGTGCTGAGGCGCACACCGCGCTCAGACCAGAGTCGATGCTGGAGTCGTTCAACGGCGGCGCTGGCTTTGCCAATCCGTGCAGAGATCTTATCGTCAATCTTGGCGTTCTTGGACAAGATGCGCCTGAGGTAGCAGAACTTGTCAACTTAGAGGCTCATTGTTGACAGTCGTCAGCATAGAGGAGCTCTCTTATGAGCATCGGGGTGGTCTTCGTTCTGGCTTTTAGGCGGTGCAGGTCAAAAATTCCACCGTCGGTCCTGTATCTGTTATTGACTCCCACGGGACACTGACTGAAGGCGTCTTGCAACATAGCAGAAAAGACAATGGTGAAAAGGAGAGGAGCCATGACGCAACCTTGTTTGGTGCCATTGGTGACAGCGAACGGCTCTGAGAAGGCTTCATCACTAATCACGCGTCCGACCATGCCTTCATAGAAGGGGCGAATGATGTTGACCAGAAGGGTGGGGCAGCCTGCTTTGGAGAGCAGCTTCCACAATCCTTCTCTACTCATAGAATCGAAGGCCTTCGTAAGGTCTATGAAGACCATGTAGAGGTCATGGTTCTGTTCTCTGCACTTTTCTTGCACTTGTCGTGTGGAGAAGAGCATGTCGACAGTGCTTCTTAAAGCTCTGAAACCGCAATGGCTCTCTGGGGTGACCTGGTCAGCAATGGAGGCAGTCATTCTGTTGATGATGATCTTAGCCAGGATTTTTCCTGCGATGGAGAGCAGGGAGATGCCTCTGTGGTTGTCGCAGCTGTGCTTGTCCCCTTTGTTCTTGTACAGGTGGACTATAAGGGCATCTTTAAATTCTTGAGGCACAGCTCCTTCTTCCCAGGCCTTGCGGAGAAGTTCAGTGAGGCACACTACAAGAGGGCGGCCACCGTTCTTGTAGATCTCAGCAGGGATGTTGTCAGCGCCTGCGGCTTTTCCATTGGAAAGCTGTTCGATGGCCTTGGTGGTCTCTTGGATGGTTGGGGACTCATCTAGGTCTTGGGCGATGGGCTGCTGGTGCACGTCCTCACTGGCATCGTCGGAGATGGCAGAGACCCGATTCAGGACACTTTCAAAGTGTTCGGTCCAGTGGGCACTTGGTTCTTGGAGGAGTGTCTGTCCATTAACGGGAAGGAGGGGGCTGCTGCCTTTGGATGAGGGACCATAGATAGCTTTGAGGCCATCATACAGGACTTTGGTGTCATTGCAGTCAGCTGCTTCTTGGAGGTCGTTTGCTTAGTCGTTCCAACACTGGTCTTTCATTCTGCGTACAGAGGCTTGAGCAGCTTGTCTAAGGTGGTGGTGTCTCTCTTTGGTTGGGAGGCTTTGTCTTGCTGGTATGCGTGATGTGCCTGGTGGAGTCGCTCGAGAAGGTCAAGGGCAGCAGCATCATTTTCGTCAAACCAGTCACAATTTTTTTTCTTTGCATGGCCAAGGAACTTCTTCGGTCATCATCCAAAGTGTGTCGCAGAGGGTCTGCCACTGATGCTCCATTGGTGCTATGGGCTCAGTGGGGAGGCTTTCAAGCTTCAGTGAGAGCTCTCGCTGCTAGTCTCTCTTGGTCGCAGGATCTTTGAGCTTGGCGACGTTCAAGCGTTTTCTCGTGGGTTGGCAGGTGTGGTGTCTGGGGGCTCTGAAGTTGAAAGCCACTTTACTGCAAATGAGGGCAGTGGTTGGAGAGGCATGTGGTGCTTCTGTACTCCCTGGTGACATGGGCGTCTTTGAGATCCCTCTGGCGAACGAGGATGAAATCTATCTGGTGCCAATGGTGGGAACGGGGGTGCATTTAAGTGCTCTTAGGAGCAGTCTTCTGCTGAAACATGGTGTTGGTGATGGCTAACTGGTGCTATGAGCAGGTGGTCAGGAGGAGGGTCCCATTGGAATTTTCTCTGCCTATGCCATACCGGCCATAGGCATACCGGCCAATGACTTTCTCCCAGGCTGTGTGGTCTCGCCTGATTCGAGCATTGAAATCTCCAAGAACAAGGAGTTTGTCGAAGTGTGGGGTCTCACGAATGAGTTTGTCGAGATCTTCATAAAATCGCTCTTTGGAGTCATCGGTATAGGACATAGTAGGTGCATAGGCACTGAAGAGGGTAACATAGCCACTGGACAATTTCAGTCGCATGACCATCAGCCGTCCATTCACATCACGTGGGAGGGAGCACAGGAGGTTGAGATAGTGTGTCTGGACAGCAAAGCCAACTCCGGCCTGCTGTGGCTCGTTCGCTGGGCTCCCACTGCAGTAAAACATATAGCCACTGCCCCGCTCTGTCAGGCTGGTACTGTCAGGAAGTCGCGTCTCGCTCAGGGCTGCAATTGCGATGTTGTGGAGCTTGAGATTGTGAACCACAATGGCTGTCCGGCGTTCCAAGCTGTTTGGGGTGTCTTGCAGCGTGCGGACATTCCACACAGTAAGTTGTCTTCTTCTTCATGTTTCGACCGCAGGAATGGATGACCAGGCCACCGCGGTCTGCGACCAAGTCTGGAGGAGCGAGCTTTCTTTATGGACCCTTTTTAGGCCCCCCTCTCCGGCGTGAAGAAGGCAATGCTACCCCTAGATAGAGCTGCCTTGTCGCCCAGGCAGGATATGCGCAAGAACTGTCGCCCCGGGTCAGCTCAAGCACAACCATCACACCTGGACCGCCTACGTGAGGACTTGCGACTGAAGGCTCCCAGAAGCATCCTCTTCCTGCCCCCATCACCACGCATCCATCGCCGCAGGACTTGAGGATGAAGATGAGGGATGAGTGAAGCATCAGCGATGAGAAAACCTGCACAGATGGGGGATTAAGGTGATGATGGGGTGTGCGGGCCCAGCACCACCCTCTCTTCCCAACATACGGCGTTGGCTGCAGGTACAGGAGCTGCAACACGCAACCACCGAGGCTGGGCGCAGTGACTGGCTAGGATCCTCCCCTCGAGGACTGCCCTCACAGCTGTCACCTAGCTGACCATTTCGACCATGGCTGGTTGATTTGGTACCGAAGTTCTCCTCTCTGTTGCTGTACCCCTAGCAAGGGGCCCTAACTGGGTACTGTCAGCTGGAGCCAGCTGAGCCCGGGACTCATGTTTAAGGGGCAGGGTCGTCACTCCCTGAGGCAGCTAATGCCATCCCATGTAACCCCATTTTAATGATACCTCCATGAGGAATGTGTCACTCTAAGAAGAAAGAATTATACGCACATCATGTATAGGTGCAAGGCTATCAAATAAAACACGTCAACAGAGAAATGAAGGGACACCTGCACACTTACTCCAAGCCACCAACAAAATTTTTAATCATCAAATTAGGTCAATGTTTCAATCCAACTCAGATCTTTGTCTGGTCATCACATTTAAAAATGGAAAACACACCCATGTTTATGTCACAGGGTGACTATGTTCAGTGGGGAAGGAACAAACCATGTAGGGGATGAGTTTCCCTGGGGAACACTAGTTTAACACCATTCAGCAAAAAAATGGCTGCCCCCTCTAACGTAATGTAAACAAGCTGTTCATTGAGCGTCTTGTTAAGTCAAACAGTATTAGGTGTACCGTGAGATTGAAGGGTGCTGGCTATTAGTAAATGGGATATGGGGGAGTGCTTTATATACCCTAAGATTGAGCAGTTTGGGAGCACGGACCTGGGAGAAGGAAGACAGTTGGGGAGCTTCGAAGCAGACGGCTAACCGAGAAGCGGAGGCGAAATTGGCTCAGACCCAGATGCGCGATCTCCCCAGCTAGGCTGCCACTTGCCGCGGAGATCCGGAACATATGACCACGGAGGCCACGGGAATGCGCCCCCAATGTTGGAAGCTAAGTGCCTGCTCTCTTTACAAATATGGCAATATACCGCTTAAGCGTTTTGCCAGGAAACGGGGACTCTTCTCAACTATACTTTGCTGTGGATTCTGATGCTCGATGCCGTCTCTCTCTTGCTCTGCCCGCCCCCCATTCTTTTGCTGTTAGAACGCTCAGCTGTGTCGAGTGGCTCGCCTAGCTGGTTACTGCCGGGAGACTTTTTTTTTTTTTTTCCACCGTGAGTTCACTGTTGATTGAAGTGCCTTGTTGTATTGAAGTGGCCATGCCGTGTTGAATGCCTTTCAGTTTGAAGTGCCTTATGGGAGCGGCTCGCCTAGCTGGTTACTGCCTGGAGTCTGTTTTTTTTTTTTTTTCACCGTGAGTTCACTGTTGATTGAAGTGCCTCATTGTATTGAATTGGCCATGTTGTGTTGAATGCCTTCCAGTTTGACGTGCCTTACGGAGGCGCTTTGTCCAGGGTGTTCCAGAGCGCTCTTAACACTGTTGTTGTTGTTTGACCCACATGTCCAGTCTCGGGCAGCTGCAGTCCCTCATAACCTTGCTCGGTTACGGTTGTAACCGGTGGAATCTGCACTGGAGCTAGAGGAGTGACTTTTTGCCCACAAGCCGACCCGCCGCTCACTGTCACGCCCCACGGAGCTAGAAGAGTAGCTTTTTGCCCACAAGCCGACCTGCTGCCCATTGCCCCACGCCACTCCATGGAGCTAGAAGAGTAGCTTTTTGCCCACAAGCTAAACTCCCGCCCACTGCCCCTCGCGGCCCTAGACCCCCTGAAGCCTTCCCAGGCGAAGATCTTTTTCTTTTTTTTTTGCTTAAAGGGATAGTTCACTATGGGGTTGTATGAGCTATAAATTGCCACTACGTACATTAGATGCAGTAGAAAGCTCCCTGCTCTCCCCCAGATAGTCGCACCAGCGCATAGTGCTGGGCGGAGATTTAGGTGATACACTGTTTTGAACGGTCCCAAAGTAACAGCGTATTTTTGCGGCCTAAAAGAGGTCCCACCTGAAAATAATACACCACTTTAATTGTACACTACATTACAAAAATTTACAGCGCTTCAGCTGCTCGGAAAAAACACAGTTGCTCTTGAACTAATCAACTGACATATTCCATTGGAGTAAGCTGCGCGGTGTAGCGATCAGCTGTTTGGGTCAGACTCTTAGCGGTTTGCGGCACAGACAGCATTTCAACGGCATAGAATTACATCTCAAATTTAAAAAAAAATTCCTTATAATAACCAGCACAGCAGATACACAGTATGTGGCTGCGTAGGCCCTGTATGATATCAATTTGTGCTGCAATGTTACATTAGACTTTTTCACAGGTGTTTCACTCTCTTACCTGATGCATGGGTACAGCAGTGCTCTTCAGCGTGCACCAATGAGATTTCCCTGAATGTGGCCTCACGAAATCCTCTTTGGAAAAATGAATACTGCAAACACGGAGCTCTTTTAGGCATACGGATGGCGTATCAATATCCATGTTGAGCACAACTAGCCACAGCTGCCGAAGTCCAATATCCCGCAAAGGAATGCAGCAGAAGCTGTAAATGCACCAGGACACAGCTTTGCATTGACATCCAGGAAAGCAGCACACACGGACCATTTTCGAAATGTTTGTACAAGTTTAATGACATCCGACCTCGCAACCGCAGTTACTGCAACCCAAACAGCTGATCGCTACAGCACGCAGTTTACTCCAATGGAATATGTCAGTTGGTTAGTTCAAGGGCAACTGTTTTTTTTCCGAGCAGCTGAAGCGCTGTAAATTTTTGTTATGTAGTGTACAATTAAAGTGGTGTATTATTTTCAGGTAGGGCCTCTTTTAGGCCGTGAAAATACGATGTTAATTTGGGACCGTTCACAACAGTGTATCACCTAAATCTCCGCCCAGCACTATGCGCTGATGCGGCTACCTGGGGGAGAGCAGGGAGCTTTCTACTGCATCTAATGTATGTGTTGGCAATTTGTAGCTCATACAACCCCACTTCAAAAAAAGTGAACTATCCCTTTAAGAGACTCTTGAGCTTTATTAAATAAAAATAAGAATTGTTTTAAACCTACTTTGTTTGCCTTGACGTTTTATTGGGTGGGGATACGGGTTACTCCTCAGGGTAGAAGGTGAGAAGTGAGGGTGTGGCGGCTACCGCCCCCTGCCTGTGACAATTGGCGTAATCGACAAGATTTCTACCCTGAGTTGAGTAACTGCGATCCCCCCTCAAGGAAATGTCGGAAAACGAGGCTCCTGCAGTACGCCCCCAAGTGATGCCTGTTTTTGTGGGAACTAACTGGGCTCAGAGATTTGGAGGACCCAGTTCAGGCCTAAGCCTCCAGGAATGGAAGATGCAAATAGAGTACCTCGCCAGCTTGCAGGGGCTGAGTGAGCAACAACAATTGCAGTTTTTCCTGGGGTCACTTGAAGCGGAGGCAAAGCGAGAAGTCCAGGCTGCACAAGAGGACAAGCGGAACACGGCGAAAGCTGTGTTTGATTTTCTTACCAAGCTCTACGGTGACAACACCTCAGTGGCGGTTCTGCGGGCCCAGTTTTTTAACTGCAAACAGGGACCCCGGCAGTCTCTTCATTCTCTTTCACTGCAGATGCGCAAGCTATTTAGCCGGCTGAAGCGGAGAGAGGACCACGGCCTTGGCAACGATGAGACCTTGCTACGAGACCAGTTTCTCATGGGGCTACGGGATGGCCCTATTCGCCAAAGCCTGCGGCTGCAGCTTCACCAAAACCCTGCTTTGACCTATGAACAGGTCCGGGAGGAAGCCCTGGCTCTGGAATTAGACCAGTCAGAGATGGCTGAACCACTGGTTTATATAGCCACGGGTAGTATCTGTGCCCCTTCCCTCCCCCGACAGCCGACTGGAGACGTGAACTTCATGCCGAGATTATGAAAGACGTTAAGAAGCAGATGGCTGAGCTCTCCAAGACTCTCCTGGAGGAGATACATCGGGGTTGGCCTGCCGGCCCACCACTGCCCCGGGGGAGGTCTTACTCTGAAGGCAGACAGGATCAAGTACACAGTCCGAGCCAACCTCCTGGCCCAAAGTTCCAATGGGATGATCAAGGTAGGCTAATTTACAATAGACGCGGCACTGCAGGTCACGTCAGTCGGCATTATGACTCTCTTTGTGGCTCTCAGGGTGGTTTTTTAGCTTTACTGGCTACTGTGGGGCAAGTAGTCGGGACCCCCTGAAGTTGACCCCTCACCCTCCCCCAGAGATGTTTTGATTAGTCAGTGCCCCTGTAGTTGATATATGTTTATGGTCAAGCAATTAGATGCCTGGTCGATACTGGATCACAAGTAACCTTGTTTTCGAAGAGCTTATGTGATTAACTTTTTGATGTACAACAACTGCAGGGTACTGAGGCACCATGGCTGACCTTGCGTGGAGCTAACGGACTTTACATCCCATACATTGGCTATGTAATAGCTGACTTCCAGGTGCAAGGTGTCAGGGTGCCAGAAAAGGGGGCTGTCATTGTCAGGGACCACTGCCTGGGTGCTCACCGAGCTCTGCTGGGCATGAACGTGATCTCCGTCTGCTGGGAAGAGCTATTCAACAGTCGCCGGTGCCAGGCTCTCCAACAGCAAGATGCCTCGGACGGCAAAGACTGGGAGCACATATTCACTGACTGTCGCCGGATTAAGTCCAACCAGGCACAGATGGAATGTGAAGACACTGCTCAGGTCGCCTCCCGTTATGTCATCTCCATTCCCCCCAGATGTGAGACCTTTATCTGGGCCCGACTACCTGCATGAGCCTATGGGCAGGAGAACTGGGTGCTGTTGGAACGGCACCATGAGTGCCAGGATGTCGAAGTGGCCCAGACCCTTGCCACGGTACACGGGGGACGTGTTCCGGTGAAGGTACGGAAACTCAAGCCTTACCCCGTCTACCTTCATTGCCACCAAGGGCTGGCACGAGTGACTGTCGTGGGTCCACAGCAGGTGAGGGGCAGGACAGACCTACGCTTTGAACAAGTAAGTGCAGGGGTGGTTGAGGTGGGCATTATGCAGGTGGGCCAAGGGGTTGAGACGTTGAATCAAGCCATGCCGGGACATCTAACTTGTGAGTCTTTGCAGGGGGATGGTTTGAATCACGACCAACAACACCAGCTCCAACACCTTCTGGTTAAGTGGCAACATGTCTTTTCCTCTCATGACAAGGACTATGGCAGCACTGACATTGTCCAACATCAGATCCCCACCGGAGAGGCAACACCCATCCGCGAGAGGTATCGACCTGTGCCACCTACCCTCAATCAGGAGGTCTGTACATTGTTAACATAACATAACATAACATGAATGGCGAGAGCAGGCCGTTCAGCCTAACTACGCTCGCCAGTTTCTTTATACTATTGTGAATATATCCCTTCAGATACTCAATGACTCAATGGTATCTAGCTTTAAGTCAAGCCTACTTTGAAAACCCCTAAGGTCTCTGCCTCAACAATATGGTCAGGCAAGCTATTCCACATCGAAATTACTCTTTGGGTGAAGAAATATTTCCGAATATCAGTGCTAAATTTACCTTTGGTCAACTTCCATTTGTGACCCAGAGTTCTACTAACAACACTTGGTCAAAGGAATCCTACATAATTCACTTTGTTAATCCCTTTAACATATTTAAAGACCTCAATCAAATCACCCCTTAGTCTCCTTTTCCTAAGACTAAAGAGATTAAGGATCTTCAGCCTCTTCTCATAGCTTTCATGTTTTATACCTGGATTTAGCTTAGTGGCTCTTCTCTGAACTTTCTCTAGAGCCTCTATATCTTTCTTAAAGTATGGTCCCCAGAACTGTACACAATACTCCAGATGTGGTCTGACAAATGTGTTGTACAAAAGAAGCATCATCTCCTTAGATTTGTACTCAATACTTTTGGCAATGTATCCCAGCATCCGATTGGCTTTTTTAACTGCTACGGCACAATGGCTAAAGCCTGTGAGGGTTTAGTCAACAATCACTCCCAGATCTTTCTTGTGTGGAGCACATTCCAGTTTTAAACCTCCCATGAAGTAATCCCGTCTAATGTTTTTATTACCTGCATGTACAACTTTACATTTCGCTACATTAAATTTCATTTGCCACATTTCTGCCCAATTCTGGATTCTATCCAAATCATCCTGAATCACTTTAGTGGACTCTAAACTATTTGCTAAACCCCCCAATTTAGTATCATCTGCAAATTTAACTAATCTGCCCTCAATATTCCTATCAAGGTCATTAATGTAGATGAGGAACAGCAGGGGTCCCAACACCGATCCCTGGGGGACGCCACTCCCCACCATACCTAGCTCAGATGAGATACCATTGACCACCACTCTTTGTGTTCTGTCCTGTAACCAGTTTTGAATCCACTCCAGAATACCTCCTGTAACTCCAGTGGAGCTCATTTTAAAAATTAGTCTCTTATGCAGTACTGTATCAAATGCTTTCTGAAAATCCAAGTATATGATGTCATAAGCCCTGCTCTACTCATAAGTCTTGGTGGCCTCTTCAAAAAATTCCAGAAGGTTTGTCAGGCATGACCCTCCCTTACGGAAACCATGTTGGCTATCCCTCAAGATATTATTACGTTCAAGAAATAAGTCCAGCTCATCTTTTATGATAGATTCCAATATTTTGCACGCAATGCAAGTTAAACTGACTGGCCTGTAATTTCCTGGCTCAGTACGGTCCCCTTTCTTATATATTGGTATTATATTGCCCTGTTTCCAATCATTTGGTATTTCTCCAGTTTCTAAAGACCGTCTGAAGATGGCGGATAGTGGCTTAAAGATGATCTCACCAACTTCCCTGAGCACTCTAGGATATAAGCCATCAGGACCTGCCGCCTTATCTGCCTTTAGTTTATGCAACTTGTCTAATACTTTGTTATCCCTAACCTCAATTTCTGCTAAATAATCTTGAGCATTTAACATGCCCTCTGGCCGAATAAAGACCCACTCTGAGGTAAAATTCTCAACAAAGTAACTGTTTAAGGCATCCGCAATATCCTTGTTATCATATAGCAGCGATCCATTTTTATTCTTTATGCACTTAACCTGCTCTTTGACTTTCCTTTTTCTGCTACAGTACTGAAAGAAGCGCTTAGGGTTAGTTTTTGCCCCCTCTGCAATTTGTCTTTCATACAGTCTTCTAGCATTCTTCAGCTCTTTTTTGACCACAGCCCGCATTTTACAGCATTCAGCCTTAGTGTTCTCATTGTTATCCTTTATGTACATCTTATAAAGATTCCTCTTTTCCCTCAAAATCCTATGAATACTTTTTGATCATCCACTGAGGATTCTACTTTTTCAGCTGACTTTTGGACACCTTTGGAATGAATTTGCATTGTGAATCAAGTAAAATCCCCTTAAATCTTTCCCACATCTCATTTACAGACTCACAGTCCAGGAGTGTCTCCCATTTTATTTCACTTAGATATGAGCGCATCCTGTCAAAGTTTGCTCGCCTAAAATTGAAAATTTTTGTTTTTGAATACACCTTTTTAACTTCCCATGAAACATCAAAATTAACAGCAGAGTGATCACTTGTCCCAAGTGGCTCCAGTACCTCAACATTGCTAATTCTATGTGGGTCATTACAGAGCACTAAGTCTAAAATTGCCTTCTCTCTTGTCGGTTTATTAACATACTGCACCAAAAAATTATCATTTATAACATCTAGAAATTCTTCCTCCCCCCTACCCTGTCCTTTCACCATTTCCCAATCGATACCAGGATAATTTAAGTCTCCCATAATAATAGTCCCTCCACCTCTACAAGCTTGCGTAATCCTCTTAAAAAGCATTTCATTGACTGTACTGTCCAAAGTTGGTGGCCAATAGCATACTCCTATGTTTAAACCTGTCTCGTGTTTGCCAATGAGCCTGACCCAGATATCTTCACAGGGCAAGGAATGTTCAATTTCAGGAATTTCCTGTACATTTATGTTTTCGTTCACAAAGATTGCTCGCCCCTCCTCGCCTATTACATCTATCCTTCCTAAAGAGCTTATAACCTTCTATATTATATTCATCTCCATCCTCTTCACTAAGCCATGTCTCTGTAATCCCAACTATGTCATAGCCCTCACTAATCATAACAGCCTCAAGCTCTGGAAATTTATTTTTTATGCTTCTTGCATTTAAATAAAAACATTTCAGGTTATTACTAATGCTCTTCCCCCTTGATTTCCCATGCGGCCGCTGCTTCAAGCATCCCACTACGCTTTGTTGCTTTAAAAGTATATCATCAATAGTGCATGTAACGCCGTCAGCTTCCATCAGGGCAGTCTGCATTTCCCTATGTGTAACACTCACTAACCTCCCTGCCCCCCAAGTCCCTAGTTTAAATAATCCTGTGCTACCCTCAACATACGCTGACCCAGTGTGAAGGTACCCCTCCGGTTCAGGTGCAGCCCGTCAGGCTTGAACAGGTCACCCCTGTCCCAGAAAAAGTTCCAGTGCCCCATAAACCTGTACCCCTCTTTCCTACACCAGGTTCGTAGCCACGTGTTAAACCTCCAGATAAAATTCTGCTTTCCTCTGCTTGCACATGGTACCGGTAGAATCCCAGAGAACACTACCGTTGAGGATCTGCTCCTAAGCTTCTCAGCTAATTCCACAAATTCGCCTTGCAGAACCTCAAAACTACCCTTACATGGACCATGCCCAACATGGACCATGACAACTGGATCCCTCCCCGCTCTGGCCAGGAGCATGTCCGCACGCTCCAGGAGGTCACCTACCTGGGCACCAGGCAGGCAACACACCGTACGAGACTCCTTGTCGCACGAACAGACTAAGCTATCTATTCCTCTAAGTATTGAGTCCCCCACTATCACTCACTCTCTTTTTTGAGGGGTAGAGGCCAACAGGGTGCCCTGCTGCTCATCATCCCCTCACTCTCAGGGTCAGGGGCCAATTTGAGTTCCTGCAAGGGCCGGAATCGGTTGGACACCTCAACCACTGGAGGAGCTGTCGCTGTACGGTGTGCACGCTCTTTCCTGCGCTGTCGACCTACAGTCACCGAACTTTCTCTCCCTGCCTGCTCTGGGATCCCTGTACCACCCTGCTTTGGCGAACACACTATTTCTCTAAACGACATACTACTTAGTTCCTCTAGGAACTCTACTGTTTGTGAACTATGTCATGCCGCCAACTGGCCCTGAAGATCAAGGATCTTGCTCTCCAGATGCTCAATTAGCTGGCACCGGTGACAGACAAACCCACCCTGGAAATCTCTTTCCAAAAGTGCGATCATCCTGCAACCGTCACATTGTTTTGGCCACATTTTGAACCCCCTACCTAATGACCTCACTCACCCTAGATAAAAGAAAATTAAAGAAAATAATAAAATTACTTAAAATTGTTGCGAGGTATGTTGGAGTAGCAGCCCCTGGGCTGCTCCAATCGTGCTTGTGCAGAAGAAGAGCGGAACCTGGAGGTTTTGCGTTGACTACTGAAAGATTAACGAAGTCTCTAAGAAAGATGCCTTCCCTCATCCGGGAATTGAGGACTCTCTCACCAGTTTAACTTGGGCTGCTTCGAATGTCACGTTAGACTTGGCTAGTGGGGACTGGCAGGTTCGAGTACACGAGAGAGACCTGGAAAAGACGGCTTTCACCATGCTCTTTGGGCTCTTTGAGTGGGAGAGAACTCCATTTAGTATCTGTAATACCCCAGCCACCTTCCAGAGACTAATGCAGCGGTGTTTGGGTGGGCAGTTGGTCAATTTCACCTTAGTATACCTAGACAATGTCATTATCTTTTTCCCTGATTTCCCCTCCCACCTCCAGCATCAGGAGGAAGTGTTCCAGGCCATGGAGAGGTATAAGCCGACCTGCTGCCCACTGCCCCGCCCCACTCCATGGAGCTAGAAGAGTAGCTCTTTGCCCACAAGCCAAACTCCCGTCCACTGCCCCTCGCAGCCCTCGTCCCCCTGAATCCTTCCCAAGTGAAGGTCTTTTTCTTTTTTTTTTTGCTTAAGAGACTCTTTTAAACTTTTATTAAATAAAAAGAAGAATTGTTTTAAATCTACTTTGTTTGCCTTGACGTTTTATTGGGTGGGGATACGGGTTACTCCTCAGGGTAGAAGATGAGAAGTGGGTATGTAGCGGCTAGCGCCCCCTGCCTGTGACATTTATACATTGTCAACACCAATAGGCTGACAAAATTAATAACAATGTGTCACAGCACACAGTGCATTGCATCATGCTGCATATAGTGCTTCATAGCTGCAGACCAGTCAGAGTGCATGTCTGTATCTAACACCAGGCCACCACCAAATGTGCCTGCAATGGGTACGACTGTGGGAACTAGACCTTGGAGCAACTGAAGATGATCACCAGGTCTTGTGAGTCCCATTTACTTTTCCATCATGTGCATCTGCCACGTACAAGCGCACCATTAACCTGGGGAAGAGATGGCACCAGGATGCACTGTGGGTAGAAGACAAGCCACTGGAGGGAGTGTGATGCTCTGAGTTATGTTCTGCTGGAAACCCTGGGTCTGAGAATTCAAGTGATCATCAGTCTGAAGGAGCCGTTTTAGCGGCACAAGCTGGACGTGCTTAATACTGAGCGGGTGGTTTTAATATTTTGGCTGATCAGTGTATGTTGTTGACGTGTCTGTGATATGCTGATACTTTCATACACTGGTCCCGAACATTGGCCCTGGGGGCTCACTTCGTATACCGGTTTTTGTTTCAACCACAGTCGCAATCATTGGGTTTTAAGCAGCTGTTAATTTGTCTTAATGTGGTACATTTCTTATAAGAGCTATTATTCAAGCTCCTAAGCAATATTTTGACAGAAATAGCCATGCATTTCATCAAGAAAGGAAGAGTCTTGAACATTCTGTGGTATTTTTCTATAGTGCAAGCAATTTTATTTAATATTTTGAACAGATCAAATCAGACATTGAGAAAAATCAGTAAGCTCAAAAATTAGGTTGCAGAATTTGTGTTTTTCAAAGTACTTTGCTTGAACTTAACATGACACAAAACAGGTTTCACTCAGTCATTTACTAACTTAATAAGTGGTTTATGGTTAGTTTTTACCAATTTATGCGAGTTAACTGCATAAAATCCGGGAAAAAGTTAACTTGTTATATCCAATATTCTACAGTGGTCTATTTACAGTATTCTTCATTTTATGCAAGAACATTTCCGTCAACATCTGGCTTAAGAGATTAGAAACTGCAATAAACAAAATATGCAGCTAATTAAGACAAATTAACTGCTTGTTAATATCCTATGATGGCGGCTGTGTTTGGAACACACATCAGAATGCAGAGTGAGCCCCAGGACAGACGCTCAGGACCACTGCTTTAATAAACTGCACAATGACAAAAACCTGAAGTACCTCTAACGGCAGAAATGATTATGACTCTTTGCCAAAATTTTTACTCTGCCTTTTATACAGTATGTTGAAAAGTATTTCAAGTTCTTCAACACTGTACACTGTTTTATGTGGTTAGCAAATGATGCTCTGAATGTTGCATTATAATTTATAAAACCCTGATCACAAGATTGGAGAAAAATAAAGAATTCTTGTGATTTCATACAGGCACAGTGCATGAGACATTTAAGTATTGAACTTCCTGACATGCTCTGTGGTACTGTATGTATAACAAGTGTGCTCTGAGAGCACAGCGTTACCTGCCTTTTTAGTCCAGCAAGCTTCTTAAATGTACGAGCTTAAATTTTGACGATAAACTGAGAAATCACTCGCATAAAGAGATATATTTGTTCAATGTGAATGCCAATACCACATGAAGGATTTTTTTGCTTATAACTACAGCAATAGAAACATAACCTGGCAGGTATTAAGAACAAATTTATGTTGCCAGAGATGACTTATATGAAGCTCAAAATCAAGGGTTTGTTGTCTGAGAAGAAACACCCTAGAGTTCCTGCTTCACATCACCGTAGTCCACGCATAGACATGATCTGTGATGCCTCCATAGTCGTTTGTAGAGCAGTGAATGAGCTGTCTAAAACCATACTGTGACACCTGCTGTAGAACATGACAACTGTCTGTACTAAGTCCTGTCAATCAAGAGCTGTAGCTCAGTGAAAATTTATTCAAGCAGAATGATGATACGACATGCAAATTACCAATGTATCTGGAACCCTACCACTGAATTACAGAAGATTCCCCGAAAAATGTCAGAGCAGTTGATTGCAGACTGAAGGCACCCTCCATTAGTGTGTGCAGAATGAAGTCCTGTCAATCAAGGGCTGTAACTCTGCGGAAATGTATTCGAGCGGAATGATGATAGGATGTGCAAATCAGCAGTGTTTCTGGAACACTTCCACGGAGTATCAGATGATTCCCTTCAAAAATGTGAGAGCAGTTGATTACAGAGCAAAGGCATCCTCTCCGGGATGGACAGACGGACCTCACCAGGACATTATCCCCCTCAGCGTTCAGCTGGCAGGAGATGCTGATGCCAGGCAGTCCTCTGGAGCAAGTCAGCATCAGAGAGGCTGAGAGAGATGGTTCATTATTGGGACAGGGGTGACATGAAGACTGCTTTACCAGCTTGTGTGTCAGTCAGAGGAGTGAATAAGGTGGCATCTACATTTCGATCTTTGAGAAAGGCATCAGTAGATGGGGTAAAAAAAAAAAAAAAACTGGTTAAAGCATACATTCAATGACAGTGATGATTGTGCTATATACAGCGAAAAACAGCGCAACTTACTGTCAAATTAGTGTCAGACAATTTTCATATTATTCTAGGGCTGCAACCAACAAACCCCTCACTAAAAATACACACATTTTAGCGTTTCGTGGTACAAAAAACACAAGCACTGCGCAACAGAGATGTGGAAAAAGTGATCTGGTCAGGAGAGTTATCTTTCCCTGTGTTAGAGTGCATGCGAGGAATAGTACAATGCAACTGCGCTATACTAACAGAAATGACAGACAATATGACAATGCCCCAATACATATGGCACAAGGGCACACTAAATGATTGGAGTATGAAATATCTAGAACATTTCAGATTGAAGTGTTGGTAGTGCTCTCAATATAAACATTACAATTAAGGAATATCTATGGGAATAATGGTGTTCGGTCCCCCCAGCGAAGTTCCAGATACTAGCATAATTTATGCCACGGCGCACAGACGCTACTCTGGCTGGCAGTTCATCGGCACCCAGATCCATGAGTCACTGTTTTCCATTCAATTTGGCAAACAGAGGTCAAGTAGTGTTCAAATTTGGGGACCAGACACAAAAACAGCTGTCCGTAAAAGACGCTGAAAATAATGTAATTGTGCGCAGTAGCATATGGTTTGCCAGCAACCATGGATTTATTCCATTATAACATTTGGGCTTGTTATGAATAACAACAGCTAAAATGACAAAAGGCTATCATAATAGGTGCTAACAGAAGTGTTTACACACTTAAAGGTTTACGCTTTTAAAGAAGCGTAAAAATGCACTTTCCCAGCATGAGGCTCTGAATCCCAAAATAGGATGACTGGATCATTCCAGAAGTGCAACAGCATCCCCTGCAGGCTATGATCTTACATTACAAGAAACAGAGGCACCAAGAACTTCGCCTTCGCTCATTCGACAGGACTTGTCATCAGGAAAAACACAGAGATTTGGTCTGTGCAGAAGAGCCATTTCCACAGTTGGATGTATAATGAAGCTCGAGCCCTCGGCCCACGGACCGTCTAAGCACCACTGCATCTCCCCTTCCACAGCCGCACCACCTTTTCCCCCCAACAGGACCAAAGAGGCCCTACCAGAGCCCTGACTGACCAGCTTACATCACCTAATGCACTTTTCACAGCAAGCGTAAGGAGGATCGCTGAAGAAAAACCGGCTCTATAACAAACTAACATTTCTGAGCATTTTTGGGCCCTTTTAGGCATGCGATGTGGCCGGTAATCTCAGCGAAGGAAACAGCGGCAGCGGCTGCTTTCTTCCAAATCATCATACCCCCAGGAAGGCTTTCAGGGGATACACTAATTCAGGCAAAGTGCTCTTCTGAATGGATAGTTCTCTATGAAATCATAAATACAGGTTTTTCCTCTAACCCGTTGTTATTTATCCATCTAAACTGTTGCAGTGCGAGTCGTTTTGGAGACGACAACTGTAGAGATGTCTGCATTCTCTGAAATATAATGGAACTAGATGGCAATCAGCACAAACACATAGGAAGAGGCTCAGTTCCATGCGCAGATGCACTCTCCCTTTTGTGCAGTGATAAAAATTGGTAGGTTAGGGCTAGTTTGGCAAAGGAAATGGTTCCCACATAAACCTGCTAAAATGGACGGTGGATTTTGTTGAGTAACCAGGTCATGATTTCTCAGAGACACTGAGTTTTTCAGATTTTTTTTCTTCCAGCCCTTCGAGCACAAGCCAAGCGCCATCTAGTTCGAGAATAGTTGAAAGAATGCAGACATCTTCATGGCCAGTACAGCCAAAATTTGGCAGCTTGCATGAAGGCAATCTACATGTATAAAAAGCAATAAATAAGAAAATATGAATGCGATTTATAGGTGAATAGTCCCTTTAACATAGTCTCAGTGTCAGTTATCAGAGGTACCACACACAAATCTACACACAAACTTACCAAACGCTAGAGTGCACCACCACGTGATCCAGACACATCGAAAAATGAGCCATGTGCTTTCATCAATCTTTATTATTCTGGTAAATGTGTAGAACTACATGACTGAAAGCAAATTACCATGGTTACAACAAGACAAGTCACTTTTTACATCAAACACAGTCAAACAGGTAACATTATATTCAATGGACCACTGCATTTTAAAATCTATCATTGAGTTTCAGTAACGGTATTGATCAAATATCTCCTCTATTCATGTTTAAAAGCATTATTCTCCATTAAATGGTACAGCTGTTACATGTGAATATGCACTCTGAACATCTGCACCAAACATGCCAGAACAAGTGTTTGTGATGAGAGTAACAGCTCTCCATTCAAAACTCAATTTTAGTCGAGGACTAAGTTACGTAAGCCTCTATAAAACTGGTTCTTTATTTTAGGCTCTTAATCGAGGCATAGACAATGGTTTTGTATTGATGCCATTTTAACACAGAGATGCTGCTTAAGATCTTAAAACTGATTAAGAACAGTCATCTGAAAGCGCCATTTCTGCCATAAATCTTAAGTGCAGATATATATACCTGGAAAATCTAAATACTAGTGGAAATATAGAGGGCAATGCATTACAGTCCAAGGAACAGAAGACAATTTAGAAGATCTAAAAGTTTATTATTGAAATGATTAATCTGAATGTGACAATTCTGCAACTAAAACCAGGACTCTGACATGATTCAACCCCATCTGGTGCGTTTTGATGCACAGCACTCATGGCATACCCAGCACCACCTGGTGGCTTGTCAATGCCATTACACACAGTTCTGAATGCAACACCCACTGTGAAACACTGCGACGAGAATCCACCGTCTAAAACTGCTCAAGGGGTGGTAGTGTGTCTAGACTGACAGGATAAATACCCATTATCAAGCTGAGGGAATAACGGTGTTTTCAGATGAATACGGTGTCTTAGGATGCTAACCAAAACTAACACAAAGTCTACTCCCAATGTTGCTGAAATTGTTTGTCAACATTTTAACAATGCCGCAAAGTGACAGCAGAGTTGAGACAGTTTTGTGCTAGCAGAGATATTCCTAAGGAAAGTGCCTGAGAAGCACAAAGCGGCCTGTGAGCGAGTGTGTGTGTGTGTGTGTGCGCATGTTTGTGCACGTGTGAGCGTGTGCATGTGTGTGTGGGCTTGCTTTTATATCCATGTGGGGACACAAACACCACAAAGATAGTTAAGTCTGAAAAAACAAGTCTCGTGGGGACTTTTTTGGGTCCCCCTGAGGAAAAGGCTTAATTCTGGGCTCAGCGCTAGCTTTAGCTCTGGGGTTACTACTGAAATTATGGTTTGGTCTAGGTCCAGTTTCAAGGTTAGCTATTAAAATTAGGCTCCAGGCGATGGTGAGGCTATAAATTAAGGTTAAAAGTTCGGGTGTTTTGGTGGGGGTTATAGGTTAGGATTAAGGTTAGCTTTAAGATGAGGGTTAGGGAAGGGGCTAGGATTAAGGTTAGCTTTAAGATGATGGTTAGGGTTAGGGAAGGGGCTAGGATTAAGGTTAGCTTTAAGATGAGGGTTAGGGAAGGGGCTAGGATTAAGGTTAGCTTTAAGATGAGGGTTAGGGAAGGGGCTAGGATTAAGGTTAGCTTTAAGATGATGGTTAGGGTTAGGGAAGGGGTTAGGATTAAGGTTAGGTTTAAGGTTAGGGTTAGGGAGGGGGCTAGGAGGCATGGAAATAGGTTTTTGGAGCAAAAATAATTTTACTCCCCACGGGGATAGAAAAACTAGTCTGCATGAGCGTGTGTGCGCATGTGTGGGTGCTTACATGTGCTTGTGTGTGTGTACACATGTGTGGGTGCTTACATGTGCTTGTGTGTGTGTGCGCGCGTGTGGGTGCTTACATGTGCTTGTGTGTGTGCGCATGTGTGGGTGCTTACATGTGCTTGTGTGTGTGTGCGCGTGTGTGTGCTTACACATGCTTGTGTGTGAGTGTACATGTGTGGGTGCTTACATGTGCTTGTGTGTGTGTGCGCGCGTGTGGGTGCTTACATGTGCTTGTGTGAGTGTACATGTGCGGGTGCTTACATGTGCTTGTGTGTGTGCGTGCGTGCGTGCGTGCGTGCGTGTGCACGCGCGCTGTTTGTGGGTGTGCGCATGTGTGGGTGCTTACATGTGCTTGTGTGTGTGTGTGTGCGCGCGCATGTGTCGGTGCTTACATATGTTTGTGTGTGTGTGTGCGTGCGTGTGTGTGCGGGTGTGGTGAGCCAGTATTTAACACTGCTGCCCAGTAGAGGGCGCTCCTCAGGCAGCCAGACATCCCAGATTCAGCTCCACGTGGTGACTGAGCCAGACGGGCTCACACGGCGCCCCGCTGTCCTGCCCAGGCCGCAGAGGGGTTGCCAGATTGCGAAAATCGTGGCGGATCTTAAAGCACACGACGACGTCGCCCTGCTCGCTTCGCGGGACGACTCTGATGAAGAAGCCGAGCTTGTTGGACTTTCTGAAGGCCACCACACTGCAGAGGGCGAGAAGGTCACTTTACTGGCACAGGAACTCGGATACTGAGAACAGACCAAGCTTTGTTGCATGCAGAGTGCGATCCACTGCGTGTTATGCCAGCTCACCCTTCCCCGCCAACGGGCAGTGACCGTAGACACAGGCGTCTAAATGATGCCGTAATTGTACCAGCTCCTAGAGCACGTAACTATACCGAATGATCATGAGGCAGCCGCATCGTACAGCCATACAGACTCAAATGAACCCGAGTGCAGCACTGAAATGCTGCTTCGGGCTTCGGGAATAACAAAATGTTCACAGTAAATTCCAGTGATGTCCGTTACATATTCACCTCAATATTCATCTCATTTGTAATTTAAATCAGAAAACAGAGTCATGTCCGTAAATTCTCTCTCTCTGTACACCCTGTTCCGTTTATCTCACGGCTCTGGTGCAAGTTATAGCTATTTACTCTGGCAGAAGACAACGCTTGCTTTCAAATGGTGTATCGTTTAATTGCGATCTCATTCCTGAGGGGATGTAATCTACCGCATGAAGAGATCTCAAGTTTGTGCCTTCTATTCCTCTTCCTATCACTCATCAGTATGCGCAGGAAAACAGAATTCAGAAGACATATGAGGCAACTTACAATTCCCTTTGCCACTTCCCATTTACCAAACAATTCTGAAGTGAAATTTCCCGTGATTATTGAGTATTAACCCTTCTTAACCCTTATACTGCATCATGACCAATCATAAAGCCTGGATAAAAAGCAAAGTACTAAGGCAAATGGTATATTGTTCTGCTTGCGAGGTTTAAATCTTTTTCAGGACTCCCCGGAAGAGGAGATCTCGTATCTCAGTGGGACTTTCCTGGCTAAATAAATAAATAAATAAATCATTTCCATGGGGTCGTATTTTCCATAGATTTTTGTTTGCTACGATTATAAACGACATCTTGTGGCTTTTGCTAGAATAGCGAATTTTCTCTCGTATCCAACACGACCAAAGTCGCACTGACAGCACCACAGTAATAGTAAAAACTCATTTTATGTCCGAAATTATTGTAAATTTGCTCATGGATTGATTGGATAATAATGATCATGTCATTACAATGGAATTATGATAATATACCATCGAGTATAGCATAATGTACAACAGAAAATGGGTTTGTCGGAATGTATAGCTAATGCAGAGTCTGTGACGACGAGTTTGCATTATTTTTCATATTGGGGATTACATTATATGATTTTATAAGTTTTCATAGCCAACTAGCTTTTTTTTCCCCCCTCAGTGCCTCAGTGCAAAACAACTTAGCGTTGAATTTTCATGAAGTTTCCTTATGTTTGCAGCACTTTCTTGTCCCAATATTATAAAACAAGTGAGAAAGTGAGCAGAGCTCACTAATGGGCCAGGTCATGCGGTAACGGAGTTACAAAATGGTGCATTTTGTATCATAGCTCCAAAACTAAGTGAGATAGAGTTATAATTTAAATGGCTTTGTGTATTTGGTTCATTAGTTTTTTTTTTGGGTGAAAATGGCAAAACACTGGTCGGTAACGGAGTTACAAATTTGCAACTCCGTTACCAACCAGTTTTTTGCCGTTTTCACCCAAAATAAATCAAATGAACCAAATTAGCTGTTATTGTTTGAAGTACTTGGAAAGACCTACACAAAGCCATTTAAATTGTAACTCAATCTTGCTTAGTTGTGGAGCCATGATACAAAATACACCAGTTTTGTAACTCAGTTACCGCGTGACATGGCCCTGTTACAACTGATAATGTAACAACGGACCAATAATGAAATAACTGCCCGATAATGTAATAAAATTAACCGATAATGTACTACAAAAATGCAAAATTTGGACTCGTTTTTCCTTTGCGGTCTTCAAATGATTCAAGTGTCTTGCATCACTGAAATCATTTCTCCAGTCTGTGTGGCACTCAGATCCTGAGCTATACAGCCTTAAACAGGGCTCAGGATCGGCTTGATTTGGCATCTGCATAAACAGGTTAACATGGTATCCAGCTGAGAGCCCGCCCTGCCGCACGTGTGTGGGAGCACTTACTCTGGGTCATCCTGGAAGTCATGTGGCTCTGCCAGCTCATCATATTCAGCAGCCGCATCCTTCCCGGCCAGAACCAGCTCTTTAGAGGGCAGCGCCACCTACAGCCCAAGATTCACATGGTATTAATGCAACATCGAGCAGACATGATCCTCACATGGCGCATGTACTGGAGATAATGCATACGAGCAGGAAAGGCGCATGTGAGAGACACAACGTAAGAACTTCAGTACCTCAGCAGTGGCATTAGTGTGGTCAGGCTCATTGGGCTCACAGCCCTGTAAGGTCACATGGGTAATGCTCTCCACGGGATTGGTCAGGGTCAGCAGCACCTGGCTCTCCTGGGCATAGCGAGGCGAGAATGTTTTAAGGTAGTCACATGAACATCAGCAGACAAGCAGCACACCATGCTATCCATGATATGGGCATTTATTCTTGCTAACCACGTTATTAGGGGCACCTATACCTTTACACGAACACCTCACGCTAAGACGACGAGTTGTGCTGCAGCAACTCTATACACACAGCATGCAGAACACGACAAAAAACATTAGAAAGGGCAAAAGCCACAAATCAACTGTGGTATGATTTTCGGTCCCTGATCTGCTGGCTTCACCATCAGAGAAATGGCTACAACACACAGCTCGTTAGACCACGGAGCAGCACAGATTTGCATGAACGAGATTGCACGATTTTTTTATGGGCTCACAATTAGGCCATTTCGTACGGTTGCGATAATTCATATAGGATTTTAGGAGATTATTAAAGATTAATCAGAAAGATAAATTTGTTTTCAGATCGCCTTGAATTTTAAGCATTCAAAAATACAGAAGGTGGAAAACATTCTGTAAAGCAGGTGAGATGTGAATGTGAGATATAAATCATCGCTATTGCGTGAAAGGGCCTAATGTAGGCCCGCAAAAAATTGTGCAATCGCATTCATGCAAATCTGTGCTGTTCTATGGCCATTTCAATTTCAAAATGCGACAATCAAACATGCTATGCTGATAAATTGGACTATCGACTCATTCAGCTTACTAAATGAGCGAATCCACTGTTTGATTCCTAACTGAGCAGAGTCAATAGGGACAGGATTAGAGCAGCCTAATTGGTTAAAATGAGACAATCCAGTTGTCTTTTGCTTAGCTCCGTCCAGCACGTCGCCGAAAAATACTGATGTCAGTCGAGTTTTTTCTGGAAGCATTTCACATGCCCTCTGATGTTTGGCACTTTCAGAGCTCAAGACTGCATCGGGTTGAATAAAGGAAAAGGCAAACTCGGATGTTCGCCCCATGGCGGCAGGTGGTCTTACTACGCATTAAAAAAAAAAAAAAAAAAAAAAATCGCAGTTGAATATCGTTGCATCCCTACAATCTGAGTGTTATCAGCACAGACCCAGATCTCAATCCCACAGAAAACCTTCAAGAATGGGAGGACTACAGCGTTAACATCTGGCAACCAAAAATGCACAGGTTTTGAGTTGCACTTGAGTCGGCATGGACGAGATTTTCGAAGGAATAATTCAAGCACCTAGTTTAATCCACGCTATGAAGAATTAGGGTCAATTTGGGAGACAGAATAAGGTACAATCCAGTATTGGACTGGTGCGCCTAAAAAGAGGTCAAAAGAGGCACAACCTTACAGAGGCCTTTTCTCACAAGTTTCAGATTATGAGGTGAACTTGCCTTATTGAAGCGCAGGTTCGGAATAGACATGATTCTCACTTCTGGAACATAGTTTCTGAGGATGGGAAAGGACAAATCAATCATTGTGAGGACGGAGAAGCTAATCATGAGCATGCAGGTAAAAGTAAAAAAGCACACTAATGCTCCAGCTGCAAACTACATGAACACATTCATACTGACCACACCAAAAACAATACTTACACAGCCACCAGCTGGATCTTAAATTTGATCGAGGTAGGGTTGAATTCTGGTTTGCTCAAATTGTGCTCACATTTCTGGGAAAAGGGAACAAAATAACCAGCGCTCAAGCTAAAAGAGAAAGTAGAGCAAAGAAACCAACACGTGTAGAAACAGCGCCCCCTGGCAGGGTGGAAGAGGTAGCACACGTACCCGACATCGCAGTGATCGCTTCATCAGGAGCTGCTTGTGTTTGGGATGCAGCTGTAAGACCCCAGGGGGCTGGAGGTCGGGCAGCAGCAGCCTCTGTCGCAGGGTGGTCACTGCAGCACAGCGCAGGAAGTCAGTCAATCTCTATCCCAGCCCATCACTCAGATCAGCCCAATTAATCTCCTTTATTAATGAATAAATGCCTCAACCTATTAATCATTCAGTTTATTATTCGACTGACATTTACATGGGACTTATGTTAAGAGACCATTACATGCAAGACATTCCTGAATGAGGGATAGAAACACGGAAGAGCAGTGTTGATGAGCGGTAAAGGTGAGGGGCGGGAGAGTGATGTTGATGAGCGGTAAAGGTGAGGGACAGGAGAGCAGTGTTGATGAGCGGTAAAGGTGAGGGGTGGGAGAGGTGTTGATGAGCGGTAAAGGTGAGGGACAGGAGAGCAGTGTTGATGAGCGGTAAAGGTGAGGGGCTGGGAGAGCGATGTTGACGAGCGATAAAGGTGAGGGGTGGGAGAGTGATGTTGACGAGCGATAAAGGTGAGGGGGTGGGAGAGTGGTGTTGATGAGCGGTAAAGGTGAGGGACAGGAGAGCAGTGTTGATGAGCGGTAAAGGTGAGGGGTGGGAGTGATGTTGATGTTGGGAGAGTGATGTTGACGAGCGATAAAAGGTGAGGGGGGGGACAGGAGAGCAGTGTTGATGAGCGGTAAAGGTGAGGGGTGGGAGAGTGATGTTGACGAGCGATAAAGGTGAGGGGTGGGAGAGTGATGTTGACGAGCGATAAAGGTGAGGGGTGGGAGAGTGGTGTTGATGAGCGGTAAAGGTGAGGGACAGGAGAGCAGTGTTGATGAGCGGTAAAGGTGAGGGGTGGGAGAGTGATGTTGACGAGCGATAAAGGTGAGGGACAGGAGAGCAGTGTTGATGAGCGGTAAAGGTGAGGGGTGGGAGAGTGGTGTTGATGAGCGGTAAAGGTGAGGGACAGGACAGCAGTGTTGATGAGCGATAAAGGTGAGGGGTGGGAGAGTGATGTTGATGAGCGGTAAAGGTGAGGGACAGGAGAGCAGTGTTGATGAGCGGTAAAGGTGAGGGACAGGACAGCAGTGTTGATGAGCGATAAAGCTGAGGGGTGGGAGAGAGATGTTGACGAGCGATAAAGGTGAGGGGCGGGAGAGTGGTGTTGATGAGCGGTAAAGGTAAGGGACAGGACAGCAGTGTTGATGAGCGGTAAAGGTGAGGGGTGGGAGAGTGATGTTGACGAGCGATAAAGGTGAGGGGTGGGAGAGCAGGGTTGATGAGCAGTAAAGGTGAGTGACAGGAGAGCAGTGTTGATGAGCGGTAAAGGTGAGGGGGTGGGAGAGTGATGTTGACGAGCGATAAAGGTGAGGGGGCGGGAGAGCAGGGTTGATGAGCGGTAAAGGTGAGGGACAGGAGAGCAGTGTTGATGAGCGATAAAGCTGAGGGGTGGGAGAGTGATGTTGTTGATGAGCGATAAAGGTGTTGGGCGGAGAGGGGGGCGGGAGAGTGGTGTTGATGAGGGGTAAAGGTAAGGGACAGGACAGCAGTGTTGATGAGCGGTAAAGGTGAGGGGTGGGAGAGTGATGTTGACGAGCGATAAAGGTGAGGGGCGGGAGAGCAGGGTTGATGAGCGGTAAAGGTGAGGGACAGGAGAGCAGTGTTGATGAGCGGTAAAGGTGAGGGGCGGGAGAGTGATGTTGACGAGCGATAAAGGTGAGGGGTGGGAGAGCAGGGTTGATGATGAGCGGTAAAGGTGAGGGACAGGAGAGTAGTGTTGATGAGCGGTAAAGGTGAGGGGTGGGAGAGTGATGTGATGTTGGTGAGGGCAGGAGTGTTGATGAGGTAAACAGTGAGCGGTAAAGGTGACAGGGACAAAGGACAGGGTGGGAGAGTGATGTTGATGAGCGATAAAGGTGAGGGGTGAGAGAGAGTGTTGATGTTGATGAGGGGTGGGAGAGTGGTGTTGATGGCGGTAAAGGTGAGGGACAGGAGAGGAGTGTTGATGAGTGTTGATGAGATGTTGAAGGTGAGGGGGGGGGAGAGTGGTGTTGATGAGCGGTGGAAGGTGAGGGGTAAAGGTGAGGGACAGGAGGTGAGGTTGATGAGCGTGTAAAGGTGAGGGGGGAGGGAGTGTTGATGGGCGGGAGAGCGGTGTTGATAAAGGTGAGGGGTGGGAGAGTGATGTTGATGAGGAATAAAGGTAAAGACCGATAAAGGTGAGGGGTGGGAGAGTTGATGTTGATGAGGCGGGAGAGTGGTGAGGGGTGGGGGCAGGAGAGTGATGTTGATGAGCGGTAAAGGTGAGGGACAGGAGAGCAGTGTTGATGAGCGGTAAAGGTGAGGGACAGGAGAGTGGTGTTGATGAGCGGTAAAGGTGAGGGACAGGAGAGCAGTGTTGATGAGCGGTAAAGGTGAGGGGTGGGAGAGTGGTGTTGATGAGCGATAAAGGTGAGGGACAGGAGAGCAGTGTTGATGAGCGGTAAAGGTGAGGGGGTGGGAGAGTGTTGATGTTGATGATGCGGGAGAGAAGGTGAGGGACAGGAGAGCAGTGTTGATGAGCGGTAAAGGTGAGGGACAGGAGAGCAGTGTTGATGAGCGGTAAAGGTGAGGGGTGGGAGAGTGATGTTGATGAGCGATAAAGGTGAGGGACAGGAGAGCAGTGTTGATGAGCGGTAAAGGTGAGGGGTGGACAGCAGTGTTGATGAGCGGTAAAGGTGAGGGGTGGGAGAGTGATGTTGATGAGCGGTAAAGGGAGGGACAGGAGAGCAGGGTTGATGAGCAGTAAAGGTGAGTGACAGGGGAGAGCAGTGTTGATGAGCGTAAAGGTAAAGGTGAGGGGGTGGGAGAGTGATGTTGATGAGCAGTAAATAAAGACAGGGGAGAGCAGTGTTGATGAGCGGTAAAGGTGAGGGACAGGAGAGCAGTGTTGATGAGCGATAAAGGTGAGGGACAGGAGAGCAGTGTTGATGAGCGATAAAGGTGAGGGGTGGGAGAGTGGTGTTGATGAGCGAAAGGTGAAAGGAGAGTGTTGATGAGCGGTAAAGCGGGAGAGAGTGGTGTTGATGAGCGATAAAGGTAAGGGACAGGACAGCAGTGTTGATGAGCGGTAAAGGTGAGGGGTGGGAGAGTGATGTTGACGAGCGATAAAGGTGAGGGGTGGGAGAGCAGGGTTGTTGATGAGCGGTAAAGGTGAGGGACAGGAGAGCAGTGTTGATGAGCGGTAAAGGTGAGGGGTGGGAGAGTGATGTTGATGAGCGATAAAGGTGAGGGGGCGGGAGAGCAGGGTTGATGAGCGGTAAAGGTGAGGGACAGGAGAGCAGTGTTGATGAGCGGTAAAGGTGAGGGGTGGGAGAGTGATGTTGATGAGCGGTAAAGGTAAGGGACAGGACAGCAGTGTTGATGAGCGATAAAGGTGAGGGGTGGGAGAGTGGTGTTGATGAGTGGTAAAGGTGAGGGGTGGGAGAGTGGTGTTGATGAGCGGTAAAGGTGAGGGGTGGGAGAGTGGTGTTGATGAGCGATAAAGGTGAGGGACAGGAGAGCAGTGTTGATGAGCGGTAAAGGTGAGGGGTGGGAGAGTGGTGTTGATAAGCGATAAAGGTGAGGGACAGGAGAGCAGTGTTGATGAGCGGTAAAGGTGAGGGGGTGGGAGAGTGGTGTTGATGAGCGGTAAAGGTGAGGGACAGGACAGCAGTGTTGATGAGCGATAAAGGTGAGGGGGTGGGAGAGTGGTGTTGATGAGCGGTAAAGGTGAGGGACAGGAGAGCAGTGTTGATGAGCGGTAAAGGTGAGGGACAGGAGAGCAGTGTTGATGAGCGGTAAAGGTAAGGGACAGGACAGCAGTGTTGATGAGTGATAAAGGTGAGGGGGTGGGAGAGTGATGTTGACGAGCGATAAAGGTGAGGGGTGGGAGAGTGATGTTGACGAGCGATAAAGGTGAGGAGTGGGAGAGTGGTGTTGATGAGCGGTAAAGGTGAGGGACAGGACAGCAGTGTTGATGAGCGATAAAGCTGAGGGGTGGGAGAGAGATGTTGACGAGCGATAAAGGTGAGGGGCGGGAGAGTGGTGTTGATGAGCGGTAAAGGTAAGGGACAGGACAGCAGTGTTGATGAGCGGTAAAGGTGAGGGGTGGGAGAGTGATGTTGACGAGCGATAAAGGTGAGGGGTGGGAGAGCAGGGTTGATGAGCGGTAAAGGTGAGGGACAGGAGAGCAGTGTTGATGAGCGGTAAAGGTGAGGGGTGGGAGAGTGATGTTGACGAGCGATAAAGGTGAGGGGCGGGAGAGCAGGGTTGATGAGCGGTAAAGGTGAGGGACAGGAGAGCAGTGTTGATGAGCGGTAAAGGTGAGGGGTGGGAGAGTGATGTTGACGAGCGATAAAGGTGAGGGGCGGGAGAGCAGGGTTGATGAGCGGTAAAGGTGAGGGGACAGGAGAGCAGTGTTGATGAGCGGTAAAGGTGAGGGGGGGAGAGTGATGTTGACGATATAAAGGTGAGGGGCGGGGAGAGCAGGGTTGATGAGCGGTAAAGGTGAGGGACAGGAGAGCAGTGTTGATGAGCGGTAAAGGTGAGGGGTGGGAGAGTGATGTTGACGAGCGATAAAGGTGAGGGGCAGGAGAGCAGGGTTGATGAGCGGTAAAGGTGAGGGGTGGGAGAGTGATGTTGATGAGCGGTAAAGGTGAGGGGCAGGAGAGCGGTGTTGATGAGCGGTAAAGGTGAGGGGTGGGAGAGTGATGTTGATGAGCGGTAAAGGCGAGGGGCGGGACAGCGGCGTTGGCAGGCGGTGCAGGCGAGGGGCGAGAGAGCGGTGTTGGCGGGCAGTACAGGCGAGGGGCAAGAGTGTGGCACTGGCAGGCGGTACAGGCGAGGGGCGAGAGAGTGGTGTTGGCGGGCGGTACAGGCGAGGGGCGAGAGAGCGGCATTGGGAAGCGGTACAGGCGAGGGGCGAGAGAGCGGCATTGGGAAGCGATACAGGCGAGGGGCGAGAGAGCGGCATTGGGAAGCGGTACAGGCGAGGGGCAAGAGAGCGGCATTGGGAGGCGGTACAGGTGAGGGGTGAGAGAGCGGCGTTGGCGGGCGATACAGGTGAGGGACGAGAGAGCGGCGTTGGGAAGCGGTACAGGCGAGGGGCGAGAGAGCAGCGTTGGCGGGCGGTACAAACGAGGGGCGAGAGAGCGGCATTGGGACGCGGTACAGGCGAGGGGCGAGAGAGCAGCGTTGACGGGCGTTACAGAGGGGGGATGAGAGAGCAGCGTTGGGAAGCGGTACAGGCGAGGGGCGAGAGAGCGGCATTGGGAAGCGGTACAGGTGAGGGACGAGAGAGCGGCATTGGGAAGTGGTACAGGCGAGGGGCGAGAGAGCGGCATTGGGACGCGGTACAGGCGAGGGGCGAGAGAGCAGCGTTGACGGGCGTTACAGGGGAGGCATGAGAGAGCAGCGTTGGGAAGCGGTACTGGCGAGGGGCGAGTGAGCGGCATTGGGAAGCGGTACAGACGAGGGGCGAGAGAGCGGCATTGGGAAGTGGTACAGGCGAGGGGCGAGAGAGCGGCATTGGGAAGCGGTACAGGCGAGGGGCGAGAGCAGCGTTGACGGGCGTTACAGGGGAGGGATGAGAGAGCAGCGTTGGGAAGCGGTACAGGCGAGGGGCGAGAGAGCAGCGTTGACGGGCGTTACAGGGGAGGGATGAGAGAGCAGCGTTGGGAAGCGGTACAGGCGAGGGGCGAGAGAGCAGCGTTGACGGGCGTTACAGGGGAGGGATGAGAGAGCAGCGTTGGGAAGCGGTACAGGCGAGGGGCGAGAGAGCGGCATTGGGAAGCGGTACAGGTGCGCAGCACTAGAGCGGCGGTGGCAGTCGTACCCTCAGTCAGGTTGACGGCTCGCGTGTAGCAGTCCTCGGGCAGCGGCTCCACCTCCTCCAAGGCCTGAGCCGGCTCCAGTTTCACCTCCCTCTGCTCCTCTCCCTCCTTCAGACTGCCAGGGACAGAGGAGTAACACAGTCAGTCATCAACACCCATCTCACACAACCTAAGCCGAATGTACAAGTGTTCTATGACAGTGAAAGGGCCGCGATGCATTTGTGCCCGAAGGGTGGCAACACGGGTCTTGCTCTCTAACATCGCTACGGGAGAGAGCCTTTTCTCAAAGCAAGACTGAGCAATTAGCCATTTTTCTGGAGTACAGACTGACATCTGAAGCTCAAAGATTCCATGATATGCATACATGCGCAGAAGGTTACATCCTGAAGTGTGTGATGCTCGCAGCTAGTTAAACAACATAAAACAGAAGTGCTTGTTTGGGAAGTGAGTGAGGCAAATAAAGTGTCATAACTGTAAGTTATATGAACTTCGAGCAGGTTTCTCCAGTCCATATCCAAGCCCGTTCCATTACAAGCCAAATTTCAAGAATGTTCACGGTGCCTTCATTTCTGCATTGAGCAGATGGGCAAGTGCTTCTGCTCGGGACAGTTACTCACGAAAGGCCAGCCAGACTGGCGATGGAGACTCCTGGCCTCGGTCTCTGAGTCCTGCTGCCCAGGCCAAACTTCTCCTGAAAGGGACAAAAGCAGACGCGCAAACTGAGCCACCAGACCTTCTCGAGAGCACCGACTCACACCTTCATCTGCAGATCGTGCCCGACCCCATTCCTACAGTCACATGAAGGCCATGATGCACATCGGGGGATTGTGTCAAAAAAAAAAAAAAAAAAAAAAAAAAAATTCACTTCATCCCTCGCAAGCAATTCATGCAGACACAGGCGCCATTTGTGCGGGGGCATTGGGTCTCCTGCACCTCCAAAGTTAAGGTTGGGGGTGCAAAAACCCTGCAATATTAAAACCACAAATTTTCATTGTTCGTCTGCCCCGCTCAGTCAAGCTACTGATTGTGGCAATGCAGGACCTTTAAAAAAAAAAAAAAAAAAAAAAAAAAAAAGGCTAATGCAAGCCGTCTACGACTGCAGTAATATTCATGTCCAGAAAATGTGTGTCCTTGATTCGTTTCCGTGGCCTACTCTAAAAAAAAATCTGATAGTGAATAACATATCGTCTTTAGCTGCTGTTGTAGCCAAGCAACTCAGGAAGATTGTAGCAGAATGTGGGCAACCGTACTGCAATTTACTGAGCTGGGGTTATGTTTCCCAAAAGGGTTGCTATTTGCTAACTTTCAGCAACTTCTACAATCCAGTTCAAACCAAGGTTTTAGGAAACGTACCCCTGAACGGTTACTTTCACTGTACCTTGGTTCGTTTTAATGCTTTCGCGTACGTGAATACGTTAATAATATGCAATCGCCTTGAAAAAAGTGTTCCCCGCTTCCATATGAGCGCAGGCACGAAAAACGGTACAATTTCATTTTTTCCCAGAAATGCGGATAAATAAATACGTTTTTCAACACGATAATTTATACGTGTGCTTTATATGAAGAACTTTTGGTCTTGGCTTCTTGTAAAGTACATTTTGGCGGGATTCATTGGTTTTTGGCAATGCAGTAGACAAATTAAGGTAAAAAAAAAAAAAAAAAAAAAAACTGGCGATTTTTTATAATAAATGTGTAATAAAATTACACCTAAAATAATCAGTAAACAGTTCCTTAATTGGCAATAATAAAATACACACCCTAATTTTTTTTACGGAAGTGTTCCGTTTTTCGTGTCTTCGCTCAAATGTTTTCATCGAGGGACAGTGCTCTATCGCAAACTTGTATCTGGACCTCATTTTCATCGTCCAGCTGAATAAATATTGGAAATGAATTGTGACGTTGGCTTCAGAATTTCCCTTGCTGAGATTAAACGCAGTAAAATATAAAGTAGCGTTGTTAATTAACATAATTTTATATTTCCGGAAAATGACATGCAGGCTATATTATACAATTATATTTCTTAAACTAGTTCATTAAAAAGAGCCCATTGATATTGACAACTTGTCTTTTGTTACCCTGTCTGTATTATGTTTATGAAGCAATAGCCGATTTAATTAATAAGCCTACTGCCACCTTTCGTGAAATTTTCTGGACTTGAATATTAATTTCAGTATGCATCAGCTTCTAAACCTGCAACTGCAATCGTAGACGGCTTGCATTAGCCTAATTTAAAAAAGGTCCCGCACTGCCTTAATCAGTAGCTTATGCTTCAGTTCAGCGCTGAGGTTATATCGGCTTTTAGCTTGCAGTTTGGGATTTCATTTTCATAGTCGAGATGGGGTGTACTATTAACCATGCATCTGCAGCATGCGGCACTATTTAAACACTGCAGATGCGTGGATGATGGAAGATATGTAGCCTATAGCGTTGTAGTAGGAGTAGCGTTAAGAGACAGCGGCCTTGGCCGATGAACCACGTGTTGCATGCATAATTATTGTGTGCGCATATTGCGTGCGTCTTGAAGCAGGCTGGAAAAAAATGCGACACATGAGTATCCTATAAGCTAACGCAATGTTTAAGGTCCCGTTTGCAATTTCAAATCCTAGGTTAAATAAAAAATGACTGAAAACAGTTTAGCCTACTTCCATAAATGCGGGGATAGAAAATGGATGCTCCCTCCGACATTCAATTCGTGAATGCCTTCATCCATTGCATCCATTCAGCCAATTAACGTTATTTCACTGATCACAACCAGATTTAACATTAATCAAATAAAGTAGCCAACTGATATTTTCTAAATAAACCTTTTTAACATTCTAAAAGGCTGGACTTTGGACAAGGCAGCCAACCCTTGGGGATACAGTAGCCTGATAAAAAAAATATTGTGACCCCCCCCAATGTTGACCTGAAGTTGGCGCCACTGCATGCAGACAATGGGTTTCCATTATAAATAAAAAAATATTTCTAAATGATTTATTTATCTACTTATTTATTTTTAAATGGGACGCACTGTAATGGAGGGTGACAAACCATTACAGAATATTGCGGAAAATCTGGTAAGATTGAGATTTTCTTACATAAGAAAGCAAAACATTTGCTTCAGCCAAGACAAAAAATAACCAGGTACAACTTATGACACCAGTTCTGCCTTGAGTTTGCAGCACCACGCTGCTGAGGTAAAAAAAAGGGCCATCGCAGTTCCCAGGGATGGAGAACGCTTCATAAACCATGGATACACAAGGCAATAGTATACTTAAGGCAAAGGGAGCACACAGAGGTAGAACAACCCGAGATATCAGGGTGCTTGGAAAAATTACAGGACAATGTAGTGAAAACTCAAGATACTGAGGAAACTGGAATATGAGCAATTTCACAGAAACCTGGGCCAACGAGTGGCACGTCTGCCATCCGTCAGGACCATCCCAACGTGAGCTCTAAATAGAGAGCTGCCTTCATTCCGGAGCCTTCTTCGCACCGAACAGGAGCTGACATGGTCACGGCGTCTTCCGGGAACCTCGGCAGCAGTCAACATTGCTGGACGAAAGCAGTCTCTTAGATGCATCACACAAATGCTACGGCCCTGTGCACGCACGGTCATACATTGCAGCTCAGGCCGTGGTCAATCTCGGGCGCTTCCTGTCTGCCTATATTGCATTTACAGATGTAAAACAATCCCACAATGCACTCCAGAGTGTGCCGCAACTCTGACTGCACTTATTCTGGCCATCAGCATTCCAATCGCCTGATCCTTGTTTAGTCGTGTCAGCTGTGGCATCATGACTTTTCTCGAACGTCAAGTTCTTCAGCCAGGATTTTTATTGCCAGGGCCAATGTTGAGCAATGCATACAACACTTCTGTGCTCATTCTCCCGTCTGTGGATCATTCGGGCAGTAGCACATGTATCAGATTACTGTTGTCGGCATGTGGTTTGCCGACTTACCCATTTGTTAGACTTGACCATTCATGAGCTAATACTCTACTTTATCCTTAAATTTATTTTTCCCTTTGAACTTTATTTGCACAAAATTTTGTACATTGTTGCATTTTTATTGCCTCTTAGTATATTTGAAGAGTTTGTTTCCAAACGCAATATATCCATTTTACTCATTTTGAGTAAATTAACTTTTTCTATGTTGGCGCCTATTGCATTTTATAGAGAAACACAAACTTTGACCATGAAAAAATACACTCTATTGTATGAATTTCAAAAAATTAAAATTTGCACCATGTGTAAGAAGCACAGGGCTATTGTTTTATGGTGTCATCTCAATTTTTGTAATTTAGGCGCTTATTGCGTTTTGGAACCATACTCTTCATTTATTTATGTCAAATTGTCAAGTGTCTGGAATACTGTGATGTCCAAAACACGTTACCATACTCACGTAGATAAGTATTTTCACAAACTTTCACAACCTTTCATGTTTGTTTTGCGCAAATCAATGCTGATTTGTGCGAGTGCCATTTGGCGAGAGTAACTGGGCGAATCGATTCACAGATTCGCATCAGAATTCTGGCCCTGCATACGTACACAAATCTTCCCCAGGATACAGTTACGAGTGGAAATATGGAACCATATTGGTCAGATCGCAAAATTATTTGGTTGTCTGTCAACTGGCATGCCTCAAGAAAATTCAAGAGTTGCCTGGCTCATGAATTGTACTAACCCCAATTCCAATGAAGCTGGGACGTTGTGCAAAACGTGAATAAAAACAGAATCCATGATTTGCAAATCCATTTTGACCAATATTCAACTGAGTACACTACAAAGACAAGATATTTAATGTTCAAACTGATAAACTTAATTGTTTTTTTTGGAAATATTCACTCATTTTGAATTTGATGCCTGCGACACATTCCAAAAAAGCTGGGACAGGGGCAACAAAAGACTGGGGAAGTTGAAGAATGCTCAGAAAACACCTGTTTGGAACATTCCACAGGTGAACAGGTTAATTGGAAACAGGTGAGTGTCATGATTAGGTATAAAAGTAGCATCCCCGAAAGCCTCAGTCCTTCACAAGGAAGGATGCGGCGAGGTTCACCACTTTGTGGAAAACTGCATGAGCAAATAGTCCAACAGTTTAAGAATGTTTCTCAACGTGCAATTGCGAGGAATTTAGGGATTTCATCATCTACAGTCCACAATATCATCAAAAGATTCAGAAAATCTGGAGAAATCTCTTCATGTAAGCGGCAAGGCTGAAAACCAACATTGAATGCCCGTGACCGTCGGTACCTCAGGTGGCACTGCAGTAAAAACAGATATCATTCTGTAAAGAATATTACCATGTCGGCTCAGGAACACTTCAGAAAACCATTGTCAGTTAACGCAGTTCTTCGCTACATCTACAAGTGCAAATTAAAACTCTGCCATGCAAAGCGAAAGCCATATATCAACAGCACCCAGAAATGCCGTAAGCTTCTCTGGGCCCGAGCTCATCTGAGATGGACTGAAGCAAAATGGAAAAGTGTGCTGTGGTCTGACGAGTCCACATATCAAATTGTTTTTGGAAATCTTTGACGTCGTGTCCCCCGGGCTAAAGAGGAAAAGGACCATCCAGACTTATCAGCGCAAAGTTCAAAACCCAACATCTGTGATGGTATGAGGATGTGTTCGTGCCCATGGCATGGGTAACTTGCACATCTGTGAAGGCACCACTAATGCTGAAAGGTACATGCAGGTTTTGGAGCAACATATGCTGCCATCCAAGCGATGTCTTTTTCAGTGACATCCCTGCTTATTTCAAAACAATGCCAAGCCACATTCTGCACGTGTTACAACAGCGTGGCTTCGTAGTGAGAGTGCGGTAATAGACTGGCCTGCCGGCAGTCCAGACCTGTCTCCTATTGAAAATGTGTGGCGCATTATGAAGCCCAAAATATGACAACAGAGACCCCGGATTTTTGAGCAACTGAAGTCGTGCATCAAGCAGAATGGAGAAGAATTCCACCTACAAAGCTTCTACAATTAGTGCCCTCAGTTCCCAAACGCTTATTGAGTGCTGTTAAAAGGGAAGGTGATGTAACACAGCGGTAAACATGCCCCGGTTCCAACCTCTTTTGGAACATGTAGCAGGCCTCAAATTCAAAATGAGTGAATATTTCCAAAAAATAAAGTTTATCAGTTTGAACATTCAGTATCTTGTCTTTGTAGTGTACTCAATTGAATATAGGTCAAAAAGGATTTGCAAATCATGGATTCTGTTTTTAATCACGTTTTACACAACTTCCCAACTTCATTGGAATTGGGGTTTGTAGACACAAGCAAAGAGAAATTGATATGACTTCAATCTGAACACATCTCCTTAAGCAGGTATACAAGGAACCACTCCACTATTCCTCACCTTCGTTTGGATATTAGTGGACCATATCTGAGGTAGGCTTTGAACTCTGCGACACTGCAGTTTTCTGTCAAGACACTTATTAAACTGCTGCATTTCGCCACTTACCATTTTTTTTTTACTTTTTTCCCATTTTTATGTGAGCAATCCTTTTAAGCTGTATTGTGCACTCACAACATTTTTATGACAAATATATTCCTTATTAAGAATTTACAGTGTCATCTTAAAAATGAGCTCCAAGGAAGAACGGTTTACTAAGCAAATGCATGTTGTAAAAGTTCTGTAGGGGACAGGAAGATGTGCCATTTTCTGATGCCTTTTGTTGTTTAACTTGTTTCTGCAATTACTGTCCAGTATGTCCACCCCCACTCATTGGATTAGATTTCATAAAAGGAAATACATAAAAACCCCTCAGTTTTCATATACAGAAAATGCGCCAAAAGATCTGGGGAGAATGCACCTTTATTTATTACTGTCAACTGAGCCGATTCCAGACATCGAAAACTTTCCATCAAAACATGGTTCCTCTGCCACATTCATGGTTCTTTATAGGACCTGAATGAATTTTTTCTTGTCATCGTCAATGGACGGCATTATATTTAGCTTTCTCAGATTTATATTAATAAAAATATAAGGCTCAAAGTTTCAAATTTACCAGAATCTCAGCAGTAACACATAATGAATATTTTTGACCCCGTGAGACACTTACGGCCCAGGTTTCCGTGAAACTGCCCATACAAAGCGCTGCAGATACACAAGCTTCATTTCAGAGTAAACATTGGTATTCAACAGCATTTTCAAGCGTGAAAGTTGTCGCTTTACACAATATGTCCCGCCTGATCAGCCACAAAAACTCCTTTGGATTTCAGAAATAATGAGACCCCTCTCTCTCTCTCCAGATGGAACCAAGAGTGCTTTGTGCTGGAGAGCCGAACAGCGCTCAGAGTTCTTCATGTGACTCATGACGCCCCACAGCGAAGTTCGAGTGCAGATAAAAGCAAAAGCAGCCCATCCACAGCAAGCACATGACGCAGTGTCAGAAAGCAGGAAATGCTCAGATACCCGCCACGACTCTGGCACTCTGGCCTGGGAAAAAATATGTAAGAGGGATGGACGGAAGAATGAAAGGGCAGATCTACACAATACGATGTACCTATATATCACATCGAGAAAAATGTACTATAGTTTAGAAGTGTGAGGAACGAATGGACAAGCAGGATAACACTCATTCCCATATCCCCCTTCCACTTAGTGGCAGGAGATAAGACCGCAGCCTCATGTTCCAGACTCATAACTTTATGATATCCATCTGAGAAGATTCACACTTATTCTGAATGTGACTCGTTTGCATTGGTTCTGGGGATGTACTTCCACAGTGCCATTGTGCCACTGGCCATCAAACGTGTCTATTCACTCAGTCGAACCAATTTTTTCATCGAGCTGACGAGAGGTCCAATCCACAAAGGGCAAAAGACGTAAAGATATGGACTTCCTGGAGATTTTTTTTCACGGTTTTGGCAAAAATGGAGGGACGGTGGGGACCAGCTGTCTCATCTGCAGTGCAGTTGCTGGTCTCAAACGATCACAGAGATGGAGAATCCAGATATGGCGGTCTTGGGTGGGGGTTGTCACACATGGTCGTAATGCATGTGGGCAGGGTGCTGTCTCTCCTCATTCCTCAAAAAGGTGTTTCATGCGACTTATCGTTGAAACATGGACATTAAGAGCCCTTTCATCATCCCTGAGAAACATTCCTGCATTGAACATGCCAATGCCACGCTCCCTGATGGCTCGAGTATCTATGGCATTTTGAACAATGGCAGAACTGCGACTCCTGAGATGGCCTTTTATTGACCAGAGTACAGGATGTGCCTGGGCTGACTGTGCCTGATTTCAGCAGCTCTGGATCAGGCCCCCCCTGTCTGACAGGCCAGTTTTGACAAAGGGCATGAACTTGACAGTGATATGGAGAAGGTGACTGAAATGCACACAGACCAGTGGCACACAACCTTAGTCACATAAATAACCCAACTAAGCCAACCTCAGAAATAATTATGCAGATTATTGACAGGACTAAACTGTTGCGTTTATATTTTTGTTCAGTATATTTACGGTAAAATATAGACTACCTATACTTCGCGAGTAATCGACTACTCGTTCATAATGTAACGAGAGTACTCGAATATTGAAATCACTGAAAATGCCCATTCCTAGTAGGTACCACGTGAGATGAAGAGAGGATGTCAGTACTGTGTAGGGGGTGTCGGTACCATGTGAGATGGAGAGAGGATGTCAGTACCGTGCGAGACGGATTGAGGGTGTTGGTACCGTGTAGGGGTGTCGGAGCCGTGTAGGGGGTGTCAGTACCGTGTAGGCCAGAGGCATGTAGGGTCGCCGGCGGGCCAGCTTCTTGCGGTCCCGGTCCAGTTTCTCCCGCTGAGCCAGCTGCTGGTAGTACTCGATGAGCTTGCTTATCTGCAGAGAGCACATTCTGCCATCACTACAAGAGCTAATCCCAATCACTCGCCTTAAAGGCAACCGAACAAATCTTAGCACCATGTAACAGATCTGCTTGTCACAGTTTTTTGTTTACATGAATAATACCCAGTTTTTAGGTACAGCACAGATATAACCTAACATAACATGAGTGGCGAAAACAGGCCGTTCAGCCCACCTAGGCTCACCATTTTCCTATCACAAAAGTGGATCTAACACTTCAGATACTCACTTAATGGTATCTAGCGCTAAATCAAGCCCATTCTTGAAAATTCCCACAGTTTCTGCCTCAACAATATGGTCAGGCAAGCCATTCCACATCAAGATTACTCTATGCCTGAAAAAATATTTCCTAATGTCAGAGCTAAATTTACTCTTGGCCAACTTCCGTTTGTGAGCCCGAGTTCTACTAACCAAACTTGGCCTAAGTAATCCAACATAATTCACTTTGTTAATCCCTTTAACATATTTAAAAGACCTCAATCAGATCACCCCCAAGTTTCCATCTCCTAAGACAAGAGAGATTAAGGATCTTCAGCCTTGTCTCATAACTTTCATTTTTTATACCTGGAATTAACTTTGTGGCTCTTCTCTGAACTTTTTCTAGAGCCTCTATATCTTTCTTAAAGTATGGTCCCCAGAACTGAACACAATACTCCAGATGTGGTCTGACGAATGTGTTGTACAAAAGAAGTGTAACCTCCTTGGATTTATATTCAACACTTCTGGCAATGTATCCCAGTATCCTGATGGCCCTCTCAACTGCTACAGCACAATGGCTAGAACCTGTAAGGGTTTGGTCAATGATCACTCCCAGATCTTTTTCATGTGGAGCAAATTCCAGTTTAAAACCTCACAGGAAGTAATAAGACTCATGTTTTTATTACACATGTAGAACTTCGCATTTAGCTACAATAAATTTAATTTGCCACATTTCTGCCCAATTCCGAATTCTATCCAAATCATACTGAATTAAAATCTAAACTGTTCGCCAAACCTCTTAATTTTCAAACCCCAATCGCAATAAAATTGGGATGTTATGTAAAACATGAATAAAAACAGAATAAAATGATGCGCAAATCTCATAAACCCATATTTTATTCACAATGGAACATAGACAACATATCAGATGTTGACAGTGACACATTTTACCATTTCATGAAAAATATTAGCCCATTTTGAATTTGATGGCAGCAACACATCTCAAAAAAGTTGGGACAGTTTACCATTGTGTAACATCCCCTCTTCTTTTAACAACAGTCTGTAAACATCTGGGAAATGAGGAGACCAGTTGCGGGAGTTTTGGGAATGTTGTCCCACTCTTGTTAGATGTAGGATTCTTGCTGCTCAACAGTCCTGAGTCTTCTTTGCCAAACTTTCTGTTAATGATGCACCAAATCTTTCTATTGGTGAAAAGTCTGGACTGTAGGCAGGCCATTTCAGCACCGGACTCTTCTACTGTGAAGCCATGCTGTTGTGATGGATGCAGTATGTGGTTTAGCATTGTCTTGCTGAAATATGCAAGACCTTCCGTTAAAGAGATGGTGTCTGGATGGGACAATAATGTTGTTGTAAAACCTCTATATACTTTTCAGCATTGATAGTGCCTTTCCAGATCTGTAAGCTGCCCACGCCATAGGCACGAATGCAACCCCATACCATCAGAGATGCAGGCTTTTGAACTGGATGGTCCCTCTCCTCTTTAGTCCGCACGACACAGCGTCCATGGTTTCTAAAAAGAATTTCAAATTCTGATATATCTGACCACAGAAGAGTTTTCTATTTTGCCTCAGTTCATTTTAAGTGAACTTTTGCCCAGAGAAGACGGCGGCGTTTCTGGACCGTGTTTAGATATGGCTTCTTCTTTGCATGATACAGCTTTAGCTTGCATTTGTAGATTACACGGCGAACTGTGTTCACAAACAATGATTTCTGGGAGTGTTTCTGGGCCCATGCAGTGTATTTCAGTGCAGAATCATGCCCATTTTTAATGCAGTGCCACCTGAGGGCCCGAAGATCACGAGCATCCAATATTGACCTTCGGCTTTGTCCCTTGTGCACAGAGATTTCTCCAGATTTTCTGAATCTTTTGATGATATTATGTACTGTAGATCACTTATATCAAACTGGTGTCATGGAGGCCCAAGAGGCTGCAGGTTTTCATTCCAACCAAAACCTCCAGCAAGTGATTCACTGACTAGTCCCTTCTCTCTGCTTGAAGGTCAGGTAATCAGTGAAATCACCTGGTGGAGTTTCTGATCAGAATGGAAACCTGCAGCCTCTTGGCCCTCCATGGCACCAGTTTGACACCCCTGTTGGTGGGACATTCTAAGTCTTTGCAAGTTTACATTGAGGAACATTTTTCTGAAATTGTTCCACAATTTTTAGACACAGTTTCACAGATTGGTGAATGTCTGCCCATCTTTACTTCAGAGAGACTCTGCGCCTCTAAAATGCTCTTTTTATACCCAGTCATGTGATTGACCTGTTGCCAATTAACCTAATTAATTGCAAAATGCTTCTCCAGCTGTTTTTTTTTGGTACCACTTACTTTTCCAGCCTTTTGTTACCCTTATCCCAACTTTTTGGAGACGTGTTATCGTCTTTTGAGATGTGTTGCTGCCAAAAAATTCAAAATGAGTTAATATTTTTCATGAAATGGAAAAAATGTCTCACTTTTAACATCTGATACGTTGTCTATGTTCTATTGTGAATAAAAGGTGGGTTTAAGAGATTTGCAAATCAGTGTATTAGGTTTTCATTCTTGTTTTACACAACATCCTAACTTCATTGGAATTGGGGTTTGTAGCATCATCTGCAAATTTATATCATTTGCTTTCAATATTCCTATCAAGGTCATTAATGTAGATGAAGAAAAGCAGGGGTCCCAACACCGATCCGTGAGGGACGCCACTCCCCATGATACCCAGCTCAGATGAGATTCCACTGACCACCACTCTTTGTGTTCTGTCTTGTAACCAACTCCAAATGCACTCTAGAATATGTGGGGAAAACAAAGAAACTGGCTGTCACAAGAAAGTTAAAAAGCAGCCAAAAAAAAAAAAAAAGGCAGTCCGAGGCACTCTGAAATATATTAAAAGTCTTTTATTCCACTTCACTACTTCCTGAAGTGGCATAAAGAACTTTTAATATATTTCAGAGTGCCTCGGACTGCCTCTCTTTTTTTGGCTGCTTTTTAACTTTCTTGTGACAGCCAGTTTCTTTGTTTTCCCCACATATTTTTTGTCCTGAAGAGCACCTGACTTTTTTACGATTTTTTTAAATTTGTTTGACCCAATTGCAGCGCTCCCTACAAAGAACCTTTTTCCTCTCCAGAATATCTCCCGTTACTCCAATGGAGCTCATTTTAAAAATTAGTCTCTTATGCGGTACTGTATCAAATGCTTTCTGAAAATCCAAGTATATGATGTCATAAGCCCTGCTCTGATCATAAATCTTGTATCCTCGGTCGCCCTAAAGCCACCACTCCAAAATCGATAGGCTTCGTGACCTTACCACACACAAGGTCCATGCCAAATATTTAACATATCTATGAAGAACTCTGACCTGTAGAGCGATCACAAAAAATCTCTACAGACGCGGCGGCAGATGCGATGTAACGATTGCTGATCCATAGTATTCCCGACTTGTCGTTCGGGTATACAATTATAGATGGTTATACTAAAGAGTCTAACAAAAACATTCAACTAATCGATGAGAAATATAATATGCAAGAGAAATGTTCCAATAAATGGGGGTAAAAACCCAACCCTTCATTCTCCCACTTTGGGTGTAAAATATTTGAGATCCATTCCTTAATTACAATTCATTCTGGACTATATTCCAAGCAGGGATTGAAAAATATGAATGTAGTTTTTCCTGGCCCTGCACAGGCATGAGGTACCAAGACCCTTCCACAGTTCTGAGTGTGTAAAGGAGTGTTCGATATTTTGCCTGAATATAAGCACATCAAATGAATGTACATAAAACCATGGCTCATGAAATTCTACAGCATTAAACCTGCTGTACAATAAAATCTACTGAGCATTAAAATCGGCTGGACATACAGCAGCAAAATAATATGTTCCGTATAATAAAATCTACAAGACACTAAAATCAAATAAATACGACAGAGTGCATGTGCATCGTTACAGTGCATCATTACAGGCAGCACACATTAAAACGGAGGTGCATGTTTATACCCACACGCTGTGTGTGCGGACTCTCCGGCTCCTGCCACCCGCCACTGGCTGCAGAGAGAGGAAACCCAACATGTTTAAATTATTCAGTGTAGTTAATTGCTCAGAGGAATAGCACAATTGTGCAGTTTAATAGGTACACATACATAATTGCAAAATTGTTCACATTGTAACTGCTTAGAACATAATTCATTAAAACCCTACATACACACACCGACTGTCCAAAAAAAAATTGCCGTTTTGATATAAATAAACAAATACTATGACGAAGCTGTTACAATCCACCGGTGCATGGAAAAAAACGGTGCTTCTTAACCACCGACACTGCCGGTTTTAAAAAGTTCTTACACCAAACACACCACTAATTTCGATGGCTGGCTATACACCGCAAAGTCAGGTCTGGCGCCACGGGGGGCGCTAAAGGGAGTTTTGCCCCCTCAGTTGTATTTTCTGCCCCCCTAGTTCAAGTTTTATGTACTCTATAGGAAAGCAGAAAAATATTGGCCGAGACAACACACAGAACAAGGCTTCCCATGGCTCTGAAACACAGCGCTGCTATTTCAGATCCCTGGACGGCACTGCTTGTTGTGCACGGTCAAATAGATTTGAACCTCGGGGCACGCTTTATGTGATGCAATTAAAAAAAAAAAAAAAAACCGTTAAAACCGGTAACACCCAAGCGAGCCAGCTTGCTAAAAAGTTTATAACTTCACCGTTGCGCAAGTAGCTTCCTTAATGTTAGCCTAAAACGCGGCTTAGAAGGTGGATATCAAAACATGGCTTTGTAAGAAAAAACAAAAAACCTCAGCCGATGACAGTAGCCCCAGCAGCAGCAAAGATATTGCCGAGTCCAAACCTATCAGCCAGCTCCACCGGCCGCAGATGATGTTACCCTGGCGGCTCACAACAAGCACAGCCGGAATCGGCTCACCGCCCACCCTAACTCCAACCTCTCCTGTCGATCTTGGGTCTCAGGAGCCAGCACAGGTGCACCTATGGCGGGTAGCCATTTTTTTTGTTTTTAGCAGTCATCTCTTGGTGGTTAGAATCGTTCATATATTCTATTATTTTGAATCTTGTAGGCCTACGTTCCAAGTGCTCAGATTCCCTAAATAGTGCGAGGAGACTTGGGTATAATACTGGCTTCATAACTGTTGTGAGGTAAATGTCTTATAGGATTTTGAAACAGCAGTTTTAGTTTAAGTCTTTCAGATGCTTTTCTATGGTTAAATCAATTAATTTAAGCAAACCCACAACCATAACAATTTTAGGTGGTGACCGGACAATATGCCCCAAATATTATTTCATGTTATTGCCATGATGCGCCAATACATGGAACAGGTGGGGAATCGTTTGCATAGTCAAAGCGCCAAGATACCGCCACCTGCCGGCAGCATGGAAACACATAGAAACCTGAAAATGTTTTCCCACAAAAAACAGTGCCAAAATTAGTGACTATTATAAAATAATAAATAGTGGCCTAATAACCGGTGTATCCGGTTGTACCGGTGTTTTTTTTTTATTATTCGGTTTCGGTGGTCTGTGTTTTTTTTGCCACCGCAACAGCCTAACTATGACTGGATTATTATTGCAGCAATTAATATGTCTCAGCTGGGAATAAGTATTTTAACTCTTACAAATGAAAGCGTGTAGCTAATCATTACTTTAAAAAAATCATGTTGGAAGACATATCCCTTGGTGACGGAAAAGATGGTACAGCAATTCAGAAGAGGCAAATTATTGGCCTGCATCTAGCAGAGAAAATAAACTAGAATGTGTTTTTATTCGTAAAAACAAACGTCTCCTCCCTCCCCCCGTGGCCCCCTTCCCTGCCTAACCCACCGGACGGACGGATGGACAGACCGACAGGCACATACCAACAGGCACCAGTGCAGGACCTGAGTAGCAAGTATGCAGAGTTTCGTTAAGATTATGCAAACGGTTGTGGAGTTACGCTACGGACAAAACTTGATTACATCCGGACGGGCAGACAGACGGACAGACGGACAGACACATGCAAAAAGGCACCACTGCAGGACCTGAGAAGTAAGTATGCAAAGTTTCTTTTAGATCATGCAAACGGTTTTGGAGTTATGCTCTGTAAACAAAGTGGGAACGCTGACGCAAACGTGAATGGTAACAGAGCCTAAAACAAGAGAGCAGGGCAGGTGGGTGCAGGAGTCAGTAGAACGGATGAGTCAGCGATTGAGAATTACGAGACCCACCCACAGACTTATCGGCCATGCCCACGTCCCGTGATGTCCAGCGACAGAACCCACAGGCCAGGTAATACGCCTTCTTCATGGCCGTCTTGGCTGGGTCATCTGGGAGCGGCGCTGGGATGTTTGTGGCGCGAGTGGACAGGGTGTGCATGCAGCACGGACAGTCAAAGCAGTTGGCACATCTGAGATGGAGAGAGCAGTCACTACGGGTCACGCCAGAGGAGACCATCACATCTGTCACCACACTAACGTCTATCATTTTCTGATCATCAGCAAAATGGCACCCTTTGCAGACTCCAATGTTACAGTCGGCACAACCAAATTCCAACACAGTGAAAAATAAAAATCTTCTTCATCCAAGATACATCAATGGTTTTAAACTAAAAATAAAAATTTTCCCCACTCACTGCAAGTTAGCTATAGCTCCCCAGTCTACTCTTAAATACAGATTTTAAAGGCAAACTTGTCTCTCACACAAACCAATCAGCCTGCATTCTCCTGCAAGTATCATGCAATTCAAATATGAATATCACCAAGGACATTGTTCAGGTTCTGATGTAACAGTCTGTCACACCTGTTCTTTTTGATCTTCGCTTCAGCCGATGGCATATTCTCCAAGCAACTGGGGCAGTAGTGAGAATCCACCTGACAGTAAAGGAGAAGCATTCACTACTCACAAGTTAGACAAATTACTTGGGTTGACTGGTGTTCATACACTTACAATCAATTACGTAACATCAGCATAACTTCTGAAGTGATTTTCACGACAAATAGTCAGTTTTGCAGACATTAGGTCACAACTTCACAAACTGAAAAGACAGCCAATGCTCGTCTGATATATAATCTTGTAAGAAAGAATTTGATTGTTTCCATCGCACGGGGAGCTTGGCTTTGTAGCATGGACTCCACAACACATTTGAAACCAAAATTCCTAATGTGGTCAATATTGATATGATTGCAGCCCTTAATTTCTGCAGATTAGTCGGCTGCTCATTCACTCAGTGAATATCCTGTTCCGCCACATCCCAAAGGTGCTCGACTGCATTCAGATCTGGAGACTGGAGAGGCGATGAAGTTCGCCGAACTCACTTTCATGATCATATTACCGGTTCTAGATGAGTTTTGTTTAGTGAAATGGTGCATTAGCATGCTTGCAGTAGACATAAGATGACTGGTAAACAGTGGACATAAAAGGATTAACATGGTCAGAGACAATATTCAGATAGGCTGCGGGAGTTAAACCATCATAAACTGGTACTAAGGGTGAGTTGTGCCGAGAAAATGCACCAACCAGTCTGAACTATGGACGCAAGGCAGGTTGGGTCAACAAACTAATGCTGTGGACACCAAATTCTGACCCTACCATCTGCTTGTCATGGCACCGAAATAAATAGAGATCCACGATCAGAACGGGTTGCATCTTTCCAATCCTCAACAGTCCCGTTAGGAAGGGCCTCTGCCCCCGTGGCTTCAGATTTATGTTCTTCCACCTACAGGACTGAAATACAACGTGGCCCTCAGCTGTCACAGCCCCTCCGCCACCAAGTTCAGCATATGCATTCAGAGATGCTCTTCTGCTCACCACAATCACATCAGGTGGTCATCAAAGTTACTTTCCTCCATCTCTCAGCACAAACCAATCTAACCATTCTACACTTACAGCTCTCATTCACAAGGCTTTGCGGTCCAGAGAGCTACCGCTCATGGGAGGTCTTTTGTTCTCAGCATAAAGCCGCTTTCACACCGGATGCGAAACGAATTTTTCGCACGACAGATTACCTTCGAAGTCAATGCAAAGACGCGCGTCTTTGCATTGACTTTGAAGGTAATCTGTCGTGCGAAAAATTCGTTTCGCGTCCGGTGTGAAAGCATCTTAATTCTGTGAGAATTCAAAAAACTGCTGTGCAAGACAATCCCAAGAAACTGAGTTTCAGATATCCCCAAGCGAGCCTGTCTGCCACCAACAACCAAAGTCCCCGATTATCGCATTTTTCCAATTGTAATGTTTGATGAAAACAATAACTGACGCTCCGACCAGTATCCGCATCATCATCATCTGCATGTCACTGCTGCCTCATGACTGGTTCTTTAGATAAACGCATGAATCAGCAGGTTTACAGGTGTTTCTAACACTGCTCGGTAAACAATCACCGTATCACGATCACTTCGTACGATTATTATCCAAAATCACTGCAATACAATAATCTGAAAATAGCCACACAATTACGTATTGCCTAATTCTCGCCTGCTCCATTGCATGCGAGTGGCAAAATAGCTCACTTAGCGCGTTAGCTATAGCGTTGACAAGCCTGCTTTCTCTTGACCACGGGGGTAACGTTACACTACAGGGCTAGTCCGTCATCAGCAGGCTTTCTCTGCGTGAGCCGGCTCCATAAGCGCTCCGCTCGCCATCGGAGATAACCATGGCGAGCCAACTTAACCAGGGGAGAAGAGAGCCACCTTTGTGACATTTAAAACCCCGACATACATGACTGGCTAACCCATTACCCTCGCTTAGCAGCAGCGACACCCCTCAGCTAACTGCCTACATATCCAAGTACATTGAGTTCTATTAGCAACGGAGTAACGTTAGGCAGAATGCTAACCGCTGCGCAGACAGACCAGCGCCGAGTTTAGCACACATGTTGCTAACATCATCGAGCCAGCTACCAAGCTCCACACCTGCCTAATAATCGAGACCTCTTTCAGACGTTTTGAGACACATTAAGGTTAGCCGGTTAGCTAGCTAGGCAGCTACATAACAAACCGCGCCCTAGCCGAAGCGATGAAATAGAAACGAAATGGTTTAAATTTGACATCACTTACTTCGTGAGACACACATTCCAGAGAGCGCAACTCGCTACAGTAGCGACAAAAATAAAGCTGCGATAGCGGAGCACGGATTCTTTTTTCTCCGTTAACCAAGTAAAGGACTCTGTCGGGCTGCAGAAGGGACGCCATCTTCTCTGACAGAATCCTCCCCTGCTCGCCACGTCACGGACCCAGCGTTTCCCCTGAGCGCAGTAAGACGTGTCTGAAGTGCTGCAAACCGCCTGACACTGGTACTTCAGTATCACACGAACGGAAGGCGTCACCAGAATACGCACGCACGCACGCACACACACACACACACACACACACACACACACACCGAGGCGGTTTAGTATATGCCTTGCCTAAAGCAAATGCCAAAGTAGCATAAAGGAAAAGGCTTGCACGTTCACTTAAAGCACCAAAATGTAGCTGCGATTTTCCTCATATTATACTTTTCTTGGAGCATTAAGTGAATGTGCCTTCCTCCTTATTTGATTCATATTTATCCATAGGAATCTGCAGCTCTCCTCCGTCCTGAAAAAAGCGGTTCTATTTCCTCCCTCAATGACCGCCAGGCGGTGCTTTAAGCACTAGACATCTCCACTCGCGCAAGCGCACGTCGAGTACAAATAACAACGTCACCTGTGACCCCTGCATGACCCCCAGGAGGCTATATCTTCCGGCGTCCGCAGAATTTCGGTTTATTTTATTTTTCTCTCGATCGCGTCAAGAGTACACTCTGTAAGCTTACGAGCTACTATCCCCTTTGCTACAAGCTTTATCTTTCAATTATTGTTGCTTTCCCTGTGCAGCCTCGTGCCATTGAAGTAAGAGCAACAATTCGATCATCCTCTGAGATGCTGTGGCTGGCGCGTTGTTTGATTTTGTTTGCTGGCTCTGCTTGAGTTTTGCTGGTGAAAGCGGTGCTTTGCCCCTCCCTCCCGGCTCACAGATGCGGGAGAGCTATTTAGTAAATTTAGTAGTACGGTGTTTAATCAGCTGCATTAGTTTGGGTCACTTTTTGTGCACTTCCCTCTGCCACCCGAGGTGATTTTCTTTTATTTTTTTGTGTGTTAACTTGTCTGGTCCCCCTGGATTTAGCTGATGGCCATGATCTCTGCCCCTCCTGCCTTAGCAGAGAGCAGGGCTATTCAACATTATCCTGCAAGGGCCGGTGTGGGTGCAGACTTTCATTCCAACCAAGCACATACACACCAGATACTACTAATCAAGCTCATTAGCAAAGACTCTTAGGGTTGATTAGTGGTGTCAGGTGTGTAAGTGCTTGGTTGGAATGAAAGCCTGCACCCACACTGGCCCTTTCTGGACACGGTTGAATAGCCCTGGCATAGAGCATCTACAAGAGTCCCTCACTGAAGTAGCTTGCATGAATTGCAGCATGATGAGGCTGTGAGGCTGGCCAGGTTAGTGCAGCTGGATCCACTGGCCAGCCTCTCTTCATCCCAGCCTGTGATGGGTGATTATGGTAATGATGGAACTCTGAAGAGGCCCTCAGCGCAGGGTGCTGTAGGTGCCCCCAAGCGGAAGAAGTTGAAGAGCCAGCTCTCCACTAAAATGGATCGCTTAGCTGCTGATATGGAACAGATGAAGGCGCTTCTTTTGAATCTGCAGCCTGTAGCAGGTACGGTGGAACCTGTCCGACTGAGGCATGCGCTGGGGGCACCCCTGCCAAAAGACGCCATTTCGATTGCGGCATCGGCGAGTTTAATGTATCATCAGGTGACCTGGCATCCCAGACCTCGGAGCATTCTTCGCGATCATCGGCCCAGAGTTCTCAGAAGGGCACAGAAGCCTCCTCCAAAGCCAAAGGGACCATTATCTGCACTGCCTTGGTGCGCTTGCAGCTCGACACCCCACAGGGGGGCATGGCCCTTTGCACCTTCTGCAAGTGCAGTCCTTCTCCAGCTAAATTTACCATCCCACATTTGCCGAACTTTTTGAAAAGCTGCATTCATGTTGGAGAGATACTACAACCCTCTCCAGGCCATAGTCTGAGAAGCGTACTTTGGCAGCAATGGAGAATGCAGAAGCAGCCGGCCTTGATCACATGCCTGCAGTTGAGCACCCTGTTGCGGCTCTGATTGTGGGTCCTGATGAGGCTCTGAAGTCAAACACCAGGTTCGGTAACTCCCTTTCCCACCTACTCTTGCCCTCTTGACTTCCCTACAGGATGCACAGGTGGATGATTCTACTTGTGACATCTGTGATGCATTGCTGCAGGCTTTTGCCTTCAAGACAAAGGAGCTAGGCTGGCTGATGTCCACAATGGTGCATGCATGCCATCATGTCTGGCTAGTGCAGTCGCCTTTGCCGGAGGCTACTAGGAAGGCCCGTCGTCAGGTGCCGGCAGAACTGGGGGAGCGGTTTGGCTCAGCTGCTCTGGAGGCACTGGACCGTACTGCTCAGGCTAATGAGACCAGGCAGTGGTTGGCAAGCCTTCACAGGAGAGCATCTGCTCCCAGCAATCAGAGGAGCCTCTCATCTGCTTCCAGGCGCCGCCCTTAGCCACCTACATACAGTGGTCGGCTGGGTTTCCAACGGCCTGCTGAACAGCCTGCTACTGACTTTCATCCTCCAGAATGTCGATCATCCAGGCAGTGTTGGAGATCTGAGCCTGACCGCCATCCCCCCGGCACCTCCAAAGGCTGGAGGGGACGGTGCTAGGGCTGCGGGGCCGGTCTTCAGCTGCTTTTCCCAGCAGCAGCTCAGTTACTGGGCTGCCTGCTCGGCGGACCCTTGAGTGATTTCCACCCTGACCCAAGGGTAGGAATTGCAGTTCCGACGCTGGCCCCCTGCTTCCGGCCAGGTCACAATGACCATCATCAGCGACTCGGCAAAGGCCCTAGCTCTGGCTCGGGAGTTGTAGATCCTCCTGAGCAAGGGCGCCATTGTGCTGGTGGATCCTCTTCTGCAGCCAGGGGGTTCAATTTGACCTTCTTTCTTGTCAGCAAGAAAGACTGCGGACTCTGTCCCATCCTGGACCTGAGATGCCTCAACAGGTACTTGAAGGTTCTGCCCTTTCAGATGCTGACCACAGCAGACATTCTTCGTGTGATCAGTTAGGGGGAATGGTTTACGTCCGTATAATTCAAAGACGCTTATTTTACCGTGCCGATCGCTGCACATCACCAGCTGTTCCTCAGGTTTGCCTTTCAGGGTTGCCATTACCAGTTCAGGGTGCTCCCGTTTGGGGTCTCTCTGTCCCTGAAGGTTTTTACCCAATGTGTGGCAGCAGCCCTTGCACCTCTGCAGGCACAGTGGATGAAGATTCTACCATATCTCAACGATTAGTTGGTGTGTGTGCCATCCCGGGATCAGGTGTCATGGGATACGGCCCGTCTTTCACATGTGGCTAAGTTGTGCCTCAAGGTGAACAAGGAGAAAAGCTGCCCGATTTCTTCCCAGCAAGTTACCTACCTAGGGTTGGTGCTCAACTCTCTCACCATGAGGTCCTACCTCTCGCCATGGCGCGTGAGCGACATCTTGCACCTTTTTCACCACTTCAAGAGGGGCAGGCGGCTGCCTTGCATCAAGTTTCTGCAGCTCTTGGGCAAACTGACAGCTGCCTCGGCTGTTGTGCCCTTGGGTCAGCTGACGCTATGCACCTTGCAAATGTGGCTGAGCAGCCTCCACCTGGATGCCAAGAGACAAAGGTGCAGGCTGGTTGGGATCTCGCAGGCATGTGTTTGTGCCTTGGTGCCCTGGAAGCACAGAGTATTCCTGCTGGGAGGCGCGCCCTAGGGAGTTATTCCATCCTTCAGAAAAACCATCATCATGTATGCCTCTCTCTCGGGGGGGAGGTTTGGCGAGGAAGACCTGCCCAAGGACAGTGGTCTGCTTGGGACCACAAACGCCACATCAATGTGTTGGAGCTTCAGGTTGTACATTTGGCACTCCAGCAATTTCTGCCACTTCTGCAGGGGAGACGTGCTTATTCAGTCAGGCAACATGTCCACTGTCTCCCAGATCAATCATCAGGGGGCACCAGGTCAGCGCGGCTGCTGCGGGTGTCCCGGTGCCTCCTGACTTGGGCCGCTCCTCACTTGTCCAGCCTGCAGGCAATGTGCTTGCTGAGAGAGCGGAATCAGGTGGCAGACTTTCTTTCCCAGTGCAAGCCTCCACACTATGGGCGAACGTGGTGTTTCTCTCTAAGGTATTAACACGTGCACAAGTCAATTGACGAATCCATCTCTGCCCAGCTTGACCCTCCATTAGCTGAGGGTGGGTCAAGCCTGCTGTGCCCGGTACGGGCTCTTGATGCTTATGTTGCCGCTACTCTGTCTTTATGATGATCAGAGCAGCTTTTTATTTGTTACAGTGGTCCTAATCGAGGTTGTGCTCTCTCTAAGCAGCGCCTGTCCCACTGGGTGGTCGAGACGATTAAGCATACCTACGGAGTCAGTGGTCATCCCTCGCCATTGGGGGTGACGTGCCACTCCACCAGCGGCATCTCTGCTTTGTGGGCTGCCCTCAGGGGGTACGTCTGGAGGACATCTGTGCTGCAGCTTCCTGGACATCGGCTGACACCTTTACCTGCTTCTATAGAATCAACGTTGCCAGTCCCCACCCGTGGGGTGCGGTCCTGCCCCCAAGTTCTTCTGCCTCTAGTCACTGAGGAAGGCACTTGGGATTCATCGAGACATTGTTAGTATATGTCATCCAGTGCTTAAAGCACCGCCTGGAGGTCATTGATGGACTAAATAGAATGAAAGTTACAACTGTGACTAAGTTTCTATGAGTCCCGGAATACCGCCAGAAGCCTCAGAAGCATTGTGCTCTCGCGAGTAGTTTCTAGGAACCGAACACCTGTGGACACCAGAAGATATAACCTTCCGGGTGTCATGCAGCGGTCACAGGTGACATTGTTATTTCTACTTGACATGCGCTTGTGCGAGCGGAGATATCCAGAGCTTAAAGCACCGCCTGGCAGTCATCTGGGACTCATAGAACCGTAGTTACAGTTATAACTTTCGCTCTAGCCCATTGAGCGTATATGGGAACTGGAGAGGCTGTCGGAGCGGAAAGTTGCAGAGACTAATATAGTGTCCAGTGCACCGCACCTCTCAATTTCCCCATAGACTACAATGGAAAGACTCCTGCCATTATTTTGTTATTTAAGGGGTGCATAATCGAGGCACAATATTGCTTAGCACTTTTTGAGAACGAAGTGATAAGGGGTTATTTTAGTCATAGTAAGTCAACATTTAGCCCATTGGAAGGTCAATATATGCTTCACATCTGACTCTGAATGGTTGAAAGCATAGTACTTGTGAACAGCCTACAACAAGGAACATGGTCGTAAAGCAGTTTGAATGCTCATGGTTATGATAATAGGCTCTGTCTCATTTGCAAGAAGGCTTCCTATCACCTTGGTGCCTAGTTAGGACACCGCCTTATTAGGGACCATTCATTAAAAAGGTTATGCGAAGAGAAATTAGGAAGCATCATGTGACTAGCGCGATTTATGTTGCAACGCAGGGTCAGCGGTTTCTATGGGAAGCGTAAGCATTAGCTTTCTGTCAGCCTAGTTCATGGAGCTTCAGCGCTTCCAAAACATTGGCGCAAGTTTTTAATTCAACATCCTTCCCCACAAGAGAGACGACATTCGGAATCTATGCAGTCAATTTCTCACTTTAAAAATGATCATAAGCGAATTTTATGATGAAACGGTTCGTGAACTCGATCAAATACCGACCCTTGCCGTCCCTCATCTGTGATATATACGGTGAATCCCCAGCTTGTCACAAGGCATTTTGGGATTTCCTTCGCTGAGGAGGAACCACTTGACGTTTCCTTAAAATTCTGTGGAAACTAGGTACCAAACTAGGTTGTTTCCTATGCCTCCTATTGAGTTGAGACAGTCCTAAGCAGCCATATTTCCTAAAAATGCCACCTACTAAGGATGCTTCCTTGCAAATGGGACACAGCCATGGAGTACTGAAGTGATGATGTCATGCTGGCATCGGAGGTAAAAGTTCCCATTCATTATACCCATAGACTTCTTAAAATATTCACTTTTGAATCACTTCCCGTTGTTTTCAAGCCTCCATTGACTTCAAGATTTTGCGTCACATTTCTGAGAGACAACATGTCGTTTTTCTTGACCGGAGTCAGCTATAATTTAAATCATTTTAATTTTTCGCTGCCTTGCTAATCCTCTTTGTGGTCTAAAAACTACATGTCTCATGATCCTTCTGATTCCTGGGCAGAAAGAGTTCATAATGCATTAGAAACCTTGCCATAGCTATGTATTTGTTTTCATAGGATGGTGAGACATGCTAATTGGTTAGCCACTGTACGTAATACTTGGTTATGCTTACCTTGCTTGTCAAGTTTTGCAACTAACGGCAATTTACTTTAATAGCCAAGCATCTTTGGCCAACATTTGTTTGCCAACAAACTTGGTAGCTAGCAAACGAGGTAATCAGCTTTGTCAATGCATAACTGACCTAACTACATAGCTAATTTATGTCCACTTTCTCATCTAATGCTAGTTAAGTACCGAAATAATCACAATTCACTGTTTCTAAAAATTTATATTCAACAAGTAAGGCTAGCTGAGCTAGTGAACTAACTGTTAGCTGGCTAACTAAGCCAGTGAGCTAGTTTACCGACTTTGGTAGTTGGCTAACGTCATATTTGGTGCACATAAATGTCAGATAGTGAAATGCTCGCTGTTCAACGCTTTCTAGGAAGCCAAATAATGGTTATTCACTGTTTTTATTGACTTAATGAGCTAGCAAGCTATTTCATTAGCTTGGCTAGTTACATTAGTCGAATATTAAGGCTAGCTAGCTTGCTAAATAACAGTAAGTGACAGTAAACTAACCATTTACTGTTTTCTATCAATTTAGCTATGTGCTCAAGATGTAATTGGCTAACTAGCGGGCTAGCGAGATAGTTCGCTGGCATAGCTAGTCATATTTGCTGCACTTAAATGATAGCCAATGACAATTTAGATCACTGATCGGCTTCCATCGATTTACGTTGTCAACATTTGCTGAAACTGAGGTACCCCATTGGTCAGGAACAAATCACGAGATACTCCCCTGTTTATGTAGTGGATATGCAGGGCGCAAAAGTGGACTACAAACTGGACTACAAGTGCAAAAGCATATCATTTTTGGCAATAAACAACAAATTTGATGTGTTCATATACCCTGAAGGCTAATCTCGGAGCCAGCTGGCTCATAAAATTAATATGAGTTCGAGCAATGCCAGAAAGTGTTCAAACTCCATTATAAATTTTCATTTAGATTTTGCTTCCAACACCAGAAGCTAAGTAGCTGTGACGTAGTCACTTCAGTACTCGATAAGGATCCACCCTCACTAAGCCATCCGGTCGCCACATTAAACGTAATTTCAAAGTAAAAGTCAAAAGATGTCAATTCGTGAACGCCAGCAGATTAAACATGCAAATTTTTCCATTGACCATATTGAAAATTAAAAAGGAGAAAAGATCCAAGGACAGATTTCGGACCTCAGACATTTCATGTATATACGAGCAGTAGACCTTCAAACTGACGTGATCCGGGATTTCCGCTAATTTATCGCAAATAAGGAAATTAATCCGACAATGTTTACATGTAAACCATGGGAATTCATTTTTATTATATAATGAGATATAAAGCATTTGATTTGGTTATTCATGTAACGTTCTTGTATGGAAAAGTAGAATGAATTTTATTGTCCTCATACAGGTACTGGAAATAAGTGACAAAAACTAAAATTAAGAATTTTTTTTATGGTGATGCTCACAAACATTTGACATCAAAGTTAATCTACATAAAATAATAATAAAATTATAACTGATATATGATCAACATTTCATTTTAAGCATATCAAAAATGTGAAAAAATGGAGATGAAATACGTCTTTGTTGGTATATCTGCCATCAAAAGAGCATAATAACACAAGTACTCTTCAAAGGCTGTCTCTGGGGCATTTAATAACTTAAACTTTGTGAGGTACGAAAAAATACATTATGCCCCCAAGCTATGGCAGTAAAATAAAATCTGTATTAAGCTAGTATTCCAATAATCAAAAGAAATCTCATAGAATTACATCTTTGCTGCTGTTCTGGAACCCAAACACAAGCACTATTCTTGGCCGTCTATGGGGCATGTACGACTCAAATTTTGTGAGGCTAAGAGAACATTCTGCCTCCCAAAAATTGGGGTAAAGTTAAACACATATCATGTGAAGATTCAAAACATGAACGGAAATCAACATGAATTGTGTCTGAGGAGGTACAGCAGCTGTCCATGCGCATGACTGCGAGCACTATTCATTGGCTGTCTATGGGTCATTTACAAAGTAAAATTTGCAAGAAAACTATACATTGTGTCCCAAAAAACTATGGTAAAATTAAATCCATTCATATAAAGATTCCAAAAATGAAAAGAAATATACGGGAATTACGTCTTTGTAGGTACAGCACCTGTCCATGTGCACACCCGCTAGCACTATTCATTGGCTGTCTATGGGAGCATTTACGGCCAAAACTGCTTTCACACCGGATGCGAAACGAATTTTTCGCGTGACAGATTTGTGCAGGATGGCGTCTTGCATGGCAGCCTCCGCCATCAGGGTGAATGAGAGGCATAATTGTAAACCGCTTTGGGGTCTAGACTAGACTAGAAAAGCGCTATATAAAGTTACCATTTACCACATTTGCCAAAAAACATCTTGATGATCCCCAAGACTTTTGGGAAAATATTATGTGGACTGAGGGGACAAAAGTTGAACTTCTAGGAAGATATGCGTCCCGTTACATCTGGCATAAAACTAATATAGCATTTCATAAAAAGAACATCATACCAACAGTCAAACATGGTGGTGGTAGTGTGATGGTCTGGGGCTGCTTTGCTGCTTCAGGACCTGGACGACCATAATTGATGGAACTATGAATTCTGCTCTTGCCAGAAAATCCTGAAGGAGAGTGTGACCATCAGTTTGTGACCTCAAGCTCAAGCGCGCTTAGGTTATGCAGCAGGACAATGATCCGAAACACACCAGCAAGCCCACCTCTGAATGGCTTAAAAAAACAAAATGAAGATTTTGGAGTGGCCTAGTCAAAGTCTGGACTTAAATCCATTTGAGATACTGTGGCATGACCTTAAACAGGCCGTTCATGCTTGAAAACCCTCCAATGTGGCTAAATTAAAACAATTCTGCAATGAAGAGTGGGCCAAAATTCCTCCGCAGCAATGTGAAAGACTCATTGCCAGTTATCACAAACAATTGCAGTTGTTGTCCCCGAGGGTGGGTTTAGGTTTGGGGGCAATTACTTATTCACATAGGGCCAGGTAGGTTTGGATAGCTTTTTTCCCTTAACAAATGAAATCATCATTTGAAAACTGCATTTTGTATTTACTCGGGTTGTCTTTGTCTAATATTAAAACTTGTTTGATAATCTGAAACATTTAAGTGTGACAAATATGCAAAAAAAAAAAAAAAAAAAAGGAAGGGGGCAAATACTTTTTCACTGCACTGTAATTCGTCGGTGGCGATAATAGCCTATGCAAATTTCCCACACAAAGCACTGAGGATTCGCCTGTGTGACATCACTGACAGAAAATGCCGAGTAGTGCCGGGAAAATATACATACGGTTACCAACGATCGGCAAAATGCAGACCTTGATGAATTAAATCAATATGAGGGGTCTTTAATGCATTATTTAACCCAAATGTATTACGAATGTTTGGTAGTGTACACAATAATCCGTCCTGAAGCGTCCCCGACGAGGACGTAACCGGAAAAACATCATCATACCGCTCTTCGAGGTCTTGTGGCTATCATAGCAGCGATGAACTTTTCCATGCAGTCCTGCATGCTCTTCCAAGTTGCAAATGCCCCTGTCTGGCTAGTTTCAATGACTGCAATAATCTGAACTTGTAAACTATCGGCAGAAACATGTTAGCTTGAACAAAAAAAACAACATAAAATGAGGTCAAAACCTTGGCTTCATCTGGCGGGAGTGGCTGCTATTGTTGTTATATGATGTATTAACTGCACGCTGCGTCTTTGTGGAAGCTACTTAGTAAGCAACAAAGTCCGATCACGAGTGGCCATCTTAACACCAAGGGCTCTAAATTCGTAGACCAGGCGCAGGCGCGGCGCAGGCGCGGCGAATAGGGGGTGCGCCGCGCCAACGGGGTGTGTCCAGGCGTATGCTGCAATTTCGTGCCCGGCGTAGCCTGGCGCAAGTACTCCTCTGTCCCGCCTCGGTCCCTCCTGCCGGCGCAAGTGGCAAAGAAGGCGTGTTTGGGTATAACACAGCCGAGTCAAATCTTCACCAATCAAATGAGCTCCTCTCCTCACCTTTAATATGTTGGACTATAGAAGCCTCTGTCCTATGTCTGCATGATGCGTTAATGTTGCATTTTACTTTGCTGCTTCAGGCATGTTTTCTGCACCGCTTACGTCTATATTAAGCATTACGAATATGAGTTAGCTGGCTAGCAAGGGCATTCTCGAATTATTAACATTAGCGAACTTGAATGGAATTTCAAAACGAAACTACGTCAGATCATTCAAACTTATGAAGTCGGAATGAAATACGACGGTTGCTCATTTATTTCCTCTGCCTGCATCATTGGGAAGAGAAACGATGGATAGCGTGTTCCTATTATTACACCCTGTTGTTGCTTAAAATTTTGGGATTAACATGCATGGACAACAATGCAAGATACGTGACACATTTATTTTCAATATGTGATCTTAACTCAGTACGAGATCATAGCAATCAGGCTGTATTCCTTTCCCCCACTAAAAACGATAAAACCTAAGTGACAATAAATAGTAGCCTAGTATTAAGCCGCTTGCACACTGGACGCGAAACGAATTTTTCGCAAGACAGATTGCGTTGAACGCAGTGTCTACGTGTCCGAGAGTCTGACAGGGTTTTAATATATCTCCGTGTCCGACAGTCGATTATTGTTTTTAATTTCTTCAAATCTACTGAATGTTTTAGATATTAAAGGTGAATGTTTTGATAAGAGGGCTCAGTTCTTCAAGTTGAGTACCGAGAATTTCAATCAATGTTTCTGTTTAAGCTCTGCTCAATAAAGTGAGTCGACATTGGCGCGGGACAATGTACAATGCCTGTCGGACATTAAATGCAAAATACTCCGTGTCTGACAGCCAAAAAAAAAAAAAAAGAAAAAAGAGGACGATTAGAACAGATTGATAACGAAATAAAGAATAAAAAGAAACATTTTAACAACAAACAGAACATCCAATGAACACAGCGATTTATTTATTTGCGGGCCATCTTTTTTGGATGCTCTGTTTGTTGGTGATATAGCTATTTTTATTCTTTATTTCGTTATAAATCTGTTCTCATACTAATACTTTTACTTTTTGCTGGCTGCCGTACATGGAGTATTTTGCATTTCGCCTCGGACAGTCTTGATCGTGCATGCGATAATTTATTCACACTGTCAATGGTCATGGAATTGATTTGCTCACTGACTACAAGCACTATTTGAGCCCCTAAGAGCCATACTGGGCCAACCCATGTTGGGGAACTTTTGAGAAAATGGGACTCAAAGTTGCCAGCTTCCTGCGTCATTTAGAGTATCTGGGAACTAGAAACACTGCTTCTGTTAAAAACTCAAGATATGTACAGTTACGTAGTGCACTTCTTATGCAGGTTTTGGATGCCCTTCTGTTTCATTTAAAGTGAAACCTACCTCCTTCTGAAGAGGAACCATCATCTTCTGATTCATTTGGGTCAAACTCTGGGTCTCCATTATCTTCCACTTCACCATCATCATCAATCATAGCAAGCAATTCCTCATCAGTGCGATACCTAGCCGCCATGTTTACATTGAATTATGGAAAAGTTGTGGGATGGTCCACTATGGCTAAGGCAGCGCATTGCATATTTACAGTGGCAGAGAGGACGTTTGCTTATATGAGCAATCCATGTGGGTAGATTGGGTTGGCTCATTTAGGAAATGTAGATCTCAGTTTTCTGCACATGCTGACTACCTCAACTCAATTTCGCCAAAAGTGCGGGATGGCCCGGTATGGTTCTTAGGGGCTCATTTTATCTCTGGTGTGGAAATAAAGCGTGAATCTGTTCGATCCATCTGACTAATTTTCAAAAGAGAGACCGAATAAAGACTGTTGTATATCTTCAACGGAAGAAAACACACAAATAAAAAGACCAAGAAAAGTCGGTAGCAATCAATTTGCATTTTGTGAAGGTCGAACACAAACATGGCCAAGTTTGCACGTCTAATAATTCCTGGAATACTCGAAAAATTAGAACTTATATGACTTTCGGACACGGAGATATATTAAAACCCTGTCCAACTTTCGCGTCTTTGCATTGACTTTGACTGTAATCAGTCGTGGGAAAAATTCGTTTCGCGTCCAGTGTGCAAGCGGGTTTACTGAGCATAGAACACAAGCATTATATATCAGTGGCGGATCTAGAAAATTTTACATGGGGTGGCAAAGGGGTGGCAAGAGGTCTAGGAAGGGTGGCATGGGACGTCCTCAGTGCAGTATTAGGAAATCCCCAATTCCAATGAAGTTGGGACATTGTGTAAAACGTGCATAAAAACAGAATACAATGATTTGCAAATCTCATAAACCCATATTTTATTCACAACAGAGCACAGACAACATATCAGATGTTGTAAGTAAAGACAGGCAGAGGTTCACCAATCTGCAAAAACACTGCGTCTAAAAATTGGGGAACAATTTCAGAAAAATATTCTTCAATGTATTTATTGTACAGTGTGTCACAAAAAAAGGAAACCAAGAATAAATGGTTAATTCTATAAAAATTACTCAACATTCTTTGATTAAAAATGGCATATAAGGATGTCTTGTATCTAATGATGTCAAGTAAGTGGAGCTTTTGCCACACTCAACTGAACAACAATGACACTTTTGGAATAAGTCAGTAACCACTTTGCGCCAGATTATATAAAATGATGACAGGCCTAAACACGGATGAACCTGGATGATCAGTTTCAACTTTTCCTTGTCGGGGCCATTAGTGCTTTAGGTTGGGTAATGTGTACTGCTTTAAATGTAAACCCTGCTAGCTGCATGACAGATGTGCACAAATCATGCAGCTGACAACAGAACAATGAGTTCTGACAGCGATGCCTGACTAATTTTGCGTTCTTTGTATGATGTGAAAAAGTACACAGTTGTGTACTTAATAGTCCTAATTAGTTTTATAGATACTAAGTTTCAACAGAATACTTCTAATTTTATTCCCAGTTTCATTTTTTTCCAGATGCACTGTATTATCATGCCTTCCAAGATGTAGCAGAGTGAATATTTAGGCCTAATGAAATAAAAGTACCTCAAAATAAATACAGCTAAAGTACTTAAGTCACAGTCCAGGACTGATATTGGCCATCTCTTTTAAGAGAGCTTCAGACGACGATTGTTGTGCTGTGCAGCAAAACGTCTCACCATCTTATCCAAATCTAGCTGTTTTGCACGCTGTTTCAATACTGAGAACAGCTAGATTTCTAAGACGATCGTACGATGATTGTCAGGCTACACAGACCTCTAGTCGTGTGGTGGAATTTCCGCCAAGTCGGATATTGCTCCTGCCGCGAGTACTTATGAGCTACGTCAGGAAACGGAATTGCTAGATCTATACAAACATATATACGGTAAAATAATAACAATTATATTTCAAGTTTCAATTGAATTTAAGAAATTTTGCCTGGTTCGGCTGACACATGCCTAATTCATTAGGACATACCATCCGTATGTTCGCAAAAAGGGCTAAGCTAACTGTAGTAGGTACGGACCCGCCCGTACTTTTACCCGTGATAGAATGAGACGAGAGGCTAATAATACCGCTGCCTTACCTTTAGCATACAGGTTAGAGATACGGGTCCGTGCCCGTAGCCACTGCCCTGACAGTAAGGACCTGGTTTTATTATGCAGCCTCATTGCTGTGATATTGATCACATAACACTGAAACTTAACAGCGACCCTCTGGATTCAAACATTCCTGTTTTTGATATCTAGCTAAATGCTTCATAAACTGTTCTCGTTTTTACTGTAATCAAAAATAACTGAAGGGAAAAATGCTCCAACAAATCACACGGGAGTGAGTCACTTTTGACAAGCGATTAATGAACGCATTGAACGATCGCCTTTAGCGTACATTCCACCTATTACAAATTTAACTTAACTTTATTCACCGGGGGAAACTGACTTCACTTGGAGAAAGGTGCGTGGCTAAGTGGCTCCACTCTGCTGCGCTGCACACGGGCTCCAACATGTGTCCATGCCAACTGACACACGCCAGCGCGGAGCAGGGGGCTCGTCACGCAGACTCTGCGCGTTTGATGCAGGACCGGAGCTAAGTATTTGAGGAGCCGAATATAATATTTACGTTAATATTTTTTTTTTTTTTTTGTGTGTGTGTGTGTGTGTGTGTGTGTGTGTGTGTGTGTGTGTGTGTGTGTGAATTCATCTTTTATTTCGATGCTTTGAGGGGCTTTTAGACATAGTGGTGATTTGTTTTACAAGTATAGTTTTAAGAACTTTAAAGTTAGGGGGGCAGCTAGGGGGGCAAGGCTCGACAGTGGGGGGGCAGTTGCCCCCCTCTGCCCCCCTGTAGATCCGCCCCTGTTATATATAGGGAGTCTGTGGTTGGCTGAGAAAGATGTGAAGTCGTTAGTTTGCATCACAGATTCAGCTGCTTTGATTAAGCCAGGTGGAGTTTCCATTACGCGTGCCAACCGCCTTTAATCTGACATCAGGACAATCGATATAGATACTATAATTTATGTCCTAATTCAGATAGTTACATTAAATAGTGGTTGCTGTAATTATTTATTGCATTGAAATGTGCCTGACATTCTGGAAACCTGCCTGTGAGGTTTCGGTGACGTGTCTTTTTACTGTCGCCGGTCAGCCAAATTACCACTGCACAGAAAGTAAACAAGGTTGGAGCTGGCGAGCTTTCTGCGCAACTTCAGCGAAGACTTTTTCTACGAAATTGTCACTGCATCTTGATGAATATGTGACACCTCCCCCTACTACGCCGCCACACCCATCTCGGCGCACGACCGTCTACCAAATTGCCAAAGTGGCTGCGCACGGTGTTGCACCGCACGAAATTACCACTGCGCAGGCTGCACCGGACGAAATTACCACTGCGTGGGCTGCGCCACGCTACGCCACGCTGCGCCACCCTGCGCTGCGCCAAGAAATTAGAGCCCCAAGTGTAAACAGCAATGCGTCTCGCTTAACTACTTGTGATCCGTTCACTCAAAACGCATTTTAAAACCAAGTGTAAACTAACCCAAAATGTTCTCTGCGTTTCATTGCTTTGAATTCAGCTAATTGCCAGCGAAGTTGAACAGCTTCCATCACCTTTGCATGATTAGCCTACCTTAAATCTATTCCACTTCGCCCAACGAAGTGTCAAGCAAATTATTAAGCCGACTTAGTTACCACAACCAATATGTAGCCTTTAATGATTTAGAAGTGATGATGAGAGGCAGACAAGATCAAGGCACTATCCATCATAAGGCTGAGCCTGGAGTAACTGTACTGTGCAGTTTTTGAGTCAACACTTTGTGAGTGTGTAATTCATGCAAATGCCTATTTAGTAATGTCAACTTTGATTGGCAATGTATGAAAAAATATCAAAGGTCTGTACAAACTGACACCATATTATCATAGAACACGGTATGATCCACCAATGGAGACATTTTACAGTGTAATTTTTGAAGTAACCCTTTGTGAATATGTACTGCATGTAAATACTTATTTTGGTGATGTCAAATTTGATTGACAGTTTAAAAAAGAACTTTCAAAGGTCTGTCTAAAATGACACCATATTAACATAGATCAAGGTATTATCTATCAAAAGGATAGTTAGGGTACATTGTACTTTGTAGTTTCTGAGTTAACCCTTTGTGAGTGTGTAATTCGTCTAAATGCCTATTTGAGTTATATAAAGTTAGATTAACAATTTATGTGAGTTATATAAAGTTAGATTAACAATTTATGAAAAAATTATCAGAGGTCTGTCCACACTGACACAATATTATCATAGAGCAAACTATTATCTATCTCAGGGCTGAGTCTGGAGACATTTTACTGCAAAATTTTTGAATTAATCCTCTGTGAATATGTATGGCATGTAAATCACTATTTCAGTTCTTTCACCTTTGATTGACAATTCATGAAAAATTATCAAAGGTCTGTCTCAACTGACACCATATTATCATGGAACATGTTATTATCTACATTAGGGGTACGTCTGGAGTGATTTTTCTGTGTAGTTTTTGAGTTAACCCTTTCTGAGCATTTACTGCATTTAAATGCTCATTTTAGGTATGTCAAATTTGATTGACAGTTTATAAAAAATCATCAAAGGTCTGTCCAAACTGACACCATGTTATCACAGAAAAAGGTATTATCTACATTACAGGTACATTTGGAGTTATTGTACTGTGTAGTTTTTGAGTTAACTCTTCCTGAGCATGTAATGCATGTAAAAACCCATTTCACCTTTGATTGTCCATTCACAAAAAAATTAGCGATGGTCTGTTCAAACAGACACCGCATTATCATTGGTCTCGTCCGTACCTACTGTACTGTCAAGTCTGGGGATACTTTACTTTGTAGTTACTGAATTCACCCTGAATGCGTGTATAAGCTTTTTTTTTTTTTTTGGCTATATTGATTTTAATTTACAGTTTATAAAATGTATCAAACATCCGTAGAAAGTTACACTGCGTTTTCACTGAATGGAATGATAGCTCCCACTTTGGCAAACCTTTTTTCTGTATGTTTTCTTAAAATCAGTTCATTAAATATGAGAAAAATGCAATGTATATAAATGTTTCCTTGTCTATTTCACCTTTGATTGACACATTAAACATGCCTTTAAATGTTAATACCGATGGTACCGATCAACTTTCTAAATATCTTTTTTTTTTACAAATTTTAGTGCCACTTATTTTGCGCAGTACACAACCTCATCCTGGAGGATCAGGGAACTGCTCTTTGGATCGTCTGACATGGCAAACGGCCAGAGGTGTAAAATCCAGAGGTCAGAAAGTAAAAGTCCTGCCAAGTTTTTCTCCCTCCCACAGAATGAGCTGATCACTCATATTGGCTCTATCTCCTGTCAGAAGTAAATCCAGGAGGTTGGAATAAAGTTCTGGGGAGGATTTTTACTTTCTGAACCTGGACTTTACACCCCTGCAAACGGCCCTGTCAGTTTTGGCCATCGAGTTGCCGAGACATAAAAGCTACCCCTCCAGAATGAGGTACCAACACAGTTGGGATGAGGTTTAATGAACATGGAGTTTATTGAGCATTAATATATATATAAAACTTGAAATAAAACATTTAAATTTAACATATCAACAGCCTCAATAAAAAGTTAAACTATGTACACTATATTAAAAGTCCTTGGAGTAGAGTACAATCATAAATTTAAAAATTGCCGAACTCCCTGAACACTTCCCTGAATTTCTAAACACACTTCTTCTTGCATCTGCCCACACTTAGCCTCCATTAAACAGCCTTGCGTTTTGTGCAGTGCCACTCTTCATCTGAACTAATGGCCATTTCTGGAATGTTCTGGAAAGTGGGGTGGTACCATTCCTTACAGTCTTTGCACTCCACTGTCTCTTCTTCATTGTGTGCTGTTCGGCACACACAGTACACATGAACTGTGAAGTGACTTTCTTGGCCCTCCTGTTCCTTCAGTTCGAATTGAAATATTGAGGCTGCTTTCTTTTTGAAAGAGGAGAACAAGTTCCCTCTCATGCTCTTCTCTTTAAATTGACATTTCTCTGGCCTAACCCCTTGGCAAACAACTTCAGCAAAAGCCAGAGAAAACAGGCCACAGGTGCTCCCAGACCTTTGCTGCTGGTCTGCAGGCCTAAGCAAGGTGAAATAAGCATGAATTGGCCTTAACATCCACAACAGCATTGGTTTTGTGGTTGAGCTGTACTCCTTCCCTTTCTGGCTGTCATAAATGGACCGTTCATTTGGTCCAGAGAACATATTACTCACATTCAACCAATGATTCCCATCAACATGGAGGAGCTGATCAAATTTGCCCTGCGGAGTTCGGATGCTTCCCCCATTTTGACTGCTCTGAGAGAGTAGCACTGATTGAAATCCATCAATTTCAGGGTGCTGAACTGACAGCTGATAAGAGGCCAAATAAATCTTATCACTGGTCAGCCAGTAATCACGATGAATAATACTGGTCATGTCCGAAACCTCTGGAGCGCACCGAATTCTGTTCACTGGAATGTGGTCTGTAGGAGAAAATTTTTCCCATGCGGGTCAATTAACAAACGATACCAATTAGGAAATCTTACCTCGCCAAATATTGTGAACACATGAACTGTGTAGAAAAAGAGAATGAAGTGTTACGTATATCTCCGTTTTTCAGTGATTACAACATCGATGAAAGCACCAAAGATGCTGCTGCCTCGGTGCGTATATTAACGAAACAGTGCTACCTTTGTACTAATGGCCACTAGAGGGAGCTGACCACTGACTTAAATGAGTGCGAAGTCAAAAACTGGTTCTGTTTGTGAATCAAGAGCATCATGGGAGGCGTAGTTTTTTTTTTAAAACCACAGAGGATTCGCATGTCGGAGAAAAATTGAAAAGATTTCAGTTATAGTTATTATACGGTCCACAAAAACGACATTTGTTGTTACTACGAAATATGGTACAAAATCTGGAAATCGATGGAGGATTAAAACCGACGGGAAGTGTTTCAAAAGTAATTATTTTTCGCGATTATAACAAAGCTTTATCTAGCAAATCTGAGAATACAAACGTAGAATAGACAGCACGGTTCTGCCCACGTATAAGTGGTTGCACTGGTATTCTGAAATAATCAAATTCAATGATATGCATTTTTAAAATCGAGTTCAATTTTTGTCATTTTGAGGCATTTGCTTTTAAAAGTAGGCTACTCAAGTCCGCAGACTGGCATTTCAAATATCTGGGCGAAGAATCAAGATAGAGGCTAGGTCGTTTCCTAATATGTTTTAAGACATCTTTTCTGATATTTCATTAACGTTTACATCAGCTTAACACATGTAACATGATCCAGACAAGTTGTCAAATTCTTAAAATAAAGTTTCTCGAAAAAGACGAAAACGGACTTGCGCACTTGTGGAAATCAATCCTCCAATTTAAATCCTGCTAGCCCAATCCTTTTCTAAATCTTACGGAATCGGACCCTGTTGATGTAGTGTAGTTGTTAATTTCACAGTCAAGTCCACTGCATTTCCACCAAAGTTAATTCACCGGAGACATGTAGCAGCACCAGAAGTTCAAGAACACATCTGGCTCCCAACCAACCAATCGCTGTCCTCCTTCCGTCAACTCTGAATTTGTTGTGCGAGGGGCGATGAGGGGAGCTTGATGCTTTACTTCTGAAAATATATGAACCTCGCCATTTCCACCGACAAGTCTTTGGCCCATGTAGACCCGTAAATTAACTGAAAGGTGAGTATATTTGAGCACTATTTAATTTATCCAGGATGCAAACCTGGAAAGATAATCGATATTTTAAGTTTTATGCTTTTAATTTAGCCTATGAGTATGAACGCGTGTAATGCTAATTATTCTTGGGTTGTCAGATATGCACCAGGTCCTTGACTGACTTACGTTGTCTGGACTCCAATCGGCTGTCCAATTTGTTCTAATTTCTCGAATTTTGAACAAAATTTCAGTGGTGTTTGTTACAAAGTTTGCTAATGGCATTTATTTACACAGGCGACACTTTGTGTCCTTCAAATAAATTTACAGCAGTTCAGACGATAGTTGAAATTAGGTTTGTGGATCGTTAAGTGAATAGACTGAATGTACTGGTGTAAAAGTAGCACCCCGAAACGACAGCGCTGCGCAGTCGCCATGCTAAACATTAAACTATAGAGAAGTCTACCCTTATTGGGCGCTCCTTCCCCCTTAGCGTTGTGTGACGTAGGCCTCACGTACTTGAAAGCCGAAATGACTGATCAGCTGAGTTCCTGCTAAATAATTGCGGCAGAATAGCTGCCATAGATATACAGTAGCAGCGGGTTGTGAAACCGGAAGCGCCTTGTCTCTCAAAAAATCTGTCATGCAATCCAAGAGCTTTTAATACGGTCAGTTATTTTTGAAGTTTTTTTTTCTCTCAACTTGCAGATGGGAGATATTCCTTCACTGATTGACACACTGCAGCCAGAGCACGTTTTGGATGTTTGGGCCATTCTGTTGGTAATCCTGGGAACTGTTGTGGTCATGACTATCCTGTTAGCAGGTCCTGTCCTGGCTGTCATTCTGTATCGGGTTTGGACCAATCCTGGACGGCGCCAGAACTGCTGACATTTTTTACAGGAAAGCCTGTGCTCGCACTCCTCATAGGACAGGAAGGAGTGCAATGACTGGTTCTCAAATACCTGGATAGGTAGACTTGCCTTGCAGATGAGTTTGGAGTCAAGACACTGGAGAAACAGTTTCTTCCATGTATGGCATTATCTTTCCCTCAACACACAGTCCTGGGAAAGACTCACAGTTATGCCATATGACACAATTCACAGAATATGAGGTCTTTTGTAATGTAGCTGGAGGTAAGATTAAGGATTTTGGAAATGATCACATTACATGTTACTGCCAACTACACTAAAATTTCAATTTACCTGTTCGTGCAAGATTAAACAAGTATTTAAGGAAGGAGGTTTGAGATTTACAATCATGCTGCCCCAACGATGGAGCTGACTTCCATGGCAAATTCCCCAATTGTCATCAGTTCTCATTTGCTTTGGCTATTCATTATGACTCTGCACGTCATTGGTACATATGAGGTGTATGCATATCTCCTCTCTGATGACCACGAAAAAGTGACAAATAGGAGGCCTAAGTTGTTCATTTGAAACTTTTTCTTGCTTTAATGCGAGGACTGTGGATGGGTTTCTGCATTGTTTATCTCTCCAAATCGCAAAAATAGTAGTTACCTGGATGTAATTCCAGCTGTATAAATATAATTTCAGCTGTAATGTGAAGGAAAAAACATTCCTAATGTCACTACAGAGCTTTTTTCCAGGTTTCTATGTTCTAGTATTGATTTTGACCCCCCCCCAAATCAATTTCGGTGGAAAACAGCTAATTAAATATGCATATTTTGATTTACTCATATTCAGAGGTACTTACTATATTGCAAAAAGAGCTCTGTACAGACATAGATCATCACAAAATGAAGAAAACGGCCAAATATGAAGTTAATTGGATATACAGTTGCTGAGAAATCTGTATTTTTAGAAAAACATGATTTTAGTTTGGCAGTAATAATGTGATCGAAGTTTGACTGTAATGTTCTCAGGAGGAATACATTTAGTATTTTGTTTTTAGTGGTTTTTAGGATGTTTTTACCTCCTTAAAAGGCACCAGCCTCATAAGTAACTCCCTCTTCTTCAATCTGTGTTTCTTCCCTAGTTTTACGCGCTTGTCGAGCGTCTATTCGTTTCTTTTTTTCCCCAAGTTCTAGTGTGCGTTTTTCACTCTGTTTCACACGTTTCTGTCCATTTCGTGATAGCCTTTCTTTGAGTGTGCCCCTGCCTTTATGCCAGGTTTCATAAGAATGGAGGCAATTCCTCGTCGGCCATCATTGAAAGTCACCACACTCATAGCTGTTCCAGCCTTGAAGACAGTGTTCGTGACAAATGTTCCCTTCGGAACATGACTCCATATTACCAACTATTTGAAGGACCACTTCATGTTCTGACCTCAAAACTAAAATTTTGAACCAAAATTGGCATTTTGCTTAGCTATAGGTCCCCTTAACCCATCCTATAGTGAGGAGCAGTGGGCAGCCATAGAGCAGCGCCCGGGGACCAACTCCAGTTCTAAGGCCAGTACCTTGGTCAGGGGTACAGGCAGGAGTGTTCCTATAGTGCATGTTTGCGTGGGTGGGGGAAACCGGAGTACCCAGAGGAAACCCACGCGAACACGGGGAGAGCATGCAAACTCCACAGGCCGGATTTGAACCCACAACCTCCTTGCTGTGAGGCAGCAGTGCTAACCACTGCACTGCCTGACATCTGTGGCATTCATTTCAGGAATTCCTACGCCAACCAAGTCCATGTGGCACCCATCTTCTGGCAAAATTTCAGGTCTGAACTCTTATGCTAAAGGGGTCAAAACCCTTTTTGGGCTGGGCCGAGCAGCAGCCCGGCCCTTATAAACACAAATGTCGCTATCTGAGTTACTGCGTGAATGACTGAGTCTGACTGAGTGATCAAGTTCAACGATTGGCTGGCCCGCGGGGAAGAAATTCAGCGATTGCTTGGCCGGCGGGGAAGAGGCAGCCAAGCCACATACTAGGTGCACCTAGTCTCGTTTAAAAAGGTGTATCCGCAAGTAAAATTTTCCCACCAATGTATCTCATTTGCTGGAAGGGCGTATGTGACGTTCCCCATGCTAAATGGGCATAAGTGGTAGTTACGCCCTTTTTACAAACAATGTACAGACAGTGCTGTGAAAAAGTATTTGCCCCTTACTGATTTCTTATTTTTTTGCATACTTGTCACACTTAAATGTTTCAGATCATCAAACAAATTTTAATATTAGACAAAGATAACCCGAGTAAAGACAAAATGCAGTTTTTAAATGATGATTTCATTTATTGAGGGAAAAAGCTATCCAAACCTACCTGGCCCTATGTGAAAAAGTAATTGCCCTTGAAACTTAATAACTGGTTATGCCACCCTCAGCGACAACAACTGCAGTCAAGCGTTTGCGATAACTGGCAATGAGTCTTACACATCGCTGTGGAGGAATTTTGGCCCACTCTTCTTTGCAGAATGTTTTAATTCAGCCACATTGGAGTGTTTTCGAGCATGAACGGCCTGTTTAAGGTCATGCCACTGCATCTCAATCAGACTTTGACTAGGCCACTCCAAAACCTTCATTTTGTTTTTTTTAAGCCTTTCAGAGGTGGGCTTGCTGGTGTGTTTCAGATCATTGTCCTGCTGCATAACCCAAGTGCGCTTGAGCTTGAGGTCACAATCTGATGGTCAGACATTCTCCTTCAGGATTTTCTGGTAGAGAGCAGAATTCATGGTTCCATCAATTACGGCAAGTCGTTCGGTCCCGAAGCAGCAAAGCAGCCCCAGACCATCACACTACCACCACCATGTTTGACCGTTGGTAAGATGTTCTTTTCATGAAATGCTGTGCTAGTTTTGCGCCAGATGTAATGGGATGCACACCTTCCAAAAAGTTGAACTTTTGTCTCGTCAGTCCACAGAATATTTTCCCAAAAGTCTTGGGGATCATCAAGATGTCTTTTGGAAAGTGTGAGAGGAGCCTTTGTGTTCTTTTTGGTCAGCAGTGGTTTTCGCTTTGGAACTCTCCCATGGATGCCATTTTTGCCCAGTCTCTTTCTTATTGTTGAATCATGAACACTGACTTAAACTCAGGCAAGTGAGGTCTACAGTTCTTTAGATGTTGTTCTGGGTTCTTTTGTGACCTCCTGGATGAGTCGTTGATGCGCTCTTGGAGTAATTTGGTAGGCCGGCCACTCCTGGGAAGGTTCACCACTGTTCTAAGTTTTCTCCATTTGTGGATACTGGCTCTCACCGTGGTTACATGGAGTCCCAAAGCCTTAGAAATGGCTTTGTAACCCTTTCCAGACTGATAGATGCCAATGACTTTGTTTCTCATCTGTGCTTGAATTTCTTTAGATCGCGGCATGATGTGTTGCTTTTTGAGATCATTTAGCCCACTTCACTTTGTCAGACAGGTTCTATTTAAGTGATTTCTTGATTCAACAGGTCTGGCAGTAATCAGGCCTGGGTGTAGCTTGTGAAATTGAACTAAAAAAAGTAGTTAAATCACAGTTAATTCATGATTTGACAAGGGGGGGATTACTTTTTCACATAGGGCCAGGTAGGTTTGGATAGCTTTTTTCCCTTAATAAATGAAATCATCATTTAAAAACTGTATTTTTTTTAATTTACTTGTGTTATCTTTGTCTAATATTAAAATTTGTTTGATGATCTGAAATATTTAAGTGTGACAAATATGCAAAAAAAAAAAAAAAAAAATCAGGAGGGGGGCAAATACTTTCTCACAGCACTGTATGTATCTGCCACTTGCACCTTATTTGCTTATTGCTCATCCTAGTTGTTACCATCAAGAACTGCACATATGCCCACAGTCAATGAACACTGTGTTATACTTTGTTGTATTATCTGTTGTTTATGGCTTCAGATATCAGTGTCAGTTAGCGGAGTGTTACAGATACGCCCTTTTAGGATGTGTCTTTTATATACTGAACTCCTGATCTTGACTCATGCTAAAAAGGCCTAAGTGATATAATCTGGATTATCTCTTCATTGGCTAATGATTAGGAATCAATCTTTCTCAGGCTTCAATATCATCTATCGACTCATGCATTCACCATGGAAATTTTAATGCATATGGAAGAGATCTACTTGGAGCAGTTTTTTTGCCTCTCCTGTAAAATTTGTAAAATGTTGCTTACGCCCTTCACGCATGAGGGTATCGATTTTATTTGCGCTGTTAATTGGTAAAACGTTCTGTAAAATAATATTGAAATGTCATCAAATGAACACGCAAATCAGCTACATTGAAAAACATTTTTGTGTGTTCATCACAACTGTTGAAAATATTTTGAAAAGATTACATCTAGAACGGAATACATTGAACTGACCTCTTAGTAGTACATTCTCCAAAAAAAAAAAAAAAATCTATTATTTATTGAACATACAGGATTATTATCTCCGCCAAGGAGATAATGCGATCGAGTCGGTTTATTATTTATTTATTTATTTATTTGTCTGTCTGTCCTTCTGTCTGTCTGTGGACAGGATTTCTCGGAAACTACTGGACGGATCTTCATGAAATTTTCACCAGAGGCAGATCTTGGGCCAGGGACGACTCCATTAAAATTTTGTGATGATCCGGATCCGGATCTGGATTCTGGATCCGGATCTGTATTTACAATCTCAGTGACATTTCTCCGAAACTAATGAACAGATTTTGATCAAATCAAGGTGGAAAGTGATTGCGCAATCACACCCGAGGGTAATTGTCCGGTCAGGCCACTGATTGCGCAATCACACCCGGCGGCCATTGTCCAATCACACGCCAGCGGCGGTGATTATCCAATCACACCACTGATTGCGCAATCATACACCGGCAGTGATTGTCCAATCACGGCCTGTGCAGTCACATCGATGTGATTGCGCAATCACACGATCATCACGTGACATCATGGTCACGTGATGATCATGTGATCGCTCTGTACTTTGATGACGGCTTTGGAGAATGGATGCTTCAAACATACAAAAATCCCATTTAAACTTGTCACATGGGTGGTCCTGAAATCTTCCAAAGAGAAAGATCTTGCATTTGTATCAACATCATCCCTTGGCGGAGATCAGAAATCTCGGATTGCTCTTGTTCTGTGTAGTGTTGTTTTAGAAAATGGAATGCAAAATTTGGTACAACTGAATGCTGAATGTTTTTGCACAGGTTTGGCCGCTGGTGCGTGTGCAGCTCAGAACTCACTGTGCTAAGTGAAGGCTGGACAGAAGAGACTGGCACTTTCATTAGCAGCGACTGTGGAGGATTTACCAGATCTCTGCTCTCAAGCAGCTTAATTCTGTCAACGTGTTCACTCACTTTTTGACCAATTTCCATTTTTAATGCCTTTTCAGGTTAAGATATAATCCAAACAAATTTGAAGACATATCATTTTAACAGTATTCATGAAGAATTACTGTTAAGAGCTGAATTATCTGAGGATCAACATCAAAACTGAACAAAGTGATTGAGGTTATGAATTAGAACAGATGCAAGATCTCGTCATATTGCTGAGAATATTCTCTTGAGTGGAAAATGTTTTAGGGGAAAACAGTCAGGAAAGGCAGTGGACAGCCTATCTACAGGAAGCTTGGGAAACGCATGCCTGCTGCCCAGCTAAAGTAAACATCCCCAATTCTCACACTGAATGACTTTTCCTTTTTCCATCGTTCCTCACGCCAAAGATTTTTACACATTGTTCACAGGGACATCCGTGAGTTTTCAGGGACCTTTTTTGAATTGTATTTGTCTCCATCCCAGTCCACAATCTCTCAGATGTTGGGCCCTAAATGAACAAGTCTTGTCTCACATTTGCCAAAAAATATCCTGATGACACCTATGACTTTTAGGATAACATTCTGTGGACTTATGAGGCAAAAGTGGAACTTTTCGGAAAACATGGGTCCCATCACATCTGGCGTTAAACCAACGCAGCGTTCTACAATGAGAACTTCACACGCGTAAGCGACCATTATTTTGGTCAAACAAACAAATTTGAGGTAATGGAGTGGCCAGCTCAATCCCCTGATGTCAACCCCATTGAAAACTTGTGTGGTGACATTAAAAATGCAGTTTCTGGAGCAAAGCCCAAAAATTCTCAGGAACTGTGGAATGTGGTTTGTACATCCTGGGTGCCAGCCAGAAATTGGTTGACAAGATGCAACGCAGATGCGCAGCAGTTATCAAAAACAATGTTTATGCAACTAAATATTACTTTAGTAATTTAATATGAAGTTAAATCTCGAGTTAAATTTAGTATTAGAGTTTGACGAAAAAATTGTTGACACTGCTATTTTTTTGAACAGCTTAATATTCCTTTTCTTTGCTTCCTGTAAAAGAAGAACACAGACTTGATCAAATTTATTAATGCTTTGTTTTGTAATGTTTCCATTACATTTGAAATATGGAACTGAAGGCTATTAAAAAATATATTTGCACCTTATTCACATTTTTCAACGCTCTGCTATGTTTTTGAACTCAACTGTAAATACTAATGACAGCTAGATTTTACCTAAACATAGAAAATCATGTTTTTTTATGTATCGTACTGCATAAAATGAGGCAAAGCTTACTAAGTACAAAAATGATCCTAATTCAGTTTTGACTATAAATTAGACCAACTAGGTTTTACCATCACACTCAAGCACCGCGTATGCTGGTTTTATTTCAACTGCAATTGCAATTGCGGGATTTGAATGAGCTGATAGTCTTAATTTGGTGCATTCCTGAGTCAAGCACTTAGTTCCCTTCTTCAGCCACATATTGGCAGAAATATTGAAGCATGCCGTGGACAATTAATATATTCCATGTCTTCATTATGGTACCATCTACTGGAAACAATTGCATAAAAAGAGGGAAAATATTCAACTGATCAAATGAAGGAACTACTTGGCTCCTAATGGGTGAAAAGTAATTGGCACCTGACTGCAAACACTAACCATTTGTAATCAAATTGATAAAAAACCCCACTTCTTGTCATACAACCCCAATTCCGAAATCGTTGGGAAAAAGTGTAAATTGTGAATAAAATCAAAATGCAGTGACTTTCAAATCACGCCAGCCAGTATTTTATTCACAATAGAACAGAGATAACAGCAAATGTTCGAACTGAGAAATTTTACAATTTTATCCACAAAATGAGCTCATTTCAAATTTGATGGCTGCTACAGGTCTCAAAAAAGTTGGGACAGGGGCCTGTTTACCATGGTGTAGCATCCCCTCTTCTTTTTAACACAGAGTGGAGGCGTCTGGGCATTAAGGAGACAAGTTTCTTGAGTTTAGTCATTGGAATTTGATCCCACTCTTGTTTAATACAGGCCTCCAGCTGCTGGAGAGTTTTGGGTCTCCTTTGACGGACTTTTTGTTTAATTATGCGCCAAATGTTCTCAATCGGTGAAAGATCAGGACTGCAGGCAGGCCAGTTCAGCACACGGACTCTTCTACTATGAAGCCATGCTGTTGTAATAGCTGCAGTATGTGGTTTTGCATTGTCCTGCTGAAATACACAAGGCCTTCCCTGGAATAGATGTCATCTGGAGGGGAGCATATGTTGCTCTAAAACCTTTATATATCTTTCTGCACTCAAGGTGCTTTTTAAAACATGCAAGTGTCCCACACCATATGCACTAATGCATCCCCATACCATCAGAGATGCTGGCTTTTGAACTGAACGCTGATAACAGGAGGGGTGGTCTTTCTCCTCTTTAGCCTAGAGGACACGACGCCCATGATTTTCAACAAGAATGTCAAATTTGGACTCGTCTGACCACAGGACACTTTGCCACTTTACTACAGTCCATTTTAAATGAGCCTTGGCCCACAGGCAGGTCCTGATGGCTTATATCCTAGAGTGCTCAGGGAAGTTGGTGAGATCATCTTTAAGCCGCTATCCGCCATCTTCAGACGGTCTTTAGAAACTGGAGAAATACCAAATGATTGGAAACAGGGCAATATAATACCAATATATAAGAAAGGGGACCGTACTGAGCCAGGAAATTACAGGCCAGTCAGTTTAACTTGCATTATGTGCAAAATATTGGAATCTATCATAAAAGATGAGCTGGACTTATTTCTTGAACGTAACAGTATCTTGAGGGATAGCCAACATGGTTTATGCGTAAAGGGAAGGTCATGCCTGACAAACCTTCTGGAATTTTTTGAAGAGGCCACCAAGACTTATGACCAGAGCAGGGCTTATGACATCATATACTTGGATTTTCAGAAAGCATTTGATACAGTACCGCATAAGAGACTAATTTTTTAAAATGAGCTCCATTGGAGTTACAGGAGGCATTCTGGAGTGGATTCAAAACTGGTTACAGGACAGAATACAAAGAGTGGTGGTCAATGGTATCTCATCTGAGCTAGGTATGGTGGGGAGTGGCGTCCCCAGGGATCGGTGTTGGGACCCCTGCTGTTCCTCATCTACATTAATGACCTTGATAGGAATATTGAGAGCAGATTAGTTAAATTTGCAGATGATACTAAATTGGGGGGTTTGGCAAATAGTTTAGAGTCCACTAAAGTGATTCAGGATGATTTGGATAGAATCCAGAATTGGGCAGAAATGTGGCAAATGAAATTTAATGTAGCAAAATGTGAAGTTGTACATGTAGGTAATAAAAACATTAGACGGGATTACTTCATGGGAGGTTTTAAACTGGAATGTGCTCCACAAGAGAAAGATCTGGGAGTGATTGTTGACCAAACCCTCACAGGCTCTAGCCATTGTGCCATAGCAGTTAAAAAAGCCAATCGGATGCTGGGATACATTGCCAAAAGTATTGAGTACAAATCTAAGGAGGTGATGCTTCTTTTGTACAACACATTTGTCAGACCACATCTGGAGTATTGTGTACAGTTCTGGGGACCATACTTTAAGAAAGATATAGAGGCTCTAGAGAAAGTTCAGAGAAGAGCCACTAAGCTAATTCCAGGTATAAAACATGAAAGCTATGAGAAGAGGCTAAAGATCCTTAATCTCTTTAGTCTTAGGAAAAGGAGACTAAGGGGTGACTTGATTGAGGTCTTTAAATATGTTAAAGGGATCAACAAAGTGAATTATGTGGGATTCCTTCAACCAAGTGTTGTTAGTAGAACTCGGGGTCACAAATGGAAGTTGACCAAAGGTAAATTTAGCACTGATATTCGGAAATATTTCTTCACCCAAAGAGTAATTTCGATGTGGAATAGCTTGCCTGACCATATTGTTGAGGCAGAGACCTTGGGGGTTTTCAAGAGCAGGCTTGACTTAAAGCTAGATACCATTGAGTCATTGAGTATCTGAAGAGATATATTTACAATAGTATAATGAAACTGGTGAGCGTAGTTGGGCTGAACGGCCTGTTCTCGTCATTTATGTTATGTTATGTTAGAACATGGCGGCACCTCTGGATCATGCTCAACAATGGCTTCCTTTTTGCATGATAGAGTTTTAGGTGGCATCTGTGGATGACACGGCAGACTGTGTTTACTGACAGTGGATTCTTGAAGTATTCCTGGGCCCATTTAGTAATGTCAGAGACAGAATCATGCTCGTGAGTGATGCAGCGGCGTCTGAGGGCCCGAAGATCACGGGCATCCAGTAAAGGTGTTCGGCCTTGTCCCTTACGCACAGAGATTTTTCCAGTTTCTCTGAATCTTTTGATGATGTTATGCACTGTCAATGATGAGACCTTCAAAGCCTTTGCAATTTGATGTTGAGGAACATTGTTTTTAAAGTATTCCACAATTTTTTTACGCAAACCTTCACAGGTTGGAGAGCCTCTGGCCATCTTTACTTCTGAGAGACTCGGCCTCTCTAAGACATCCCTTTTATTGCCAGTCATGTTACATACCTGATGCCAGTTAACTTAATTACTTGCTAAATGTTCTTTCAGCTGATTCTCTTATATATTAATTGCTTTTTCAGCCCTTTTTTGCCTGTGTCCCACCTTTTTTGAGACCTGTTGCAGCCAGAAAAATTGAAATAAGCTCATTTTGTGAATAAAAATGTAAAATGTCTCAGTTTCAACATTTGAAATGTTATCTATGTTCTATTGTAAACAACATATTGGCTCATGTGATCTGAAAGTCATTGCATTTTGATTTTATTCACAACTTACACTTCGTCCCAACCATTTCTGAATTGGGGTTGTAATAAAGTTCAAGGACAGTATTTTGAAAAAACTAACAACACTTGTGTTCAGAGCTTACGGATTCTCTCGGTCTTATTTCATCTGTTTAAAAATCTTACTACCTCATAATACTTGCAATATAGAATAAATTCACAAATATGTCCAAGGGGCCTTTATTCTTCATGGAACACTGGATAGTTCTGTCAAAATGTGGTTTAAGAGAGCAAAGAACTGCTCTAAATACAAAGTGTAAAACTAACTGCTCCTTAAAGTCATGCAATTGCAACTGTCATTGTTTAAAAAAAAAAAAAAAACAGCATAGCAGAGGGCCTCAGGACTGACCTTGAGAACCACTGGCTCCCACAAGCCCCTCCAGTTCCACCCGTGAACGAGAACCCCAGCAATCTCCTCTGCTCAGATTATACAAGTTACATTTCATCAATCCATATTTACCCTCAGGAAACCCAACTATAGATGCAGGGAGAGTGAGTTTGCTATTAAAAACAACTGAGATGTGTACATCAACAATGGTTCTGTTCTGTCTTGGACCACAGGAATCATGGGCACGCGAGCACAAGCTGCTGCTGTCATGGGTCAGTGAGGTAAGAGAAGCCTCCCAGTGGATCTGCACATGAACAGAAAACTGCACAACACAAACATTCAGAAAGCCTTCAACATGATAACAAAACGAGAAAAAAAAGGACATTCCAAATATATTTATTGTTATGCAAGTCGAGTACAAAAGAAAAGTGCCTGACACCGAATGAGCTTCGGTCTACTGGTAAATTACAACAATAAACCCTTTTTTGTGACCAGAGATAAATAAAAGAATATTCATGCTGCCAAACAGCCACATTTATTCCATCATTCCGCCACTGACCAACAGAGGGCTCCACTCCACAAAACTGCCAGAATTTACATTTTCCACAACATTTATCATTCATTTATTAAAGAACAGGGCATTATGAATTTGAAATATTCCATATTCAACACACCGAGTGAGACAATGACAGCAACTTACAAAGAAAAAAAAAAGTGAGTACAACACTCGCACAACAATAACACAATGCTTGAACACATGGGCCTGTATTCATGAAGCATTCGCACAGCTGAAGTGCTGAACTAGGATCAGCGCTGAACACATACAGTTGCAATCAGAATTATTCAACCCCCATTGCAAATTGGGTTAACTGGCAAAATTTACAAACTTTCAACAGTTTGCAATAAACAGAATGAACAAGAACATTTTAAATAACTCGACACAATATTACAAGTGGTTTCTCCAAATTCAACACAAAATGCCACTTTTAATGACTAATGCAGTTTAAAAATTATTCAACCCACCAACAGAATCCCTCATAAGAGCATATTTGCAAATCAGGTGTTGCCTCAATCACACCTAATGCAGCTAATCAAGAGCTTAATTAGTTGCATCAGGTTTGCTTGAGATAGAGCACATCAAATACTTGCACTGGCTAGGGGTTTGTTGACAGTGACATTTGATTGCATATCAGTAATATGGCTGTCAAGAGAATTGTCCAAAAAGGCAATAGAACAGATCATTGCCTGCTACAAACAAGGAAAAGGATTAAAAAAAGGTAGCACAGGCAATGAATGTTCGTAGAGATACAGTTGGATGCATAGTTCGCAAGTTCAGAGTTAAAGGAACAGAGGCTGCACTACCGGGTCCTGGCGGAAAGAGGAAGCTATCAATGGCTGCCACCAAATTTCTGAGGTGGTAGGTGGTCAAAAACCCTCGGTGACTGCAGTAGACCTGCAGCGACACTTGGAGGCAGGAGGCACTGAAGTTTCAGTTTGCACAGTAGGGCGCGTACTAAACATTAAAGGTTTCCATGCCCAAACTCCCAACATATACATCGCCACTGGCCCAAAAGCATGCTTTGTCTATGGGGACTGGGCTAAGATTCCTTGGGAATGCTGCCTATGCATCCCGTCTCCAGCAGGTCATAGCGGCAAAAGGGTGCTCCACTAAGTATTAAAGATGCTTGTCATGAAGGGGTTGAATAATTTTGAGCCTGCAGTAGTCATTAAAAGTGGCATATTGTGTTGAATTTGGAGAAGCCACTTGTAATATTTGTTGTGTTGAGCCATTTAAATTGTTCTTGTTTGATTTGTTCATTGCAAACAGCTGAAAGTTTGTAAATTTTGCCAGTGAACCTAATGTGCAACGGGGGTTGAATAATTTTGATTGCAACTGTAGGCCTGTATTCACGAAGCATTCACACAGCTGGATTGCTGAACTGGGATCAGCGCTGCAGACATAGGCCTGTATTCACGAAGCATTCACACAGCTGGATTGCTAAACTAGGATCAGCGTTGAACATAAAGGCCTGTACTCATGAGGCATTCACACAGCTGGGGTGCTGAACCAGGATCAGCATTGGCATTTTCCTGGTAATAGACAAAGTCTGGATATAGAGACAGCAAAACTGATCCCAGGACAGGGTTTTTGCCCGGAGATGCTGGGTGAATATGGCCTCTGACCAAGAAACTGTACAGCCATTAAAAAAAGGACAAGCACAAGAGAAACCGATCCTGATCACTCCTCCTCTCGCAGAATATGGCCGCTCATGTTTTTGTCAAGCCTGTGCATTCAGGTCAGTAAAATCACCATTTTTATCAACCAAACAACATGTGAAATCAAACTGAATTGGTCTCCATGGTTTCGATAATCACACATATTGGCGCCAAAACCTTTCTTATTTGTAATAACTATGGTACTGAACACATCACAATATCAATGATATAATATGAATATTTCTAAAATGTAATCAGAAACAGATTATATTGGATAGATGTTTTTAATCCCCGTGATCAATCAGTGTAACAGCAGCACGATGTGTGGACTCTCTTTCGGCAAACAGAGTGACTTCAGGAGTGACTTTCGTTAATCAGTCCTCACCAAACAGGCTGCAAAATACATCTCTTTTGCTTACTTTCTGAGCGTTTGCTGCACATACCAAACAAAGAGCATTCAAATAGCCATCTCCACATGCAGTTACACCGTGTCCGCACAAATGGATGATGATGCGCGGCTACACAGGAGAATCCGCTTCAAATGAAGCGGAAACATTTCTTCCAGGGAGAAAACAAAGCAAAAAAAAAAAAAAATCAGGATCCTATAAACACAGGATTCCATACAGACTGACTAACAACAAGATCAACTATAAATGATCTGTATAACAATAATATCTTCAAATCAGCAAAACTGTATTTCACAGAGGTTTATAAAAGGTTAGCATAAACAATGTTACGGTACAATATCTATACAGTAGGAAATCTCATGGTGAACTCACTCACTATGCCAACCCAACAAAAAGTGCCCCCTAATGTAGCCCTATGTGTCGGACACCAGAGTGCGGCGATGGCGGGATTTAGTGCTTCCCAGGGTCCATGTTCTGTCTCTCCCGCTTCCCAAACCCCGCAGGAGGGGCATCTGTCCAGAAAACACACGGGGAGTGAGGAAACGTGTTTACATCTCCGGCCACTGCAATAAATGCGCTAATAATGGTAATGTATGAAACTCTCGGGTTTAAATGAAGCAGTAATGCAGCAAAAATCAAATGTACAACTTAAGTCATAATTTCAGTAATGGGCAGTTGTACTATATTTCGGTGGAACTGATGATTCTGCGCCCCCTGGAGGCCATGTTCCAGACAGCGATTAGGCAGCTTCTTAAGTTACAGCATCATCGGGCATCACTTGCATCCATTTTTTTTTAACCCTTTGAGTGCCGAATATTTTTTCGAGGAATTAAAAATGTGGTTATCCTGAGCTGTTGAAAACCTATCAAGTGGCAACTTGTTTAAAAGAGCTCCCGCCCTGCAGGGGAGCTCTTTTAAAAAAGTTGCCACATGATAGGTTTTCAACAGCATCTGACTTTGATATCTTACATCATTGGGCGACTATAGTTGCCCGCGGCGCTGAAAGGGTTAATAAATATTCCATTGATTAAATGTCAGACAGTTGGAACATTTTTTAAATCATTGATGCAGATGTTGGTCACAGACAATACTCTCTTGAGCACTGTGATGCCGGAGGCTACGGTCGTCCTGAGTAAAGTGGCCCGGTCTGGGGCCTTACCTGTGTTCTCTGGGGGGGGTCTTGGGGCCTCTGGGGGGGCTCTTGCGCCTCGGGGCTGCGGGAACGACGTCTGCCAGGGGAACCCCTGAAATTAAACATTACGGCCAAGGAAAAATTGAGTGTGTGGTTACCGCGCTAATGCTGCGCATCCCACTGCGCGTGGGTCTAATCAAGCATGTGAAATGGGACGGAGATGGAGGAGGGGCGGGGGAGGGGAGGGGCTAGGGCTTACTACTGGCTGGAGGGGCGGGAAGTCCCGCCCGGGGGTGGGGCCGATGTTGGCCATCCTCGCGGGGAAGTTGACAGGCCAGACCTCGGGGCCCTGAGGCGGGGCCGGGTGGCCGGGGGCCGCAAACAGCCCACAGTAGGGGGGACTCAGGGGGTCGGTGCCCGAGCTGGTTGTGGGGTCTGAGGTACGTCGCTCATGTGGCCCCTAAAAAAACACACCACACTTTACAGCAGGGGTGGGCATTACCGGCCCTTGAGGGTCAGTTTGTCAGGGTTTCACTTTCCACCAACTACCCTGTTTGACAGAGCTAACAGGGCGCGAAAACCAGCACTGGCTCACTTATAGATTAGGTCACAGAAAAATGATTAATATCGGCCTCAAGAACACTCTTCCGTCCTCACTCATGTGCTTCTCAGGAGATGTAGCCAGAATGTCAAAGCGCATGAGTGAATATTCAGAGTGACTGAGTAACTACTGCCAAAAGTTGGAATGAAACCAGAAACAGTCCTTGTTGCCCAACTCGGGTTCAGCTTTTTCAAGCCCAGTGTTTGGGACCAGGGGCAGCAGCATTTTGGGAGCTGGGCTCTAAAGCTGCATCATTTACAATGCTGGGTCAACCGCCTGGCGGGAGACTGCCATCTTGAAGCAATGTGTTAATTTAATTGTTTTGTTACATGATCAATTACTAATTCTTATAAACATGTAAATTTCCATCCGACTGAATGCCAGTGGACAGATTTCCCGTAATTAGTACAAAAAAAAAATTAAATCACTCCAGGGAAGAATGTCTGGTACGAGCCTGATTGTGAAAGTATCAAAAAAGATGAACTGATCTAATCAAAACAGATCGATGATCTTGCTGGAAACTAAATCTAACCCTTCTTGTGTAAGACCCGGCTCCACCCACAGGCAGGATTGCGGAATGGACACGGCGAGTACAGACAGATGGGAACGAACAGAAACACCAATAAACACAGATCACCTGCCTCAGACCTGACATCGCTAGACGGCGAGGATGCGGCAGCCAAAAAACTAACGGTATAGAGCAGGGGTCTCCAGCCCAGTCCCAGGTATCAGAGCAAACCTCCTCTAACAGCGAGAGCCAGGGCAGGGAATCCATAGTCCTGCATGTATTAGGTGTCTCTCTGCTCTGACATACGCAATTTACAAAACTGCAGCTTCTCAAGAGCTTGAAAACAAGGCAAAGGTTTGAATGAGGTGCGTTAGAGTGTAGAGACGTCTAAAACACGCAGGGCTCCCTACCCCTGAGCGAGAGATCTGCGCTCTGCAGCTACTTAGAGGAATCAAGGGTGCTAAATCAGGGCTGGAGTGAAATCAGACTGGAGGATAGATCTTCAGGAACAGGGCTGGTGACCACTGGGGTGGAAATTTCATTAGCGTGTCACAAAAGCCTCGTTTCCACCAAGCAGTCCGGTTCAGTCCAGTTCAGTTTGTTGCAAATTGGAACGGTTATTTTTGTTTCCACAGTCAAAAATTGTGGATTTTATTTATTTATTTTGATACGCCTCTGATGAGATTCCTAGCAGAGATATAATACTTAAAGGTGAGGCTGGAAACACAGCAGTCTGTCGATTCGTCAAGAGCAAATCGAGAGCTGGATAGAGCAGTGAGAAGACAGGAAGTATTCCAGCTTTGTTAAAATACTCTAGGGGGCACTACAGAGCAATTTTGCCACCCCTGTGTGAAAAAGTAGTGAAATATATGCGAGGCCTGATCCATGTGCAAAATTTAAGAGTTTCTGAGCACGCTCAAACCCTGATTTTAAGTGCAACTGTTTAACATAATAACTAGCCTGCTTGGCCTTTATCCCAATCGGGCTTTTGCTGTGGTTAGTTGCCTTAGTGGTGGTCTGTCGTGCGTCCGTAAACTTCTCGCCTTGTCAGCGCTCTAGCGCCTTCAGTTTTTCATGGATCCTTTTCACATTTTATATGCCTGTATATGGGATGAAAATCTAGGCCAAGTTCGATTTTGGCCATGTTTGGCCAAGCAGGCACAGTGGCTTTGCACTATTTTATTATTCTTTTTGTTAATTTTCTATCTACAATCAATCATGTCTTTTTTTAAAAGGCCTTGTGATTTATCACTGTTATTTTCAATGTACCTTGATTTTACCTACATTCTGTACTCAGGTCTCAGGTCAAATGAGATCTTGATCTCAGTGTGACCTCCTGATTAAATAAAACTATATATAAAAATATATAGAAAAAGAGTGTTTTCAGAGTTTACGTAAAGTAAATTTTAAGAAATTATTGAAAGCAGGTAAAATCTGTCAGTTTCAAGAAATAACCTGTGCCCCCTCAATTTTCAGCTCACGAACCGCCACCATCTATCATTACTGTTAAAACCCGCAAAATACTGCGTTTTTTTCCATAAACCCCGCCTATATTTAAAGGGGAACTCAAGGATAATGCATAATGCTGTTTTATACAAACGTAATTAGTAAATAAATGTTGTAAAATATAAAAATGTGGAATTTTTGTTTTCAAAGGCTAGATAAATGAGGTTTTATTCCCCCTAATTAGCTGTCGTCTGCTACAACGGTCGCGTGATAATGACGAAACGTCGCCCTTCGCCCAGAGGTATGTGCTATTTTGTTCGATAGTGTGATGGTCCCAGTCCATTATTTTATGACAAAAGATCGTTCAATATGGCCCATTGGCTAGTTCAGGGGTGGCCAACCCTGGTCCTGGAGAGCCGCAGTGTCTGCTGGTTTTTAGTGTTACTCAGCACTTGACTGATGAATTAAAGCAGTTGATTACACACTTCACTTATCTCACCCGGTGTCTTAGGTTTAAATCGGGTGGAGAAAACCAAACTCAGCACACCCTGTGGCTCTACAGGACCAGCGTTATCCACCCCTGCTCTATAAACTTTTATCTGTACTCTGTACTTCTACTTTGTCTGCATTACAACTACGCTAAATATCCAACCACATTGACAAATCTTGGTTAACATGTAGATTGCTGTCACAACCTGCAAGTCTGCTTAATTGGCTCTAGGAGTCTTGTGGGTTGTTCCTGCTAATTGCTTGATTGGCTCATTATTACCAAATTAAACCTGAAACACCAGGTGAGATCAGTTAAGTGAGTAATCAACTACTTTGATCCATCAATCGAGTGCTGAGTAACACCAAAAGTCAGCAGACACTGCGGCTCTCCAGGACCAGGGTTGGCTACCCCTGGGCTAGTTGCACAAGATGGTGTTGAGTTACTTTCTGAAATACGCAGGGTTGCTTCAACATTAACGGTTTGCTTCAGTTACTTATCAGTCTATATCAGATGCTGAGCAGATGACAGGTATATCATCCCGGAAATGTGATTTTAGCTATCGCCGATATTCCCAGGATTTGGCTTAATTAACCGCAAATAATATTCGCAAGATTTGTCTTGATTACCCGTGACTGATGTTTGTTCGTTCGCACTCTTAATGAGACATCAGCTGCTCCACCAAGAAACGAGAGGGTTTTTAACTAGCATCACATTTCCAGCCGTTCTCACTGATGAGTGATGAACTGGCTTTAAGCGAAAGACAACAAATGTGAAAATATCTGGTAATTAATGTGTAAATATTCCATAACGTCGAAAAGCCGTTTCATAAATCTAACATGCGATCAACGCAAATTTTAATATTGTCGATACTTCGTTTACCTTCCCACTCGGCGTCAGTTGCACTCTCACGACCATCACTTCTGTAGCTATGGTTAGCTGAGTACATCTAAGAAACCATAACGATGTAGCAGTACTAGCTAGGTAGCTGCATCAGAAAATGTCAAAGTAAATTCAATATGAAACCGAAACAGAAAATCTGGCCCTGGAATATCGGCGACAGCTAAAATCACATTTCTCGGATGATATACCTGCCATCTGCTCAGCATCTGATAAGTGACAGAAGCAAACCGTTAATATTGAAGCAACCCTGCCTATTTCAGAAAGTACTCAACACCATCTTGTGCAACTAGCCAATGGGCCATATTGAACGATCTTTTGTCATAAACTAATGGACTGGGACAATCACCCTATCCAACACAATAACAGCGCATACCTCTGGGCGAAGGGCGGCGTTTAATTCATTATCACGCGTGACCGTTGTAGCAGACGACAGCTAATTAGGGGAATAAAACCTCATTTATCCAGTCTTTGAAAACTAAAATTCCACATTTTTGTATTTTACAACATTTATTTACTGATTATGTTTGTATAAAACAGCATTATGCATTGTCCTTGAGTTCCCCTTTAAGAATACTGTCTGCAGTGGAAACACAAACCAGATCTAGGGTTTAGGTGCCTGTCCAAACAGTTTACGTACCGGTTCTAAGTGTACTATACCGACAGTGTTCGGTGGAAACGAAGCTTGATCGGCGCCAGTCATTAAGTTGTAAGACTTGAGTTCTCTCTGGGCAGTGGTTCCCCAGCCTGTCCTTGAGCCCCCCCAGCTGGGGGTCCAGGTATTTGATATGTTCTACCTCCAGCATCTCCCGTACACCCGGACACCTCATCAAGCTCTTGATGAGTTCCATCTGCTGTGCTTGCGGTGAAACACATCAAATACCGAGATCTAGCTGGGGGTACAGGAGAGGAGGATTGGGAAACACTGTCTTAAGGCTCCATAACCTCAGCAAACGCAGGAGCTGCAGACACAGACTGTGCAGGTGTGGACTGAGCTGAGGTGAACAAATGAAGAAACAGATGGGGGTGTGATGGGTGAGGGGTCAAGCACTGGGGAACAGTTTCAGGGTTAGGAAATCAAGTGTGCGTGGGGGGGGGTACAGGCTCATTGGGACTGGGGGGTACAGGCTCACTGGGTCTGGGGGGGGTACAGGCTCACTGGGTCTGGGGGGGGTACAGGCTCACTGGGTCTGGGGGGGTACAGGCTCACTGGGTCTGGGGGGGTACAGGCTCATTGGGTCTGGGGGGGTACAGGCTCACTGGGTCTGGGGGGGTACAGGCTCACTGGGTCTGGGGGGGTACAGGCTCATTGGGTCTGGGGGGGGTCAGGCTCACTGGGTCTGGGGGGGGGGCAGGCTCACTGGGTCTGGGGGGGGGTACAGGCTCACTTGGGTCTGGGGGGGTACAGGCTCACTGGGTCTGGGGGGGGTACAGGCTCACTGGGTCTGGGGGGGGTACAGGCTCATTGGGTCTGGGGGGTACAGGCTCACTGGGTCTGGGGGGGGTACAGGCTCGTTGGGTCTGGAGGGGTACAGGCTCTCTGGGTCTGGGGGGTACAGGCTCGTTGGGTCTGGGGGGGTACAGGCTCTCTGGGTCTGGGGGGGGTACAGGCTCACTGGGTCTTGGGGGGGTACAGGCTCGTTGGGTCTGGGGGGGTACAGGCTCACTGGGTCCGGGGGGGTACAGGCTCGCTGGGTCTATGGGGGGGTACAGGCTCTCTGGGTCTGGGGTGCAGGTACCTGTTTGAGGTGCATGTGCAGTCTCTCCAGCTTACACCGTTCTGCTCGTTCTCTCTGACACTCACTCTGCGTCTGATGCAGCTGAAGAGCAGAAATGTACAGACATGCAGATCAACGCACACACGCACAGGCGAAAGCCACACACACGCATATACACACGCGCGTGCGTGCACACAAACACACACACACACACACACACACACACACACAACAACCACAAGCATAAATGTGCACACGCACACACACACACACACACACACACACACACACGCACGCACACACGGGCGAAAGCCACACACACACGCGCGCATACACAAACACACACACAAACACACACATACACAAAAACACACACACAGAAACACAAGCATAAATGTGCGCGCACACACACACACACACAGATACAAACAGAAACACAAGCATTAACATACCCAGAAAGCACTGAAACTATCACCCAGGGGACAGAGCACAGTTAGAGAGCACAACCAGTAGAGGCTTCACAGAGTTTACACATCAGAGTTCAACATGCAGTGTTACTGAGGAGTGTTTACAAGAAGCTCAGACAGGAGGCCTACATCTGAGACCTAAAGAGCCGCAGTGTCTTCTCCGGTCCACAGCCCCTCAGCGTCCTCCGCGCTTCCCAGACCCAATTCCAGTTAGTCGCAGAGCCTGCCACTTTCCACTGTTAATCACCACTGGATTGATCGATTAAACCAGTTGATTACAGTTCTCTTGTTAAGGCTTCTTGCATATGCACTGATCTCAAATTTGCAGGCAAAAACAGAAAGCAGTGGACGCTGGGGGTGTCAGAGCCAAGGCTTGGACCCCTGACCTGAGTCAGTTTAGAGAAGATCCCCATGTCTATAGCGCAGGAGTGAGCGGGCCCTTCAGGACTGAGAGTCTGATCTCTGCTGAGACAGCACAGGAAAACAGTCAAACCTGATTGGTCAGATTGGTCATCTGACCCTGCAGTCTGTCCACCTGCCTCCGGAGATCCTCCTTCTCCTCGTTCATCCGTTCCCGGTCACTCCTCTCCTTCTGGAAGTCCTCCTCAAAGATCTTCACCTGAGGGCCAGACAGACATCAATCACTCCCTTACCGCTCATGCTCACCATCCGTTTAACCCTTTTACCCCCACCCGTGCCCAGCTCTCACCGCTATCTCTCCCCATGGACTTTGTTGACATTCTAACTAAATTTCTGGCTCTCTGTTCTTATTCCTGATTGTTAAAAGAAACATAACAAATAGACTGCCATATGGCACTACTGGGGGGGAGAAAGGGTTAAATACTTACTCAATCAACACCTTTACACGGTGCGGATTTATTCACTACAAGAGGACACGTATGAACGAAATCCTTATCTGTATAAACTGTTTCACACTGATCAATAATTATTTGCATTTGTTATCAACATTTTTAAGGCACCATTTGGTCCCTTTGACTAAAAAAAAAAGAAAGAAAAAAAAACAGGTAAAAAAAAAGTTAATGTACTTGAACTTGCAATTTTAAGAAATGTTTGTGTCCAGCAATGACTTGACAAGGATCAATGACACCAGAGAGATGCTTGGACCCAGGGTGTTTGGGGGTTTTCTGTTAAATTTTTTTTGTTTGGGGGCTATTCCCATGTGGGGAAAAAAAAAAAAAAACTTGCATCAAGTTAGACAATACGCTTGTGTCCTGTCAGTGCGCGTCTCAAGGATGCTCGCAAACGGCTGCTTAGCAACATTATTGACCTTTGCTGCCTTTAGCCAGTTATTCATGAAGAAACACGCATCCAGGAGCACAACATTACAGAGCATTGATTTACCCATTTAATTTATCATTTTAATTCCGCGGATTTATTCTACTTGATCTGATATAACAAGAAAGATAGTGTGTTGCTGCTCTTGATGGCGTGAGTGCAAAGTCTGTTGGAAGCGGTTTGATGAACATTAAGTTACTGTGTGTGTTCAATACTGGACTTGAGCTACTGCCAATTAATGCAGACAGAATGTGAAGCGCCAAGTCGCGGAATTAATCTGTTTTTTCGCTCTGAGGTGATAAACACTGCTCCTACATCTTCCCCAGCAGTACTCTTCCATTCTCCCCGATCTCCCAACCAATCATTGTTCATAGATGAGTTTAGAATGCATCCCTGCCGATCATTTCAGGCAGGACACTTACGTCAAATTCAACTATTTATTTCGGAACAAGCTTTAGCGTTTGGTGGCGCCTCTGCTGGAGTGATGCCCCGGAACAATCCGAGCAAGTATGACACACAGTTTCTGAGATCAACATACCCCAAAACATGAGCTCCCTAAGAGAGAGCAAATTAAATCCAAACACGAGGGGAATAGAATGGAATTATGTACAGTTACCAGTAAGTTCCATTTCCTTTGAGTTCGTTTAAGCATCTTGGACTTTGTCCTCTGGGTGCTGGAAGATCAGCAGCAATGCAGAATGCAGACGAATGAGGCGAGACGCTGTTAAAGTGATTTAACTCAAAGGGAATATGCTCTGTGAATGAGATTGTGCTGACAAGCACTTCTCATTTCTTATGATAAGGCCACAGGTGATTCCAGTTATAAGTTGCCAATGGCTGGGGCGCTTGATGACGCCAGCTGAGCAGAAAGGTAAATTTATTTTCCTGTCCCATCATAGGTCATCTCGGATGGTGACGAATGTTTATAAGGACCAATGCACATTTTTTGTTCGGTAGGGTTATGAAAGCTCAGGTGATAAAGCAGGTTTGCCAACTTAGAAGGGACGGTTTTCCTCCATAATTTGCACATGACTGTACTCTTTCGTGATTCAGAAAGCGAAATAAAAGTGACACCATCTTTAACTCCTGGATAAGATGTTTGTAATCTCTGTAGGAGTATTCAGACTGCTGCTGATAATGGCAACATTCGTGGCATGTATGACGGTATAAAGAGATCTTTTGGTCCCAGCAAAGTAAAGACAGCACCTCTTAAAACAGCTTCTGGTGAAACTATATCTCCAAGCAGTTGGAGATGTGGGTAGAGCACTATGAAGGGATCTACTCAAGAGAGAATATAGTCACCGAAGCAGCTGTGATGGCAATTCCTGCTCTTCCTGTCATGGAAGAGCTTGACGCTCCACCCACCCTCCAGGGATTTAGCGAAGCTGTTGACCGCCTTGCCTACAGAAAAGCTCCAGGTAAAGACGGTATCCCATCAGAGAATCACAGATCTGATACCCCATCTTCACCAGCTTCTCTTACAGTGTTGGGAAGAAGGCTCTGCGCCCCAGGAGATGCGCGACGCGAAGATAATCAATATATGCAAGAACAAGGGCGATCGCAGCGATCGTGACAACTTCCATAGAGTTTCTTTACTCGCGACTGCTGGTAAGGCATTTGCCCGTGTAGTGCTGAATAGGCTGCAACCTCTTGCTGAACAGATCTATCCCGAAGCACAGTGTGGCTTTAGGGCGGCTAGATCGACTATCGACATGATCTTCTCCTTGAGACAGCTACAGGAGAAATGCCGGGAACAGAGACAACCCCTGTTTATTGCCTTCATCAATCTGACTAAGACTTTTGACTTGGTCAGCAGGAAGGGTCTTTTTGTTCTGCAGCAAAGGATAGGGTGGCCCCCGAAGTTGCTGGGGATAATCACGTCCTTTCATGAAGGGATGAAAGGCACAGTTCAACATGAAGGTGAATCTTCCGCTCCCTTTCCAATCATAAGCAGGGTGAAACAGGGCTGCGTTCCAGCCCCAACGCTCTTTGGCATCTTCTTCTCCCTCCTCCTGTCCTACGCTTTTGACAGTTCAGAAGACGGAGAGTATATCCACACGAGAAGTGATGGTAGTCTCTTCAACTTGGCCCGCCTCCGCGCCAAGACCAAAGTACGAAAGGTTCTCATCAGAGAACTATTCTTTGCAGGTGATGTTGCTCTCATTGCACACTCTGAGGGGGGATTACAATGCTTTATCGACCGAGTTTGGCCTGTCCATCAGCCTGAAGAAGACGAAGATAATGTCTCAAGTGGCGAATGTTACTCCGAACATCGCTATCGACAACCAAATCCTCGATGCGGCCAATGACTTCACCTACCTTGGCTCCACAATATCGAGCAACATGTCTAGCAAGGCATGTTGGCAGCGTCAGCCATGGCTCGCCCTGCACTGAGTTTGGGAAAACCCAATGCTAACCTCCAACACAACGATGTTAGTGTGCAAAGCTTGCGTGCTGAACACCTTGCTCTATGGTAGTGAGACATGGACTCTCTACTCTCGTCAAGAGTGCAGACTAAACACCTTCCACATACGCAACCTCAGATGCATTTTGGGCATTTCATGGCAAGACCATGTCCCCAACAAGACTGTCCTCGCCAGTGCAGGTATCCCAAGCATGTTTGCTTTGCTATCCTAACGATGTCTGCGCTGGCTCGGTCATGTGAGACGCATGCAGGACGGTCGCATTCTGAAGGATCTTCTCTTCAAGGAGCTCTCCTCTGGCTCACGACCTACCGGCAGACCTTTCCTTCGGTATAAGGACGCATGCAGACCTTTTCTTCGGTATAAGGACGCATGCAAGCGTGACATGAGGGCTTGCGACATCAACCCTGCCAGATGGGAACATGACGCGGCAGATGGGGGGCGCTGGAGGTCTATTGTGAGTGAGGGTATACAGAGAAGCAAGGAGAAAAGAGAGAGACACTGGGAGGAGAAATGTGCGCGTAGTCAGCTGCGAGTAGACACGGCCCAAGCGGAACCAGGTCACATCTGCAGTAACTGCAATCGAGTTTGCCTATCTCGAATCGGGCTACATAGCCATTGAAGAAGCTGCTTAAATAAGGACTAAGACAACATTCTACGTACTTTCCATTGTCTCGTGAGACAGAAGGATGCCATACGAAGCTGTTTGTGAATCTTACCGCCTGTGGTCATGCTAACAGCAAATTGATTGATTGATTGATGATTGATTGATTAGTGAGTGAGTCTTGAGTCTCATCACAACACTCTTTCCTAAGCTTCGCTAATCAAGGAGTAAAAATACTGTCATAGCGAATTGGCCATTTTTAACAATAATCTCTTCCTCTGCCTTCGCTACTAGCACCTAAAAACTGAGAAAGTGCACATTTTTTCCAAGAAATTCCTACAAAAACTTAGAATACACCGAGGTTTACTGAAGATTTGAGGCCAACTCGGCAAACCTTGGAAAAATTTTACCGAGGTATCCCGAAGTCTGTCCGGTTTATTCAAGTTTGGACAACACCTCGATGTTTACTTTCTCTCAAGGCGCCCTCTTTTAAAAAATTACATTGTGTATCTGATTTGTTTGTAAATTGGTGCTTTTGCAGATTGAATATATTCTGAATACTGAACGTGTTTTTGTTGTTCTTAATATAATGGTGGTGGTCTGCCCTTTGCCAGTTCCTGTAAGCAGCACAGACACAGCAGGCTGAACTACAGTACTGACCATTCCAAAGTTCCCACGAAATTCAGCGAATATTCATGTTTTTTCATATATCTGAAAATTTTTCGGTCTAATTTTTCCAAGGTTTACAGAGTTGGCCTCAAATCTGCAGTAAACCTCAGCGTATTCTAAGTTTTTGTAGGAATTTCTCGGAAAAAGGTGCATTTTCTCAGTTTTTAGGTGCTAGTAGTGCTTCATCTCGCCGTCAGCCAAGCCGTCTTTATTCTGAAACATTCCAAGGGCAATAATCCATTAAAGCAGCCAACTGATTGGCTTTTCATGGGTTCTGTGATGTGATTGGCTCTTTATAGGTTGGGGAGAGAGTTTGTTTGTGCAACGGAATATCTTTGATTCGCCAGTGTGACAGCTTGACAGCACATAGCATTTAAGTCAGTTATACAGAATTATTGAATCTTTTATCAAACACATTTTTTACCGTTATCAAAGAAACCGCTATAGCGATAATTATCATTATCGTTTTAACGCCCAGGCCAAGTAGACAGTGAAAAATCTTTAAAGGGAAGTAATCCCGACAAAGTTCACTCCACATGGATGTACAATAACTAAAAATGATACCGGGCTGATTGCAAATGCATATATTTACATCTAAAGACACTCTAAACGCTTGTTCTAAATGTCGAAAGAAGCAAACTCAAAGAATCTGTCTTTGAATCAGGGCATTGTTACATTTCAAGGTGAACAAATTGACACTGTCTCTACTTAAAAATATTTGGGATTTTTGATTGATGAGAAACTTTCATTTAAACCTCACATACTCAATCTTGTTAAAAAAAAATGAAATTGAGATTAGGATTTTATTTCTGAAACAAATCTCATTTTTCTTTCAATGCCAGAAAAAGACTTGTGGAAGCTACATTTTTCCCAATTCTTGATTATGGTGCTCTATTGTATATGAACTCGTCCGCTCACTGTCTGCAAATGTTGGATGCCTTGTATCACAGAGCCCTGAGATTCATGACAAACTGTAGAAGCCTAACGCATCACTGTGTGCTGTACTCGAAGGTTAACTGGCCATCTCTTTCCACGCCTCGACTTAGCCATTGGTTTGTTTTTAATCTAAAAGGCTATTCTTGGTAGAATCCCATGTTATTTATTGTGCTACATGTCCCAGAAAAGTGGCTCCCATGGATTGCGGTCTCAGGACATTGGGCTTATGAATGTTCCCAAGACTCAGACTGAGTTGGGCAAGAAGGCCTTTAGGTTCTCTCAACTTCCCTGCCCCACTACCCAGTTCTCTCAGACTAAGCTTTGAGATTTAGTGATGCTCAGTGAATTTGAAACTGTTATAAAGTGTATGGAAGCAGAGTCTTTCAAAACCTGTAAATGTTCATTATAATCGTGTTGTGACTGCTGCACTTCTTTAATTTATTTTTAATATTGTATTGTTTGATTTGTTTTATCTTGACATGAGTTTGTCGATGTACTATGTGTACTGCTGCTAGTCTTGTCCAAGTCTCTCTTGTAAAAGAGATTTTAATCTGGTTAAATAAAGGTTAAATAAATAAATAAAAATGGTAGGGATCACAGCTCACTTAAATTGTCACAGTTCAAATGCTTATGGACCTCACCACAAATGATGGAATTTATCTGGGATGAAGAGGCCTTACTGCCAAGCGGTGCAGATCCAGGTACAGGCATTGGGAGATTTTCACTAGGACTGATTAAACATTTAATGTGATCACAGCTCTCGCTCGCCCACCTGCTCCTTCAGGACAGTGATCTGGGTCAGAAGCTCCTGACGCCGGGCGCCACCTGACGCATCGCCATGGTTTCCAAACTGAGCCGGCTGTTGAGCCGATGAGGGGGAGTGCAAGTTTAGGGCTTCTTCCAGGGCCTGAACAAAACCATCAGAGCCATAAATCACAGAACCACACACACATCAAACAAACTCATCACTCACAGAACCACACGTACATCAAAAACATCACACACAGGACCACACATACATTAAAGACATCACTCACAGCACCACCCACACATCAAACAAACACATTGCTCACAGAACTACACAAAATGAAAGACATCACACAGAACCACACACACATCAAACAAACACATCACGCACAGAACCACACATACATCAAACAAACACATCACGCACGGAACCACACATACATCGAGCAAAGACATCACGCACAGAACCACACATACATCAAACAAACACATCACGCACAGAACCACACATACATCAAACAAACACATCACGCACGGAACCAGACATACATAAAACAAACACATCACGCACAGAACCACACATAAATTAAACAAACACATCACTCACAGAACTAGACATACATCAAAGACATCACACATAGATCCACACACACACACACACACACACGCACACACACACACACACACACACACACACACGTGCACACGCGCGCACACACACACACACACAGAGTTCTTACGCGATTGAGGCGTTGGATCTCCTTCTCTTGATATTCGCGCTGTTTACTGAGAGGCAGGAGCTGATCCTGCAGGTACCGAACCTTCTGCCTTAACTCTCCCGTCTCTGTGTTTAACACATCCTTCTCAGCCTGAAACACACACATACTCACTCTTAGTCTCTGTCTTTAACACATTCTTCTCCGCCTGAAACACAAACATACTCACTCTTACTCTCTCTGTATTTAACACATCCTTCTCTGCCTGAAACACAAACATACTCACTCTTAGTCTCTCTCTGTATTTAAAACATCCTTCTCAGCCTGAAACACAAACATACTCACTCTTAGTCTCTCTCTGTATTTAACACATCCCTCTCAGCCTGAAACACAAACATACTCACTCTTAGTCTCTCTCTGTATTTAAAACATCCTTCTCTGCCTGAAACACAAACATACTCACTCTTAGTCTCTCTCTGTATTTAACACATCCATCTCAGCCTGAAACACAAACATACTCACTCTTAGTCTCTCTCTGTATTTAAAACATCCTTCTCAGCCTGAAACACAAACATACTCACTCTTAGTCTCTCTCTGTATTTAACACATCCCTCTCAGCCTGAAACACAAACATACTCACTCTTAGTCTCTCTCTGTATTTAAAACATCCTTCTCAGCCTGAAACACAAACATACTCACTCTTAGTCTCTCTCTGTATTTAAAACATCCCTCTCAGCCTGAAACACAAACATACTCACTCTTAGTCTCTTTCTGTATTTAAAACATCTTTCTCAGCCTGAAACACAAACATACTCACTCTTAGTCTCTCTCTGTATTTAAAACATCCTTCTCTGCCTGAAACACAAACATATTCACTCTTAGTCTCTTTCTGTATTTAAAACATCTTTCTCAGCCTGAAACACAAACATACTCACTCTTAGTCTCTCTCTGTATTTAAAACATCTTTCTCAGCCTGAAACACAAACATACTCACTCTTAGTCTCTCTCTGTATTTAAAACATCCTTCTCTGCCTGAAACACAAACATACTCACTCTTAGTCTCTCTCTGTATTTAAAACATCCTTCTCTGCCTGAAACACAAACATACTCACTCTTAGTCTCTCTCTGTATTTAACACATCCTTCTCTGCCTGAAACACAAACATACTCACTCTTAGTCTCTCTCTGTATTTAAAACATCCTTCTCTGCCTGAAACACAAACATATTCACTCTTAGTCTCTTTCTGTATTTAAAGCATCTTTCTCAGCCTGAAACACAAACATACTCACTCTTAGTCTCTCTCTGTATTTAAAACATCTTTCTCAGCCTGAAACACAAATATACTCACTCCTAGTCTCTCTCTGTATTTAAAACATCTTTCTCAGCCTGAAACACAAACATACTCACTCTTAGTCTCTCTCTGTATTTAACAAATCCTTCTCTGCCTGAAACACAAACATACTCACTCTTACTCTCTCTGAATTTAAAACAACTTTCTCAGCCTGAAACACAAACATACTCACTCTTATGGACTCTATCTGCACTTACGACCACCTTCTCTGACAGAAACGTAAACGTGCACTCAGTCTTAGGGCCCTGATTTGATGACCTAAACGCAGTCAACAAACACAAGTGCAAATGGTATCGCAGATCCTAACTGGGCATGTCTGACTCCACTGAGGTAATTCTCCGACGTGAGGGGACAGCGCAACTGTGGCACTGTTGTCAAAAGGGTTGGTCTAAGAGCAATGAAATTACCACTGGGTGTCGTGAGGATTTGGTTCCATTAAAACCAGTTAGATTAGCCACAGTCATTCTCTTTAAAACCAATGTGTCAACACCATAGCAAATGGCAGTTTTATAGGGTCTTCGAAGAGCAAGTACCAAACTTTGACGCGCTCTGCAAGGAATGCCTCTCTGAACAGGATACAGATCTGCTTGTTTGGGCAATAGAGGTTGGTTCGCCAGGTGATGTGTCTTGTATGTAAAGATGTGGCAAAATGGTACTCATGATATCAAACCAAGAGCGAGACTGATGGCGATTACCTGATGCAAAGAAAGTGTTCAATATGTCAAAATGCCCCTTCACCCTCCCTTTTCCACTGAACCCCACCACCATTTTGTAGGCATTATTTACAGGGCACATAAAGAAAGTGAAAAGTAAGGTTCATTCCTACTTAACTACCACAGAGCTAATACGTTTACGTTAAGAGCTAGTTTGGGGGAGAAAAAAACACAAACCAGGTCTTTCATGCGGAGCCCACACAGCACCCATTATACTCACGGACACACCCCACTGTGACGCTAACACCCTTAATGCACACCGAAAAACAATACCAAACTAGGTTGAGGTGATAAATATACTTTTTTGCAATGGATTAAATTGTGAATAACGAAACCGCCACATGCATTTCCATTTGTAAAGAGTCCTTAGTCTCTCCGCACCGAGTACCTTTTTGTTCCCCAGGACACAAACACGCACATACAGGAACGCAAACATTGCATAGTGCATCACAATGAAAGAGAAAGCATTCTGTGCTACCGGGGAAGTACAGAGTCCTTAAGTCAAAAAAGTCATTTAAAGGGGTAAAGGTATGTTTACATGATAAGGTATGTTTCCTTCACCCAGAACAGTATCAGTCGTGCAACATGGATAACGTAATGTGGCGTGCCTTTTACATATAGGCTGCAGCACAGCTTGAGAAAACAGCCTCACTGGCCTCCTCAGATTTAAATGTGAAAACGAGTAAAGTTTGTTTTTCTACATATAATATTGTGGGAATCCACATTATTTTTTATTTAAGCAGAAATAACAACCTAAATAAGACAACCTAGGTTTCAAATTTCATTACACAGAACATGTTAAACCCATTAGAAAAGTAACCATGAATTTAGAAGCTACAATGCGTTTTAACAAAGAAAATCGCTAAGCGGTTGCAAAAGGTGCATTCCACCAGAAATGGACTACTTTCTGATTTCAGCCTAAATTTGAACACTTTTTGAGACATGTTAACCAGCATGCATGTGTTAAAATGTGGTTTGAGAAACCAGGATGAACAGCACTTCCGAGGAGGGGGGCACCCAAAACTGCCATATAGTGACCCTTGCACCCTACCTACAGATATGCGTTTCTTCTTCAAAACTAAACCTAAAGGTCAGCCTGCTCAATAACCTTCAGAGTAGGAGGCTATTGGTCCAAAGTAGAAGGCTGAACCTCCCCAAGCAGATCCAGTTTACCAACAAGATATCCAGCAGGGATATATACGTGTATGTATGATGTTATACAATGCATAAATCATGGATGTATTGTGTGACAAGCACTGACTTTAGAGAATGAAATACAGAAGTCCACAGATAAATTTGAAAGATCTTAAGTCACCTTTATTTTGTCTTTTGTATGTCACCAACTATTCACTCTGCCACAGCCCAGTTTGGTCTACAAGGATGGCATGGATTAAAGCAAGTCCTCCATCAAATCCTCAGTCTGATTCCTCATTGTCATCAGGACCAAGATCATCACTTCAATTCCAAGCAGTTTAGAAATTTCTTCAACATCCAATCACTCACTCCAAAAATTGTGACAAAATAAACATGGGTTTGGTTGTGACGTGTAGTCTAATTGTATATTATGAGTGCCTTTTTCTAAGATCAGCTCAATACTGACAAAAGTGGTCAACTCACCAACTCCAAATCACTTCATAATTATTGAGTTTGGGGCTGGGAATAGGGAGATCAGTCATGACCTTGGTAATTAACCCCTCCCCTTCTGAGCAGGCCACGCCCACTTTTCTGTGCTGTATTGAGCGGTAACAAATTTGACTGCTTCATATTTCGACCTACATGGAGGTCCCAAGTTTTTTATCATTTATTCTTGAAACGAGAGTTGGTGGACTGCAACTCAAAATGAAAAAAATCCTGGGACCTCCATGTAGGTTGACGCTAGCGCCACCTGAAGTCATAAGCGATGCCATTTCCGACAAATGGAAATTGGGTCCTAGTACCATCCTACAAAAAGGTCCCAAACAAATTACAACTGTTTTCCAATCTTTGCATGCCAGACATCAATAATCAGCAATAACAGTTTTGGGACCTTTGTGCAGGAGGGAGAATAAGGGACCAAAAGTGGGGTAGATGGGCGCAGTCACCCAACTTTAAGCCACGCCCACTAAAACCTACATGGCCCCCAGGTGGACCTTCACCAGTATCTGCTACATCCACTTATGAACTTACAAATTTGCCAATAAAAAGCTTGGGACCTTTTCACTCCATGCAGATATTAACCCAGATATTTAGGTTTGCCCGGCGTTGCCTCCTCCTGAGAAGGCTTGCTGACATCTGCCATCCGTCTCACACCAGGAATGAAATGCCACATTTTCCCCTCAGCTGAATCCGTAACTTCACTCAGTTTAAGTGCTTACCGTGCTCTACCCTTCTTCTACTAAAGCCGCTTTCACACCGGACGTGAAACGAATTTTTCGCAGGACAGATTACATTCAAAGTCAATGCAAAGACGCAAATACACGCGAAACGCGTGTATTTGCGTATGCGAATTGACTTTGACTGTAATCTGTCGTGCGAAAAATTTGTTTCACGTCCAGTGTGAAAGCAGCTTAATAATAAAGTAGCGCATTGCTGCCCTCATAGGTCAGTTGTATAACTCAACTGAGTGCTCCCTGACTTCAGATCTCCTATCCTAATTTTAACCTGCCGCAGTGGCTTGTGGGCTGATCAAATTCACCCGCCACTTCATAAATTTACCCGCATTTGGCCATTGGTAGGTGCTAATTTCCCACCCTGTTCCCCACAGACGGCAGGACATTTTCTCCTTGGATATCCTGGTACTTGACTGAATCCATCTTGCTCTCCACACTTTGCAGGTTTCCAGTGCCAGAGAAAGCAAGGCAGCTGCAGAGCATCAAAAAGCTCCCACAATTCTCCACTGTACGCAGGGTGTACTTTTCAGCACATGCTTCTTTATTCCTCCTGCAGACATACCACTGATTCATAAGCCGAAATATGCCAGTTTTGTTTCATCACTCCACAGAACAGTATCCCAAAACTTCTGTGGCTAATTTATATGGTTTTGAGCATATTAGAGCTTGTGCTTTTGGATCAGTTGTGGTGCATGTCTTGGAGACCTTCAACGGTTAGTAACGCCCTACTGTGCAAACTGAAACCTCCTGCCTCCAAGTCTTGCTGCGGGTCTCCTGCAGTCACTCGAGGGTTTTTGACCACCCGTCTCCTCAGGAATCTGGTGACAGCCATTGATAGCTTCCTCCTTCTGCCACATCCTGGTACTGTAGCCACTCTTCCTTTAACTCTGAACTTGTGAACTATGCTTTCAACTGTATCTCTACGAACATTCAGTGCCTGTGCTGCCTTTTTGTATCCTTCACCTTGTTTGTGCCAGGCAATGATCACCTCGATCAGCTTTTTGGACAATTCTCTTGACAGCCAAGTGTCTAATATGCAATCAAATGTCACTGTCAACAAACCCCTAGCGAGTGCAAGTATTTGATGTGTTCTATCTCAAGCAAACCTGATGCAACTAATTAAGCTCTTGATTAGCTGCATTAGGTGCTTGAGACAACACCTGATTTGCAACTATGCTCTAATGACGGATTCTATTCTAGGGGTTGAATAATTTTGAGACTGCAGTAGTCTTTAAAAGTGGCATTTTGTGCTAAAATTGGAGAAACCACTTGTAATATTAGTTGTGTTGAGCTATTTAAAATGTTCTTGTTTAATCTGTTCATCACAAACAGCTGAAAGTTTGTAAATTTTGCCAGTAAACCCAATTTGCAATGGGGGTTGAATAATTTTGATAGCAACTGTAGGTGCAGTTGGACATCAACGGTCACCAGTAACCTCTCCAAACCCAAAACATGCCTTTTCTCAATGATAAAGTTTAGAATTTTGTCCATTTTTCTTCAGAGTCCCACAAGCACACATACTCATTAAAGGAACTGCTAATTTAACAGTCAGAACATTCATCCTGCAATGAAAAGCTAGCAGTTCCCAGTTCCGAGCTGGCAACCTTATGTAAACACTTTCCACAGCGTATAAGGAGCAAGCATGACTCACTAACTTAGTAATACATGAAATATACCTTATTATGACTGAACAGACATTCCACTATCAGGAAAAACCAAAAATGCCACCACAAGCAGTATTATTAGCAAAGAGTAACAGTTATTCTTACTAACCAAAGTGGCAAACAAGCTCTGTGATCATCATGGCTATGGTAAGCCAAGAATAAAAAAAACAGCTAGCCAGCTAGCCATAAGTTAAAAAAAAAAATTGTATATATTTTATATATATATATATATATATATATATATATATATATATATAAAAATTGCACTTACTCATAAAATGAAAAAAACCTTTCTTCATTGAATTCCTCCAGAGAAATAGATATGTTCGGTAGAAGGAACCCTCCAGTCCTGTTTCATTCAGAATATTCCCCATTGACCAAGTCCGTATCTCATTTAAATCCTGTAAATGTAAGTGACCACTACAGGCCAGTTTTGGAGGTCTTTTTTTCTGTGCAATCGCGTCATTTTCAGTTGTGCAACATTAAGAGAATACGACCTAACTGCTGTTACGCGAAGGTTTAAATACATTTCTGACGGTCCTATCAATATCTTTCAGTTACTGTGGAAAGTTTAAACTCTCTGAAATTGGATAAGAAACGTGTCAATCAATACATCATTACCTGGGAAGTTTCACGTGGGCGTGAACTATAAGTGTGCACTACGAAGATGAGCCCAAGCAAATAATTGAGTGATTGGCTATGAACATGAGTACTTAGGAGGTTATAAAGGAGCACTGAATTCATTGACGGAGGAATCTGCGCATGGGGAACTATGCGTTTTTGATATGCGATACCAATAATTGATAGTAGAACGACACAGTATCCCTATAATGTCAAATTTTGCTTCAGACAACTGATTTTTCTAAACTGCTAATTGGGATTCCACTGGCTCACTATAGCTGAACTGGTTGCAACAAAGGTCAACGATTTTTTCTGTCACAAGAAATCATTTTTATTAACTGCTGGATAGAAACTATGGGCAAGTATATTAGGCAGTTTGCACATCAGACTTGGCTTAGGAGTTTAATTCATACAATTCCAGGGAAACAGGGATGGGACTGAACTCGTCCACGTTCTAAACTGTGTTCAAGCTCCGCTAGCTTGTGAATATTCAATAACTGACCCGGGTGCGCCATCTCGTGACAGAAAAGTGTAACTGTTTGCATAAATGGAGCAGCTCCATGTCCGCTGGCGCCTACATCTGCACTGAGGGGTTATGAGCCCGGAACCAGAGTGGGAAAAAGATTTTCACTACCGTGAATAGGGTGTGCTGAGTTGGCTGCGGCAAAATGCAGCAGTAGCTAACGTCAATGAAAAAAAAAATTCTTTGACCAGAAAAAAGTAGGCGGCGCAGAAGAGTGTAGTAGGTGGCGATGCCGCCCCTGCCTCTTATTGAGAAGGCTGAATGGTATGGTTCTGGTATTATTAGGACGTTTACAGACATGGTAATCAGTATTAGATGAAAAATCACAGTTACAAGTGGATACGGTCTTCTGTTTGTTTTGAGACAGCAGTGAGCACGACACACTGTCAGGACTGAGGAGGAGGATGGGCAGACAGGAAGTATAGAAATCTCACCTGCAGGTTCTCAATCTTGGACTTTGCCAGGAGAAGCTTTTTATCGTAATCTCGCTGTCTCTGTTCACGCTCAGCCTCCAGCTCCCCCACAGTCTTCTGGGAGTCTGCCAGCCGCTGCCTGAGGTCTGTGATCTGGAGAGGAGATAGAAGATCCGGACACCTCAATGAGGGTCTGTCCGCTTGTTTTTAAGAGCAAAAATATTAATGGTAGCATGTCACATCTTCCAATGCTGCGAATCAGCTTTATCAGAGATAAAAAAAAAACACAAAATTCTACTCAAAATCTCCAAGCACCAGAACATTTTCTTGCAGGGGCTCATTCTCAAGTAGTTATAACTATAATCTCTGCAGTTTGACAGGAGAGTTTAAGTTTTATGTATTTTGATGAGCGCTGGGTTACCTTCTGTTCAAACTGCTGCTTCATGGAGTTCAACTGTATGTCCCACTGCTTGTTCACTTCCAGCACCTTTAGGTCCCCAACAGAAGAAAGAAGATTACTACAGCTACAAAACAGTATTACTACACCCGCAAAACGGTATTACTACAGCCACAAAACAGTATTACTACAGCCACATAACAGTATAACTACAGCCACAAAACGGTATTACTACAGCCACAAAACAGTATAACTACAGCCACAAAACAGTATTACTACAGCCACAAAACAGTATTACTACAGCCACAAAACAGTATTACTACAGCCACATAACAGTATAACTACAGCCACAAAACAGTATTACTACAGCCACAAAACAGTATTACTACAGCCACATAACAGTATTACTACAGCCACAAAACAGTATTACTACAGCCACAAAACAGTATAACTACAGCCACATAACAGTATTACTACAGCCACAAAACAGTATTACTACAGCCACAAAACAGTATTACTACAGCCACAAAACAGTATTACTACAGCCACAAAACAGTATTACTACAGCCACAAAACAGTATTACTACAGCCACAAAACAGTATTACTACAGCCACAAAACAGTATTACTACAGCCACAAAACAGTATAACTACAGCCACAAAACAGTATTACTACAGCCACAAAACAGTATTACTACAGCCACAAAACAGTATTACTACAGCCACAAAACAGTATTACTACAGCCACAAAACAGTATTACTACAGCCACAAACAGTATTACTACAGCCACAAAACAGTATTACTACAGCCACAAAACAGTATTACTACAGCCACAAAACAGTATTACTACAGCCACAAAACAGTATTACTACAGCCACAAAACAGTATTACTACAGCCACAAAACAGTATTAACTACAGCCACAAAACAGTATTACTACAGCCACAAAACAGTATAACTACAGCCACAAAACAGTATTACTACAGCCACAAAACAGTATTACTACAGCCACATAACAGTATTACTACAGCCACATAACAGTATTACTACAGCCACAAAACAGTATTACTACAGCCACAAAACAGTATAACTACAGCCACAAAACAGTATTACTACAGCCACAAAACAGTATTACTACAGCCACAAAACAGTATTACTACAGCCACAAAACAGTATTACTACAGCCACAAAACAGTATAACTACAGCCACAAAACAGTATAACTACAGCCACAAAACAGTATTACTACAGCCACAAAACAGTATTACTACAGCCACAAAACAGTATTACTACAGCCACAAAACAGTATAACTACAGCCACAAACAGTATTACTACAGCCACAAAACAGTATTACTACAGCCACAAAACAGTATTACTACAGCCACAAAACAGTATTACTACAGCCACAAAACAGTATTACTACAGCCACAAAACAGTATTACTACAGCCACAAAACAGTATTACTACAGCCACAAAACAGTATTACTACAGCCACAAAACAGTATTACTACAGCCACAGCCACAAAACAGTATTACTACAGCCACAAAACAGTATAACTACAGCCAACAAACGGTATTACTACAGCCACAAAACAGTATTACTACAGCCACAAAACAGTATAACTACAGCCACAAAACAGTATAACTACAGCCACAAAACAGTATTACTACAGCCACAAAACAGTATTACTACAGCCACATAACAGTATTACTACAGCCACAAAACAGTATTACTACAGCCACAAAACAGTATTACTACAGCCACAAAACAGTATTACTACAGCCACAAAACAGTATAACTACAGCCACAAAACAGTATTACTACAGCCACAAAACAGTATAACTACAGCCACAAAACAGTATTACTACAGCCACATAACAGTGTAACTACAGCCACATAACAGTATTACTACAGCCACAAAACAGTATTACTACAGCCACAAAACAGTATTACTACAGCCACAAAACAGTATTACTACAGCCACAAAACAGTATAACTACAGCCACAAAACAGTATTACTACAGCCACAAAACGGTATTACTACAGCCACAAAACAGTATTACTACAGCCACAAAACTACAGCCACAAAACAGTATTACTACAGCCACAAAACAGTATTACTACAGCCACAAAACAGTATAACTACAGCCACAAAACGGTATTACTACAGCCACAAAACAGTATTACTACAGCCACAAAACAGTATAACTACAGCCACAAAACAGTATAACTACAGCCACAAAACAGTATTACTACAGCCACAAAACAGTATTACTACAGCCACAAAACAGTATTACTACAGCCACAAAACAGTATAACTACAGCCACAAAACGGTATTACTACAGCTACAAAACAGTATTACTACAGCCACAAAACAGTATAACTACAGCCACAAAACAGTATAACTACAGCCACAAAACAGTATAACTACAGCCACAAAACAGTATTACTACAGCCACAAAACAGTATTACTACAGCCACAAAACAGTATAACTACAGCCACAAAATGGTATTACTACAGCCACAAAACAGTATTACTACAGCCACATAACAGTATAACTACAGCCACATAACAGTATTACTACAGCCACAAAACAGTATTACTACAGCCACAAAACGGTATTACTACAGCCACATAACAGTATAACTACAGCCACAAAACTACAGCCACAAAAGAGTATAACTACAGCCACAAAACGGTATTACTACAGCCACAAAACAGTATTACTACAGCCACATAACAGTGTAACTACAGCCACATAACAGTATAACTACAGCCACAAAACGGTATTACTACAGCCACAAAACAGTATTACTACAGCCACAAAACAGTATTACTACAGCCACAAAACAGTATAACTACAGCCACAAAACAGTATTACTACAGCCACAAAACGGTATTACTACAGCCACAAAACAGTATTACTACAGCCACAAAACAGTATAACTACAGCCACAAAACAGTATAACTACAGCCACAAAACTACAGCCACAAAACAGTATTACTACAGCCACAAAACAGTATTACTACAGCCACAAAACAGTATTACTACAGCCACAAAACAGTATTACTACAGCCACATAACAGTATAACTACAGCCACAAAACAGTATTACTACAGCCACAAAACAGTATAACTACAGCCACAAAACAGTATAACTACAGCCACAAAACAGTATTACTACAGCCACAAAACGGTATTACTACAGCCACAAAACAGTATTACTACAGCCACAAAACAGTATTACTACAGCCACATAACAGTATAACTACAGCAACAAAACAGTATAACTACAGCCACAAAACAGTATAACTACAGCCACAAAACGGTATTACTACAGCCACAAAACAGTATTACTACAGCCACAAAACAGTATAACTACAGCCACAAAACAGTATAACTACAGCCACAAAACAGTATAACTACAGCCACAAAACAGTATAACTACAGCCACAAAACAGTATAACTACAGCCACATAACAGTATTACTACAGCCACATAACAGTATTACTACAGCCACAAAACGGTTTCACTACAGCCACAAAACGGTATTACTACAGCCACATAACAGTATTACTACAGCCACAAAACGGTATTACAACAGCCACAAAACGGTATAACTACAGCCACAAAACAGTGTAACTACAGCCACAAAACAGTATAACTACAGCCACAAAACAGTATTACTACAGCCACAAAACAGTGTAACTACAGCCACATAACAGTATTTCTACAGCCACAAAACAGTATTACTACAGCCACATAACAGTATTACTACAGCCACATAACAGTATTACTACAGCCACAAAACAGTATTACTACAGCCATGAAACAGTGTTACTACAGCCATGATTACAGCCAAACTGAACTAGTTTGTAGATCTAACTTTATATGCCCCATTCATACATACTCATAATCGCGCACACACACACACACACACTCACAAATAAACGCATGCACACGCGCACGCACACACACACACACACACACACACACTCACAAACACACACAAATAAATGCACGCACACGCGCATGCACACGCACACAATCTCTCGGAGGTGTCAGAAGACACTCACATCCTTCCGCTGCTTCTCCAAGAGTTTGATTTTCTTCTCGTACGCTTCATAGGGGTCACAGGGCTTGCTCCTCTTCTCCTGCACTTCCAGGTCGATGGGCTTCAAGGCCACCTTCTCCACAGCTTTGCTGCCCTGCATGAATGCAAAACAACACTGCGGATTTACTCTAAAAGACTGCCAAGCACACTAGGACAGGAGTCTGACGATACCGCGGAGCCTGTCCCAGACCACGTCAGGAGAGGCAGCAGGGCACAGAGTGACCCGGAAGCACCCAAGATTCCTTCTATTATACCCGGTGCACACACAGCAAACGCCCCCAGAGCCAGCCGAGCCCCACCCACTGAAAACCAAACCCAGCCCACAGCCAACAACCATGAGTGACCTATGGCAGGGCCGGCAGAGCCATTCCAGGCACAGGAATATGCTAATGCTACAATTACTTAAAGCTGCTGTAACTGATTTGGTCATTTTCGTAGCTTCCTGTTCGAAGCCTATGTAAGTAGTCACTGCCCCCCATCCCCAAGCCAGGCGCAGGAACGCACAACGGTTTCCGACAGAGCCATAGATTGAGAGCAGCGGCCCAGTTACAATATAAGTACAATACAAACAGACACTCTCAGTGATTGTCGTGTGAAAGCCACACTGAAAACATGGACGAACGACACATTACATTCATACGGAAACTTCGGTATGAATGGCTTTCTGAAGGCATTAGCTAAAACTAGCTAGTGTCCTATAGCCACACATGCCATCGTTACACAGCTAAGCAAGCTGTAGTCGGCCACAAACGATGACGGTTCATTTATAGACTGACATTAGCAGGATTAAAAACCACCAACAGGACTATCCGAGACGGATAAAAATGCAAAACTACTACAGAGCAAAACAAAACTTACCTGTCCAGTAGCAGCAAGGCTAGCTGTGCATTGCTTTTTAAACCCTTTGATTCCTTCATTTTTCTCCATTGAAAGCGGCACCGATATAAATACAGCTCTTGGCCATCTCGTGTTTTTCCTCCTTAAATCTATTTGTTCCTCTACCGTTCTTTGGCGCTTTGGTTGTTTTAATTGTGAACGTCATCTCCCGTAGCGCTGGGATCGGAAGCTCCATCTGTTCTACTACTGCCAATGAAACAGATTTTTCCTTCTTCTTCTAATGATTTTTTTCTGGCAGACGGCGCACTAACAACACAGATTCAGCTCTGCGCGTTCACAAGCAGAGAGAAACGCGTCTTTATGGCGTTCTCTCGCCTGATAGAGGCAGTCAGTGACTCCAGAATTTTATATGCCGCTTTATTGCAGAAGACGGTGACAGAGAGACCTGTGTTATCGACCAGATCCTCTAAATCAATGATCTCTGTTGGAATGTGGAGCCATTTAATACTTCTTTAAAAACAACTCACTTACAGCAACTTTAAGGCAACTCAAAACCACCGAACTTCCTTTCAAAAATCCGACCATTCAAATGGTTAAAAGAGCTGAAACTGCACTCACTGAAATAAGCAGCACAGACAATGAAAAATGGAGCAAAAACTTTAAAAAAATCACTACTGGAACGCGGTCCCATTAATATAAAAAGGCTGAACTCTCGGAATGAGTCCCTCATGCACAAGCACCATTCGGACAGGTTTCCACATCAATGGAAAGAGCGAACCGCTGGTTTCACGAAATTCAAGCGCTTGAGCAGCCCGGGACGCCGAGGCACACTACAGTCCCGCTCTGAAGATTTGGGAAACCTAAAGCGGTTTGAAAAGCAGACTGGCTCACCTGCTGAGTCACTGCAGCCTCCATCTTGGCTCCAAGGGGTTCCAGCTTCACCACGTCTTCTTTGACCGTCTCCTGCGGCGGGCTAGCGGTGGGCTCATCGTTGCCGGTGACCAGCTTCCTCAGCTTAAGGTTCTCTTGTCTGTTTGGAGACAGTGAAAGTGAAGCCAAGAGCCAGCCTGCACGAAGGGAAACACCAATAATTCTGCGGGGCCGCTGTTTCGGGCACCATGGAAAGACCCTGATGTCCCAACAGGAAGAACTCCCCAGTGACCATTTCCTCTGCCAGTCCCTCCCGTCTCCCGGCTCAAATCCCCCGGCATCACTGCCCCCAGGCCTGACATGGCCGTTTGAGGTGTCACTTCCTGCTTACATCACTCCGCAAACATGTACTTTGCCAGCTAAATAGATAATATTTCACTGCAGCGCAGAGGAAATCTAGTGCAAACTCTGGGCACCGACGGAGGCCATTCCGGCTCACCTGAGCTGCTCCAGGTCCTGGTTTCTGAGCTGCAGGTCCTCCTCCATCTTCTTACGCAGTTCGCTGTTCTCCTGGCGCAGCTGTTCACACAGAGTCTGTGACAGGGACAAACACACACGTGCGCATATTTCACACAGAGTCTGTGACCGGGACAAACACACACCTGCGCATATTTCACACAGAGTCTGTGACCGGGACAAACACACACCTGCGCATATTTCACACAGAGTCTGTGACCGGGACAAACACACACCTGCGCATATTTCACTCCATTATTTGGGGCAACTTGTCATATTCTTACAATATATTCTTATATATGGAATATGTTCTTCAGCTATGTTCATAACACCATGCCAGAGCGGTCATATCCACATATGCTGCCATACAGGACACACACTCCCGTACACACACACGCCCGCTATTAAATTAAATGTCATGAACTACGTAATGTTGTTTTATGATATTCACATCATTACACAAGTGCTGTATTCCACGGTTTTCCCTCCGCCCCTGATGACCTGATAGGGATATCTACGCCTGAAAATCAGTTCAGGCTTTTTTCCGATTGTATTCTTATCAGCGAGGAGCGATACTAAACACTGCCAGCACAGTAATCATTTGGCATTTAAAGTTCAAAGGGTTTAAAAAGTACAAAGGTTTTTCACACACCCTGTATGTATTTTCCACTTCATTCACTGTAGAACTTGTCTAATGTAAAGTAGCCTACAATAGCGTACTGCGTTACACAATAGCCCATTAGCATACAGCATTTTATTTTAAATAGAGGGCATTAGCAACACCGCTTCATTACTCCATAAGCACTCCCAGCTGCAGTACCATGGCTTGCCTCGGCTCGGACTCCATACGACTCAAATTTGGCAGTATGATCATCACAGGCAACAGTGTCACAAATACATTTTGAAAAAAATGTTCGGCTAAAAGCAGAGATGGCCCACCTGCAGGAGAGAGGTTCGCTGCTCGTTCTTCTGAACTTTAGAGGAAAGCCGGTTGAACTCCACCGCCATGCGGCCCAGTTGAGCCAGCAGCTGGTTGGGGTTCGTCTCCTCAGAGAACAGACTGAAGGAGCTCTCCAGTCTTTGCAGCTGGCTGGCCAACCCAAGCGTTTCCCTTGGCAACGGCAGCATCTCGGCCTGCCGAAAGACAAGCACATCCGAGTCACATGACCCTGTCATATGACCACCAGGACTGCACACGCCATCCATCGTCCCCAGAAATCTCAAAGTCGCAGAGGTTCAAGAAAACTGAGCGTAGAACATAACTGCCACTTACAGCGCGGCTGCGCCACCGCTGAGACGGCCAGAGAATCTCATTGAACTGGAAGATTCCGGCTCATTTAACTCCAGCACAGAAAATAATCTTGATCTGCGTCAGCCGCAGTAATTCAGATCTAAGAGCTGCTCTCTGATTGGATAACACTGGCAAGCACTGACTCAGAGAAAAATTGGCCGCGGGTGGTGGAACTTGTTTGTGTTTACACACGTCAGGAGGAGTGGATTAAGTCATACCGGTTTTCCCAAAGACGCACTGCCCGCGAGAATGAAGAGTCAGATGAAAAGACTGTGCAGTTTTACTGCCCTGGTGAGTCACCTGACAGACATTTGTACACTTGTCTAATGACGTGTCTCAGCTGTGCGCCACAGGCTATGTGAGAAACCGAAACCTTCCTCACTCCAGTCAACCTCCTCACCGTCCCGTCAACAGCCGCCGGAATCCCACAGTCCACTCCGATACAACACATCAGAAAACAAACGGAGCAGCCCGCTGAACCGAGCTGATGTTATGTACTAAAATACTAAAAAAAACTAAACAACTGTACATCTGCACTGAATCGTTTATAATTATTCATTATTAATGAACCAGAAATTAATTGCGACTGCAATTAAAAATTTCTATCATGTACTGTAATAATGAATGATGGTGAACTTGACGCCAAGTAAGGCGCGCACTCGGGCTACCCTTGACCTTAACAAAAACGGGTCGTGACCTTGTGCATACCCTCATTTTCATCACACAATACCCAAGCGCTTCTGGGTAATTTCAAATTCTCAACGTAGAAGGTTGATCAATCGATAGATCGACAGATGGACAGACGGACAGACAGACAGATAGCCGAAATGGTAAAACCCAGACTTGAGGTCCCTCACAGGGAGCCCGAGAAATTATTCTGTGGGATAAGCGGATATAGAACTCAATTTTTTTATGTGAGGAAAAATATCCCTGTTGTAACTGTCAGGTCACAACCAACGCACTGCTCTAGATTTTACAGTTCAGAATTTGTAGCAAGTTTACACCACATATTGAGAGAACAGTGAGAAGAAATGACCCGATTAAAAGCGCAAAATGAATTCAGTAAGAGAAGACATTCAGAAGTTCACCAATGGGGGAATACCCAGCACCGAACCATTGTTGCTTCCTGGAATCTGGCAGCGCTCGTGCCAAAGCGCATGATGAATATAACCTTATGCTATTCCTGTTCTGGGTCACTTCCTGCAGGATGCTGAGTCGGTCTGACACAGTTAGTTAGAGCCTCCGAGTTTCACTCGGTAGGCGCAATGTTAGTCTAATATTTTTCCACAACCTCGCTTCCTGTGAACCTAGAGCATGGTGGTGTTCTTGCAACAGTATGATTTAATGCAAAGGAAACTTGGTCTACCAGGTGGGTGAAGGGGTGGGGGTCTACGTTTTAAATGCAGACTATTAACAGAATAGGGGGAGGGTTCTTGTCAGAATAGAAGAGCTATGAAGTGGTGCGAGCGGCGGGGGTGGGGGGGATGCACAATTACCGATTTGTCATCTCTGGACGCCCCCTTTTCATCCATATTCACCACTTCAAATTCAGACGAGCCTTCCTGTAAACACAGAGAGGGAGTCACAAGGCTACTTAAGCCTTACAGATGAAACTACCAGCCCGTTCTGACCACCATGATTGCAATTGCCCTGCTCCTCAGCTTTCCAGTTTGTACACTAAAACTTTATGCAGCATCTGAAGAACAGCGAAAACACAGAGAATCAGCTGTTAAATTGAAAAGGCTAAAGGGTTTTGACATCTCAGTAAATTCAGTTTGAGCTACAGATGGTAAATTTAATTGTGTTAGATGTGCGGGGAACCCATTGTAATTTGATCTTTTTTTCTTTCTTTTTTTTAACTTTTTGTATGTTGGTAAAAATGTCATGCTACCCTTTTAGGTATCAGTTATTGAAATAGTCTGAGAGTAAATCAGGATGAGTGTCCCCTGTCTGGGTAATCAGGACTCTAAAAATGCTGCCGCTCCCGTTAACTTTAACCAATCTCTGACCTCTCAATCCTGATTGGTTGGAGGGCAGTCCAATCATGTTGCTGCCCCAGTTTCATGAGAGTTCACAAGGAACTTAAAAAAATGGCAGACAGTGAAAATGCAAGAGTATCAAACTTTCAGTATACACTTTCAGTCAACCTATGCACAAATACCATGCCCTTCCCGATTTTAATAGATTTTCCCTTTGAAAGACGTCACTTATGTCGACTCCCAAATAAATTTACCTCCACCTCTGGAGAGTGAAGTATAAACAAGATGGTGAATGGTGCGGAGCCGATGGTAATGGAGGCGTTGAAAGCCCGTGATATCGAAACAGAGGAGTTCCATGGCTAATGCTGATAGGAATCAATCACTTTCTCACCCCTAACTGTTGAAAATTCATGGACATCAAACACATGGCATATTGATTTGTGCTAGCTATCGAGGTGTGCTACTTAGCAGTTCCAGCACGCGCAGACTGAGCTAGGTATGGTGGGTAGTGGAGTCCCTCAGGGATCGGTGTTGGGACCCCTGCTCTTCCTCATCTACATTAATGACCTTGATAGGTATATTTAAATAAAATTAGTTAAATTTGCGGTTGACACTAAATTGGCAGGTTTGGCAAATAGTTTAGAGTCCACTAAAGTGATTCAGGATGATTTAGATTTAGAATTCAGAATTAGGCAGAAATGTGGCAAATGAAATTAAATGTAGCTAAATGTAAAGTTCTACATGTAGGTAATAAAAACATTAGACGAGATTACTTCATGGGAGGTTTAAAACTGGAATGTGCTCCACATGAAAAAGATCTGGGAGTGATTGTTAACCGAACCCTTACAGGTTCTACCCATTGTGCCGTAGCAGTTAAAAAGGCCAACAGGATGCTGGGATATATAGCCAAAAGTATTCAGTATAAATCCAAGGTCATACTTCTCTTGTACAACACATTCGTCAGACCACATCTGGAGTATTGTGTACAGTTCTGGGGACCATACTTTAAGATATAGAGGTTCTAGAAAAAGTTCAGAGAAGAGCCACAAAGTTAATTCCAGGTATAAAAGATGAAAGCTATGAGAAGAGGCTGAAGATCCTTAATCTCTCTAGTCTTAGGAAAAGGAGACTTAGGGGTGATCTGATTGAGGTCTTTAAATATGTTAAATGGATTAACAAAGTGAATTATGTGGGATTACTTAGGCCAAGTTTTGTAAGTAGAACTCAGGGTCACAAATGGAAGTTTGCTAAGAGTAAATTTAGCACTGATATTAGAAAATATTTTTTTCACCCAGAGAGTAATCTCAGTGTGGAGTAGCTTGCCTGACCATATTGTTGAGGCAGAAAACTTGGGAATTTTCGAGAGCAGGCTTGATTTAGTGCCAGATACCATCGAGTGATTGAGTATCGGAAGTGATACTGTGAAACTGACCACATCTGATAATGTTGAGAGTTTTCAGAGTTTCTGTAATGGTAATTTAAGTGAATGATTGAAAACAGGTCCTAACCAATCACTAATTTTAAGGGATTGTTTGAGCCTCCCCTATCGCCAGTTCACCAGCCGCCACTGCTGGACAGCATGAGGTGTCAAAAATCTGTCCCAGCATGCATTGGGAAAACTACCATGACGCCACCTGCCGCAAACAAGCACAATATCTGTGGATGGGTCAGTTCCTCCAGAAGAAAAAGAAAGCTAATTGAAACACATAAGCTCTTTAAAGAAGTACAAAAATAGCAATGAATTTATATAGCGGAAGCTTCGGAAAAGGAATGGAGAAGGTAGACACTCACGGAGGACTCAGGCTGGACAGATCGCACCGTGGGGCAGTTGGGGGGTTGGGCAGGATCTACGCCAGATGGTCCAGGCGCCTTCTCCTGGGCTGCAGGAGCAAGATGAAGTCATCGTCAGACAGCTGTGCCATCATGACGATGTCACACTCAGAGTTCAATCACAGCCAGAGTCTGAACAGTAAAATAACCCAACCTCTCAATAGCAAGTCACCTCACAAATAACCCTGTCGCTCAGTCGCAGGTCTTTCCAAAGTCGAATAAACCCACTTCCCTACAACAGTTCTGCTCACAGTAATATAATTTTACCTCTCATAAGCAGGTTTCTTCACAGTTAAACTATCATAATTACCAAAAGCATACCTCTTCGTTCTAAAACCCTTTACAGGTAACCAACTCAACTGCTCAAAAGAAAGCCTTAGGAAGTCATTTGAACAGCTCAAAGAACCTACAGCAAGTCTATTCAGTGTCAAACATGGGTCATTCCACGTCAAATGTCCCAATGGCTCCCACTCGACCATCTCAGATTTGGCTCAAAAAATTCCAGCAGGTGCATTCACCTCCTAATAGGAGAAATCCAAAATTTTAGCTCTCTACTCCTCATAGTTTCATCATAAAAAAATATTTTTGCAACTAAGTTCCGGCCCTTTTTGAACAGCCATTTCTGAGGAGCCACATTCACATGGCTATATCTAGAGAAGTATTTCTGCTAAGTCCTTCAAATTTTCAGGGGTGAAAATCTGCTACTCTAACTTGAGTAATATGGACTTATAAAACCGTCCCTTTAGTTCATCATATATTTCTGGGTGCTTAAAGTTGCTCGAAAATTTTACTGTGTGCTCTGGGGTAGCATATTTGAAGGACTGTAAAAAGCCTAATTGTCAAAGACAGGGATTTGGTACTGCACATACAGCTTCCCATATATGTTGTGTATTTTGTATTCTAATTCTGGCCCTCTCATGTATAATCTAGAAAATATTAAGGCTTGAAAATGAAAAAAATAAAATTTGTGCCAATTTTCACATTTAATACCAAAAAAAAGACACCATCCACCAACATCAAATTGACTGTTTTAGAAAGATGAGATGCCCGTTATCAACATATCCAAAATTTGTGATGGGGTTCTGCTTAATTTTCTCAAAATAAATTTTTAGATATATGGTATTTCTGTGGACACAGCATTTAATGGCATCAAAGGCATATTCAAACATTATTTTATAAAATGCACATAGTTAATGATAGAAAGCTTAAACTCAACAAAGTGCTTTATTTCACAAATGTTAACTTACACTTGAATTATAATCCTTATACAGTTTTCAGATATATATTGAAATACTGTAGTCCAAACATCAATGGAAGATCAAACTTGTTACATATCATTACTAAAAATTATTCTATCAATGAACATTTTCATCCAAGTGGAAAAAATTAACTTGTATACTTCAATTAGTAATAACCAGTGTTAAAAAGAGTTTTTGACAGTCCTGCACACTTGGATATAATGAAATATTTTAAATGACCAGTTGATAGCAGTTAGCACAGATACTACACAAATTATTTGAACTCTTTCATGAAGTTTTCAGCTACTTTGGCGTCCTGCTCCTTGAGTGCATATCTATGTCCAGTTGTAGTGCTTGGAACTTCAATCTTAGCAATGATGTGTTGCACAGGTACCCAGCATAGGCCTTCCCTCCTGGGCCAGAAAAAAACTTTTGCTGGGCCGTGCGGATGCATGAACTGTTCAGACAAGTTATAGCTTCTGCATGACCAAGCACATTTCTAAACTTACAGCTTAAAAATTTTACAATTAATTTTTATTTTATTTTATAGGTTGATTTATTGATAAATAAATTAATACAAAGTGTATATATATGATAAATCATTTAATCTCTGATCAAATAAAATGGCATTCTTAACACATCCTCTGTAAGATAGAATAATTAATTATCAAATACAATATAGCTAACACTTCTGAATTCAAAACAAACTTGAATTTTTGGCCCTGTTAAGGTTGTAATATTTCAATATCTAAACACTCCATATGGGTTATTCTTCAAGTGTAAGTTAACATTTATGAAATAAAGCACTTTGTTGAGTTTAAGCTTTCTATCATTAACTATGTGCATTTTATAAAATAATGTTTGAATATGCCTTTGATGCCCTTAAATGCTGTGTATCCACAAAAATACCATATTTTCAAAAATTTATTTTGAGAAGATAAATCAGAACCCCATCACAAATTTTGGATATGTTAATAACAGGCACCTAATCTTTTATAATTTAATGTTGGTGGATGATGTCATTTTTTTGGTATAAAATGTTAAAAATAGCACAAATTTTATTTTTTTCATTTTCAAGCCTTAATATTTTCTAGATTATACACGAGAGGGCCAGAATTAGAATACAAAATACACAACATATATGGGAAGCTGTATGTGCAATACCAAATCCCTGTCTTTGACAATAGGGTTTTTACAGTCCTTCGAATATGCTACCCCAGAGCGCACAGTAAAATTTTCGAGCCAATGTAAGCACCCAGAAATATATGATGAACTAAAGGGACACATTCATAAGTCCATATTCCTCAAGTTAGAGTAGTAGATTTTCACCCCTGAAAATTTGAAGGACCTAGCTGAAATACCTTTCTAGATATAGCCATGTGAATGTGGCTCCTCAGAAATCGCTGTTCAAAAAGGGCCGGAACTTAGTTGCTAAACTATTTTTTGAGACAAAACTATTAGGAATTGAGAGCTCAAATTTTGTATTTATCCTATTAGGAGGTGTATGCACCCGCTGGAATTTTTTGAGCCAAATCTGAGATGGTCAAGTGGGAAGTTTCTCTGAAATTCGGACATTTGACATGAAATGACTCACAACCCAACTGCCCTACATTTGGTCTCTTCATAGTGAAACAACTCTAAAACAGGGTGCGACATAACTTTTTCAGCACTTGTCCTGTCGGGCAAGCAAATTTCCAAACAGTTGCAAAACGCTTGCCTGAAGAGGAATTTTACTTGACCGAAAAAAAAGAATCCACAATCCATAGGCCTTGGCTTCGGCGACAACCACAAATTTCGTGATATCAGAAAGTGAGGACAATGTCCAACGTCATTAGCCCAAAATACAGTCTGCTTTGTGACCGCAGATATAGACTGTTCGTGACACGGGCTCCTGGCTGAGGCATAGAGCTGATAAGTACATGCTCATCACTAGAGAGTATTACTGGGGAGGCGTTACCAGTTACTTTCTGATCCAGTATTCTGAACATCTGCGGCAATCAACAAATTATTTTGTTATTAATTCAACTGACCTCTGGCTAATTATTGGAACCCTAAAAAAACATAATAAATCTAAGAATCGCAGCTTTTCTCTTCTTTATCGCACTCTTATGAAAATGAATCATATTGCACCCACATGGCCTGCCAATGCAAAGGACCAAGCAGTCACCGATTTAATGTATGCTGCGTGAATCCAATCACGATGTTGATACGAGTTAGCTAAATAAAATCATTTGCCACTGGACGCGTGCATCCGCAACTCATATCAACATCAATTCTCTAACCTTCTATCCTGATGGAATACATTGGATGCTCTCTTCCACTCTGATCTTAAGTCCCGCATGAAGATGATTATTCACAAAGCTTCACAAACGGCTAACTCATAATGCACTTTCGCCGCAGCATGCCGCCGACTTGATCGTTCATGGAGCTAGCTGAAGTTAGCTCCGAAATGTTTTATACACCGTGTGCAGGAATGGGAACAAATCAACATGCAAGTTGCGCAATTGCACACCTCATGCACTGGACTGGCGTGCAGCCGGTAGTTGTGAGTAACTTGCACAGTGCGAGGAACAAGGTTGAAAAAAATGTACATGTAAATAATAGAGTGTGTTCCTTTCATCAGGAAACAATGTTTTTGAAACTTTCATTCACTTGTTTTCATAGTATTTTAAGGTGATTGAATGAGAAAGGACCCTAGCTTACTAAAGAAATAGTCATTATTTTTACTTGTGCCAGAACACTTGCCCAACGTTTACTTGCCCCGGGAAATCAGGCAAGCATTTCTGTCGCACGTTCCCAAAAGCTCAAAAAAAAAAAAAAGGCTTTTCACAATACCAATTCAAAGAATCTACAACATATCTGTTCAGTGTAAAGAAGTGAAACTACCCTACTATTCTTCAGAGAGCTTCTCCACAGTCAAACAACCCTTCAGCTCAATAGCATGTCCCTCACAGTCAAATAACCACAAATCTGGGCCAAACCTCACGCAACTCAACCAGCCCAAAGCAAGCCCGGGTCCAATGTCACACAATCAGTCTACTCTATGGCAAAGTTTGTCCAAAGTAGCACAGTCTCACTGCCCTACGACATGTCTTTCTCGGTAGTGTCTAGAGGTAAACAGGGTGAATGATTATTCACGAGGAAAACGCCTTCATGTTACTCTGCTTGCTTTCTCTCTCCATGTACCAGTTATGCAGTCCCACAACTCAGTGTCAAATTTAACCCCATTACTCTATGGTCTGGCCAAGCCAGGGTATTCATCAAAGTACATGGGGAATGATTTCAGTCGTTTTGAATGGATTATGGCTTCAATCGGATGAATACTAACGATTTAGTATTTTCAGAGCGTACAGGTGCGGCTCAGGTGGGCTCGACGGCGTCGGCGATGACATACCCTGGGTGTCGACCTGAATGGGTGGCGCCACGCAGAGGCTGGAGGCTGAAGAGGAGGCAGAGGACCTCAGGGTTTCGTTGTCCCTGACCAGCTCCTCCACCCTCTGACGCAGCTTGGATGCCTCCTGTTGGGACTCCTCCAGTAGGTGGCCTGCAGGACACAGGCACAGCCAATCAAGAGCTGCCCCCACAATTACGCACCAATCACAGCTCTCTTTCACAGAGAAGGACCAGGAAAGCGCTGCTCCTAAGCCAACAAAGGGCCAATCATTGCTCATCATCCTCAAAGAACCAATCAAAACCTAGGGCTGTACCGAACGTCATTTTTTCACATTCGATGCTTTGACAGATTCTCGAACGAAGCTTCGAATCCCCCCCAAACACACACATAGGGCCCCGAGATGCAACAAATGCACTATAATAATGCGCTCTCCTCAGAGGCTTACAACTACTATAGGCAACATTATACAATGACTAAAATGGTAACTAAGAAAAAAAGTATATCAGAATATTTCCAAATTGTTTTTAATTCAAAAAGTGAGGAATAGAACAGACGTGAAAAACATGCAGAGCCTACTGTGGCCCATCTAGAAAATGATAAAACACTTTTTCCAAACAAGGTAATTAAGCAAAATAACACTTCTACATTTGATATGTTTTTTACCTACGTATGTAACCAATTTAGAGACCGACGATCATGTTGTCTGTGAGGTCATGAACTTCAGCGACTCTTTTAGACTCCGGTGTCTGGAAAGCATCAGCAAACTCTCCCAAGTCGCTGTGTTATATTTGCTGCTGTGTGACATTGTCATTTTAGCCGTTTCAAGCACAATATTGATACGTTCCCAGTATTCTGTAATCAGATGGGATGGTACAGTCATATAAGCTTCGATTTGTTGGGATGTCCAAGTGTCTGTAGTAAAGCCTATAGCAGAGCTATTAATAATATCACAGAGAATTTCTCTCACTGCTGTGTATTTTTTGGCTAGCTCTTGAACAATTTTTTTCGCGATTTGGAATTGTGTACCCCAGTTCTAACTTGTCCATAAAATGTATAAAACCTTCACCCTGTACAGTACTCACTGGCTGCAATGAATATCACAAGCGTATCAGTAATTTCATTTCTTCTCGTCTCCAGCACAAGAGGTTATTCATCACCTGCTCCAGGGTTCGTTGGCTTGTTGTCGCATGTGCAGTCTGTTGCAAGCAACGGACCCATGTTTTGTAACACTCATAAAATTATTTATGAACATATTTTGCTTGTTAACTTTATTTCGCTACTCCTATGCGGAGTTAGCCTACTTATTTGTCACAGGCTTTCCATTTTGGATACCAACAATTTAACCATTAGCCTAATGGATGACATAATCTCGTTTACTACTTAAGCGGAGGAAATTCAGAAAACTTGCACTTCTCAAATGAGTCGCCATCTTCGTTGAAAAATGACAGTACACCAGTTTCAACTTGCATGACTGGCACTGTGCTTTTTTGTTATCATAATATATTTTCGCATGCTCCCAAACCACTAATTTCTTGAACATCTTGTCTTAGTAAGTTCGTTATGAGTCCTTGATGCATGTGATAGCGACTGACTCGATGACAGAGCGTCAGCACCAAATAAAAGAAGATACAGTCAATTCTAGTTTTTAATAAGTTGAGTCGGCTACCAACGATAATACTGTTGGAGCTGAAAATGGTAGTTGTATAAATGAAATCTTATGGCTGTTGCTGCTAGACTGCTTTGCGTAGGTGTCAAGTGCGGTGGGACAGCAAAAAGCGCTTCACTGCACGCCGTGAAAATGTGGTTTCTGACAGGCCAAACGCAAACTAATATGGACTGAATAATTTGTTAGATAAAAATCTGTTGTGAATTCAGAGAGTTATTACATCCATCTTTTTTTGAAATTTTGACTGTTAGACGTTATAATGATCTGGAGTTAATGGAACTTAAAAGCTTGGATTAAAATCGTATAATAGCCGAATAATAACAGGCTAATGCAATAAGTCTGGTATTATTAGGATAACCATGCAGCTAAATCTTCATCTCCAACATCTGCAGAAAAAAAGAACTGGTTTAAACGGAATGAATTACTGACGTGGGAAAAATTGCGTGACTCATTCCGCATTCATGTCTAAATTTAGAATTCGATAGTGAACGTCAGGATCGATGGTTCGATACTTCAAAGTGTTCGGTACAGCCCGATCAGAGCCTCCTTTTAAAAATTCCTGGACAGAATGAATCACTAGTATTTCAGTGGTCTCCCACATCGTGTGGGGAATATTATGTTTTTTCAATGTTCAACTCACTGTGTAACAGACGCAACACAACCAATACAACACACCAAAAAGATGGCAACATAGTTTTGAGATCACGAGAACTTTTGGTCCTATTAATAGAACGCGTTAAATTAATCACTGATCTATTGTGAGCTGAATTCCAGGTTCACAGTAACATGCAACTGTCACACGACAACACAAAATCCACAACACTTGTCAAACCAGTTAATTGTGGTGCCATTACCCCCTAAAATCCAGCAAGAAAACAGGCTATGGCACATTTCTAAGTCTTCAGAGCATTCCACATGCGCTAAAAGGTACTTTCCCTGAAAGCTTTGTTCTTCAAAAACAACTTCAAAATTCAGCTCGTGAATGATAAAATGAGGCTCGCGGTGATGTTGTTCTCAGAGCTGGAACAGGAGGTGGAAGGACCAGACATCCAAAATTCGTGCCAGAATTTTGTTCCAATCACCAGGACTGTCTTAATTAGCAATTCTAGAAATATGTGGCAGAACTGAAATGGTAAAATCAGCAGCTCTGCTATGGTCTCCAACAGCTGCACTAGATCCCCCCCAACAATACTGATGCAGATGCAGGACCAATATTTCCTGACTCTTGGATTTTCCCCATCTGTTTAGAAAACAAAGAGCAGGGATCCTCGAACCTGGCCCCAGTGTCAACGTTATTAACTGCACTGTTAGAGCGAGCAGTTGACTGGTCTGACACCAGAGGTGGCGAGGGCAGGGATCAGGAGACACAGTTCACCCTCTGCTTCCTCCATCCAGCCAGATAATTTTACAAATTAGTTCTCCCTCCTGACTAAAAAATTTCTTTAATTAGTAAATCCAGGAGACTGGTATAAAATATCGAGGAAGAATTGTAGTTGGCACCTGAAGTTTCTACATGGGCGATTCCATGCTGGAAACTGAAAAAATGCTTAATTTGAGAAATGTGTTTAACTGACTGGTCTATTATGATTTGTAACCCTGAATACCCAAGTCATTTAGAACAAGTAAGTTTTCTCACTTACATGAATGCAGAATGGCGATTTGGGGTGGAATTAAAGGAAACATGGAATTTCATCAAATTTTCAATTGTACACAATTTTCAATCAATTGCCTTAATTTCCCACCAATTGATATCACTCAAGTTCCCAGCCTTTACAAGTCTCCTATCTAGAGCAAAGTCTGTCCACTTGTCAAGTGACAGTCACATGACCCTTTGCTTGCTGGAGAAAAATATAATAAATGACGGGCTGTTTATTGTCATGTCCCGTACAACATATTGAAGGCAAAAAGTTCTTGCCATTTTTTAACTTCTTGAGCTGCAAACTTTTTATTCCAAATTCTCTCATTTTAGACTAAAGGTACTAAAATGCTACTGCCTCCCCATAATTCCATTCATTAGTTTACACATAATTAGCCTAAAAAGTATTGTCCCGTACAACCGATTGCCTGTTGTACGGGACATGTCCCGTACAACAGATCAATGGTACAGTCCTTTACAGAACTGCTTAAACCGAATCTCAAGGCAATTACTTCTCAGTTGGTTTGTTCTACCTGAAGGTGTCTCTTAAATTCCTCACCTCTGAGACAATCGGGGGCATCAACGAAAACTCCACTGAGGGAAGGCAAGTGGCTGTTAAGTTTCTTAATGGCATCACTCGCCGTTTCAGAGGTAAGCAAAACATTGAAAATGTTTTGAAATTAAAGCAATTAAATAAAGATAAATAAAGATATTTGTGAAAGTAACATCTACCACGTCCGTGTATTTCATTAGTTTTTTTGCACTAGAAAGAAATTAGTTTCCTGCCCTGACTGACTGTCTCATGCATGAACATGCGTTGCGGTTGTGTACATTCTATGCACTGTCAGATTAGCTAAATAAAAATGTATAAAATAAAGTACATGTAATGAACCCTTCAAATGAGAAAAGAGCACAATACTTTGTCAACACTCGGGCGAGGACATTTTTGCCCCTGAAAACTCCAAAGGCCCTGAGCCTAAGGGCGCTTTCACACTAGGTACGATTGTTCTGTACCGTTCCACAGTACGATTGTCCCCCTTCCCCTCCCCTACCCCACTCGCTGGTCAGCTGTCACAACGTCGTACCATGCCCGAGTACTGATTATTTTATCAAAATTCCAATACAGAAGGTAGCAGTATGCACCTAGGTGGATTTTAAATGGAAAAATATACGCTACGAAGAAGCAGCCACGGAAATGGATCTTTTTCATCACTAAAACTGCTAGACTTTTGCACCATGTTCTGCACTTTTAAGATATTGCAGCTGCACTTTCTTCAGTTTGTCATGGGACTGCTCTGTTGTTCTGCGATCCCCATGTAAATGTAAATACTCGCAAATAATTCATAAATCTCTGCGTTTCCGTGTGTAGTATCCAGTTGTGATTGTATGTTTTTTTCGTCTGCCCGAATTTCGAGCAAGCATTTAATTTTGTCTGCCCAATTTCTTCATTTGACCAGAGAGATCCTCTTGCAGCTTCATGTGTCAGAATGAAAGAGTCTAAGAGTTATGATGTCACGTAATACTGCACTTCTGTGCTTGAGTGTGGATGCTTTCACATTCGTTACGAGTACAGATGAACTGTGCCTGAGTCCATCTCTTCAAAGCGGACTCGCGTTCCGTGCCCGAGCACGGCACGCTAGTGTTCACACTTACCAAATGAACCGGAATTTAGGGTCAAATGTACTTGGATCCGAGCCCGTGTCCCTAGTGTGAAAGCACCCGAAGGCTACATGCAGCATCCAAGTTGGCAATGTAATGATGAACCGATTTTATTAAGTAAAAAAATGGCATGATTACTGGTCAGCTTATTATAATGAACATAATAATAAGAATTATGGGCAGTATATATATTGTTTGTTATTGGAGAATTTCAAACTGTGTTCTAAAAAAAAGAAGTTGGTAAATAATGAGGCAGGAAAGGTTGATCGGTGTTTACAGATAGTAGTCATTCTGTACAACAGATATTTAGTCCCGTACAACAGGTACGGAATTATCACAGGACCAGACCTAACTGAGGGGACATGAATTGTTACAAATTAATCCGTTATTATTTATTTAGCTTAGTTGTTCAAGTTTCAAGTGCAATAACAGGTGGGGGCAGTGCTTCAGTAAACACCTGAGCTCAATTCAGAGCGTCCCGTACGACAGATTTTTTCTGTCCTGTACGACAGGTACCCCATACAATTTTTAAACCCTGTTGAATTTGTGTCTTGTTGATTTTTTTGAACAAAACTGCTTTAACACAATACAGCAGATTCTCTCCAATATATCTTAACTATTTTTCAAAAGTTTTCAATAGCCAAATCAGAGAGTTCAAGAAAAGACTTTGCTGGAAAAAAAAATAGAGATTTCTCTGGGTCCCGTGCGACAGATCGCATTTCTGCTTATTTTATCCCCCCAAAATGGAAATGAATCAGTTTGATCGCTGAAGAATGTTGAAGTATGGTAACACAATTTAAAGGTCACATCCTACTTTAAAGCCAGTCATCCTTTTATTTTCTGGATGGAAAATACTGTCTGGATGTCCCGTAGGACAGGCATGGAATCACCCACATGCTTGAGACCGGCCTACGGAGTCCAGTGATTAAAGGAACAGGGTAACAGCATCCAGCGTTAATGGCCATGGAGTACTATACCTAAGCTCTTAAGTCCTTTCATCCGCTCCCTCAAAATGCTGTTCTCTTCCACCAACTGCCTGTAGGATGCGCCACTGGCCTCACTCCCACCCGGGTCATAGATCCTGAATGGCCCTTTTCCTTCCATCAGGACGACGTTGTTTATATGCTCAGCATCATAACCTGGATTGAGGAAGAGCAGAAAAAAACAACATCATCATCAACAATATCATCAAACAGTCCCAATCACACTCACCACTGAGGAAGAACATGGACACACATCATCATCGTCAAACAGTCCCAATCATTCACCACTGAGGAAGAACACGCACACACATCATCATCATCAAACAGACCCAATCACGCTCACCACTGAGGAAGAACACGCACACACATCATCATCATCAAACAGACCCAATCACACTCACCACTGAGGAAGAACACGGACACACATCATCATCATCAAACAGACCCAATCACACTCACGACTGAGGAAGAACACGGACACACATCATCATCATCAAACAGACCCAATCACACTCACCACTGAGGAAGAAAAGGCAAACACCTCATCATCATCATCATCAAACAGACCCAATCACACTCACCACTGAGGAAGAAAAGGCACACACATCATCATCATCATCATCATACAGACCCAATCACACTCACCACTGAGGAAGAACACACACACACATCATCATCAAACAGTCCCAATCACACTCACCACTGAGGAAGAAAAGGCACACACATCATCATCATCATCATCATACAGACCCAATCACACTCACCACTGAGAAAGAACACACACACACATCATCATCATCAAACAGTCCCAATCACACTCACCACTGAGGAAGAACACGCACACATCATCATCATCAAACAGTCCCAATCACACTCACCACTGAGGAAGAACACGGACACACATCATCATCATCAAACAGACCCAATCACACTCACCACTGAGGAAGAACACGGACACACATCATCATCATCAAACAGACCCAATCACACTCACCACTGAGGAAGAACACGCGCACACATCATCATCATCAAACAGTCCCAATCACACTCACCACTGAGGAAGAACACGCACACACATCATCATCATCAAACAGACCCAATCACACTCATCATCATCATCATCAAAACAGACCCAATCACACTCACCACTGAGGAAGAACACGGACACATCATCATCATCATCAAACAGACCCAATCACACTCACCACTGAGGAAGAACACGCGCACATATCATCATCATCATCATCAAACAGACCCAATCACACTCACCACTGAGGAAGAACACGGACACACATCATCATCATCAAACAGTCCCAATCACACTCACCACTGAGGAAGAACACGGACACTTATCATCATCATCAAACAGTCCCAATCACACTCACCACTGAGGAAGAACACGCACACATCATCATCATCATCATCATCAAACAGACCCAATCACACTCACCACTGAGGAAGAACACGCGCACATATCATCATCATCATCAAACAGACCCAATCACACTCACCACTGAGGAAGAACACGGACACACATCATCATCATCATCATCATCATACAGACCCAATCACACTCACCACTGAGGAAGAACACGCACACATATCATCATCATCATCATCATCAAACAGTCCCAATCACACTCACCACTGAGGAAGAACACGGACACACATCATCATCATCATACAGACCCAATCACACTCACTACTGAGGAAGAACACGCGCACACATCATCATCATCATCATCAAACAGACCCAATCACACTCACCACTGAGGAAGAACACGCGCACATATCATCATCATCATCATCATCATCAAACAGTCCCAATCACACTCACCACTGAGGAAGAACACGCGCACACATCATCATCATCATCATCAAACAGACCCAATCACACTCGCCACTGAGGAAGAACACGCGCACATATCATCATCATCATCATCATACAGACCCAATCACACTCACCACTGAGGAAGAACACGCGCCACATCATCATCATCATCATCATCAAACAGACCCAATCACACTCACCACTGAGGAAGAACACGCGCACATATCATCATCATCATCAAACAGCCCCAATCACACTCACCACTGAGGAAGAACACGCGCACACATCATCATCATCAAACAGTCCCAATCACACTCACCACTGAGGAAGAACACGCGCACATATCATCATCATCAAACAGTCCCAATCACACTCACCACTGAGGAAGAACACGGACACACATCATCATCATCATACAGACCCAATCACACTCACCACTGAGGAAGAACACGCACACACATCATCATCATCAAACAGACCCAATCACACTCACCACTGAGGAAGAACACGCGCACACATCATCATCATCAAAACAGTCCCAATCACACTCACCACTGAGGAAGAACACGGACACATCATCATCATCATCAGACCCAATCACACTCACCACTGAGGAAGAACCACAATCATCACTCACCACTGAGGAAGAACACGGACACACATCATCATCATCAAACAGACCCAATCACACTCACCACTGAGGAAGAACACGGACACACATCATCATCATCAAACAGACCCAATCACACTCACCACTGAGGAAGAACACACACACATCATCATCATCAAACAGACCCAATCACACTCACCACTGAGGAAGAACACACACACACATCATCATCATCAAACAGTCCCAATCACACTCACCACTGAGGAAGAACACGGACACACATCATCATCATCAAACAGACCCAATCACACTCACCACTGAGGAAGAACACACACACACATCATCATCATCATCAAACAGTCCCAATCACACTCACCACTGAGGAAGAACACGCACACATCATCATCATCATCATCAAACAGTCCCAATCACACTCACCACTGAGGAAGAACAAGGCACCCATCATCATCATCATCATCATCATACAGACCCAATCACACTCGCCACTGAGGAAGAACACACACACACATCATCATCATCAAACAGTCCCAATCACACTCACCACTGAGGAAGAACACGCGCACACATCATCATCATCAAACAGTCCCAATCACACTCACCACTGAGGAAGAACACGGACACACATCATCATCATCAAACAGTCCCAATCACACTCACCACTGAGGAAGAACACGCGCACATATCACCATCATCAAACAGTCCCAATCACACTCACCACTGAGGAAGAACACGCGCACATATCACCATCATCAAACAGTCCCAATCACACTCACTACTGAGGAAGAACACGCGCACATATCACCATCATCAAACAGACCCAATCACACTCACTACTGAGGAAGAACACGCACACACATCATCATCATCAAACAGACCCAATCACACTCACTACTGAGGAAGAACACGCGCACACATCATCATCATCAAACAGTCCCAACCACACTCACCACTGAGGAAGAACACACACACACATCATCATCATCAAACAGACCCAATCACACTCACCACTGAGGAAGAACACACACACACACACATCATCATCATCAAACAGTCCCAATCACACTCACCACTGAGGAAGAACACGCGCACATATCATCATCATCATCAAACAGTCCTAATCACACTCACTACTGAGGAAGAACACGCGCACACATCATCATCATCAAACAGTCCTAATCACACTCACTACTGAGGAAGAACACGCGCACACATCATCATCATCAAACAGTCCCAATCACACTCACCACTGAGGAAGAACACGCAAAACACATCATCATCATCTAACAGTCCACATCCCACTCACCACTGAGGAAGAACACGCAAACACACATCATCATCGTGAAACAGTCTGTATTACCCCCTGAGAAACACAGGCCTCGCCCTCTTTATAACATTTGCAAAATACCACACATGCAAGATCATATTCTCACAACATGCTGGGGTCCTCAACCAGCAAAACAAGAAGCAGGTTAACATCAGGAAATGTGCAGACAGCGCTACCATAAAAACAGCACAGAAACTCCTTATCCTGTCCAGTGAGATTCATCTTCCTGACATGTTGTGGTAATGTCTCATTGGTGACCATCGAGTGTGCAAATGGAAGGAGTAGTTTTAATGTCTGACTGAGCAGGTTCTCCGACAGCAGAGTGGAGTGGGCATGAAGGTGTCTACATCCAGCAGACCTCAAAGCAAATTCCGCTACAGGGGAAAGTCTGATGTAACTTTGAGAAGCACAGATATAAAGGCATTCATCCATCACAAATAAAACTCGATAGTCCAATCGTCTGCAAGCCAATGCGTGTCGCCCCCGAAAGCCCTGTACTGCATCCACAAGGAAATGTCACGGTTTCAGCAGAAATGTACTCATTATTTGGCCAATACTGTCGCCATGGCAAACAAAATCAATAGGAGTCCTAACTGAAGTATAACACATGTCCATACCAAATATGAAAGTAATCGGTCAAAAATTACAGCCTGTGCAGCATCCACAAGGTGTCTACAGATGCGGAGGCGGAGACGGCAAGCATGAATCCGTAGTAGCCGCCCAACTTCTTTCAGGGGCTAAAACTAATAACTGGCTAGGAGGGTTGAAAACCTCCATATAATTTTTAGGACTAAATCTCTCAAAAGAATCCAAACTTCAATTGCATAACAGTTTTCAGCGACTGGCTAAGGAAGCTCTACGCAGGGACATTCCACACCAACACTGGGAGGTCACACCACGCCAACACTGGGTAGTCACACCACAGCAACACTGGGACTTCTTTTTTTCAGGGGGCTTGTAGCCAATGAAAGAAATCCCTCAAAAATTGATCAACATACTTGACTTTACATTACTGTCGCAGCAAATGATGATCCAAGTAAACAAAAAAATGCAGTTTTCATAATATCATTTATTGGAAAAAAGCAATCCAACCCCACAAAAATCTGAACGTAAAACACGGACACACAAAAGCGCAGCAATTTAACATGTCAGAGATATGTTAATGCCTATTACAGCTAGCTAGCTAAGTGAGTAAAGTTGGGACAAAACCTAATCTTATCACTGAAATATGATGATTATTTTCAAAGACTTTTCTCAGTTAATGTTAACTAGCAAGCTAGATGGCTTTATAATCTAAAGAGTATAAACGTATAAACGTAACTTAATAAGCGATTGTGCACAAATAGCAGCATAGCGCAGTACAGCCACCATGACATAGTCGCACGTGCAACACAGTGTTTCGATTGTGTGGCCAAAAAGATTTCTTAGTGGCTAAAACATTATCAGGTTGTTCAGCCACTGTGCGTGCAGGTTTTCATTCCAACCACATGGTTAATTTTTCTTTACCCTTTTAAGCAATATTGTCAAAAACAGCTATGCATGCTCTGAAAAATAAAGTTTAATATTCACATCATGCTATAAGGGAAACAGCAGAAAATTAGAGAGAAATCTAAACAGCTGTACCAATAACTTTCAAAATATGAGTAGGCTCATGATTGGTTTAATTATTGATGCATGGTCATTAAATCGAACCATTTATTTGATAATGACGAGTTAAAAGGTAAAGCAAATGACAATGACTCGCACCTGTTTTGTGTTTATATTGTATTAAAAAAATGTAAGAACTTTTAGTATGTGCGCAGCAACCAATAGGGGCTCAATAATCAACTTCTGTATGACTTGGATCAGTAAATATATCAGACCTTGTGCAGACTTGTATTGCAGCATTGTAAACACAATATGGGCATGGGGCTTTCATTTCCCACGGCAGGTATCGCATTTCTCTCATAATGTTAAGTTCAAGGATAAAAACCCTGACTAATTAAGACAAATCAACAGCTTAACAGAACTCCAGGATTGCAGTTGTGGTTGCATGAAAACCAGCGCACACAGCGGCCCCCGAGGACTGAGAACCACTGGACTGGTGGATGGGGCGAAAAGCATGCAAACTTTTAACTCAATTATCTCGGCAACGAAACAAGTTATCAACAAAGTTTAAGTGAATATATGTAAATACAAGTTATATTTGGAATTCCTTTGTAGGTTTTTAGTTTTTCAAAGTTCGGATCCGCAATGTTCAGTTTTTAGCAGGTCCTCGGGCCTGCAATGCCTTCAGAGTTTTCGAGGAGACGGTAATAAACACAGCATTCCAACAATCAAAAACGGAGGTGGTAGTGTGATGGTTTGGGGCTGCTTTGCTGCTTCAGGACCTGGGCGGCTTGTCATAATTGATGGAACCATAAATTCTGCTCTCTACCAGAAAAATCATGAAGGAGAATGTTGGCCATAAAATTGTGACCTAAAGCTCAAGCACATTTGGGTGCCGCAGCAGAAACATGAATCGGAGTTCACAAGCAAGTCCATCTCTGAATCGCTCAAAAGAAACAACAAAAGTTTGGGAGTGTCCTAGTCAAAGTCCTGACTTGAATCTGATAATAAGTCTTTACCTTCAGTAATTCATTCAAAAGCTACATTTTGCGTTAACATATGTTGTCTTTGGCTTATATTAAAATTGGTTGGATAATCTGAAACATTTAAATATGGCAAATAAACAAAAATAGAGGAAATTGGCAAGAGGGAAAATACTTTTTCACGGCACTGTAAATACGTTTTTCCTTACGACATCAGGTGAACTTTAGATGGCTCTGTTGGAAAAATGAAAATGAGCGCAAAGCAGAAATTTGAAAATTTTACACCTACTCACAGTCTGCCAGTAAAAAGATTAATCAGAAGAGCTGTGACACAACTTTCTGGATTTGGTATGGAAGGACCCATTTGAGAAACTCACTGAAAACCTCTCGGAAAATCCAGGCAAACAAAGTATAAAAGCTCCCCAGTAATTTGTACGAAAGCTCCCCAGTAATTTGTACAAAAGCTCCCCAGTAATTTGTTCCCATCAACTATATGAGCGAAAAGGTATTATTCTTCAGCCTCACAATTGAACCAATCCATAAGATGGAATGAATCCGTGGGTAAAGGGAATGAAGTCAGAGTAGTGTTTTGTTCTCATCCCCGGGCATCTGCTCCACTGTGTGGAAGGGCTTGGTAAAAAAACATAATTATAAGCAACAACCCTGGTCCAAAAGACTAGCAAGTTCTGCAGGCATTTGTAGGTGAACTAAACTGATCGACTAAAGCGGTTTATTTTTAAATGCAAGCCAAGACTTGATGATTTAAAAAGAATTTTTTCAGTGAAGACATTTGATGCGGATCACATAATGTATCCAAAGATGCACCAATAAGAATCAGATAACATAATATACTTCTACAGAATTACAGGTTTTCCGGTGCTTCTGCAACATTTATTGCAGAAGGCTGGTGTGAGAGACGCACTGCGAAGCCCCAAGGCTTTCAGCTGCATCAACAGGGAAGGTGAGTGAGCTGCAAAAGCCAAGTCCCCGCATATTACAATTTTTCCAAGGAAATAATTTCAATTTTGGCTTCAATTAGATCTTTTTTCCCTTTCATACTGTATACTCATACTTTTTACCAATAAAATTACATACTTCACATAAATGTCTCAGGAATCGGCAGTCTCCATACAGTTTAATCAAGCCGAGTGCCCAGAAAGTGAGCAGCACTAGCCCCGTGTACCAAGCATCGCGGCGACATCTGACCGGCGGCGCATTTTCCAGTGAAGTAGTACTGGTATGAAAATACCACACGGACAAACGTAATTCAGCTTCAGCCAGCCAGCAGAACCAAGCAATTTAGCAAAGAAAAAAAAAGTCATTAAGCATCCGCAAATTACACAACCCCTCACACCGCAGCAATGAAGAAACTGGAAGAAACAGTGAACCAACCTAGTGCAAGAGAGCGATATCTCCGTTCACCAGCTGAGTTTCAGTTCCGACTATGTGATACGGACCGAACTTAATGCAGACCATAAATGAACAGAAACTCTCCTCCTCTCAGAAAATGAAACCAAAAGCAAATCGGCGCAGCCCTGGTCAGACAGCCAAAGCCAGGCTGGGACCAACCCTAAGACATGAGGCAAAGTTATGCTGATAACGTAAAAAAAAAGGAAAACATTCAGATAAAACCGGGGACAGCATTGGGAGTGTTTACAGAACATTACTGGAAATCATTAGCGCATACCACCCAGCAAACGTCTACTTTCAATTTCAGTCCGATTGCTAGGAGAGGTGAAATGTGTTTCACTTTCTCCATGAAATACTCACGTCCTTTTTAGAATGAAAACGACTCGCGGTGCTAGTAAAGAGACTACGGGGGCATCATTTATAAACCTGTAAAAAGCTCCATGTAAAACGGTTGCATGGGCATGAAAAGCAGGAAATGGCATTAAGAAACTCGAATTAAAAAAAAAAAAAATCAAAACAAAACAATAGCCGACACACACCAGGGAACAATTCTGCTTTACATATCAAAGCTTTACGGAAGGGTGCGCACTTGACTGAGCCACTGCCTCCCACACTAACGAATAAATCGTCCATGCAAATAAGAACCAGAATATAAAACCTTATTTACGAAAAAGTTTGGATGATATGGGAAACCCAAACATAAAAAGGAACTGGGCCAAAGTCAGCATGCGACACTGTTACATTTTACTACATTTTAGCTCATAACTCTTTAACAAATAATGATATCAGCTTATGTAATATGTCATTAGTTAGGCCTTGGTGAGTACTTTAAGAAACACTAATGAGGTTTTTTATTTATGGGGGGCAAAAGGGGTCAAGGGGGAAAATGCTGCGCGACACTGTTACAGAATTAGGACACTGGCTTTCACATGAATATTTCAACTAAGCAGAAAGTGCTGTTCTTTTTAAAATTTTTATTAAATTTTTTTTTACATGCTTGGAAATATTGTTAACTGTAAGAAAAAAAGAGTTTGGTGACAAAATTTTGAAAAATACATTTTTCATGGGGGTTTAAGGGAGAGAAGGTTGCGCGACACTGTTACTGCGAAACTGTAACACAATTGTTCACCACTAATTTCTATTGAAATCTGAATGAAAAAACAATCAAAATTATCATCTTATCTTAATTGATTATTTATATTACATTCATATAACAAATATTGCAAATATTACACATATTACAAATCAACATATTTACAACAGGAATAAGTTCCATAGAAGGATTTGTACCACAATTTCAATGACACAAACGTATGGAAAGAACTTTGTTTCAAGAGAAATTGAATTGAATTTTGGTTTTGAATTGAATTTAATTAGTTTTGAATTGAATTTAACTTGCTTTGAATTGAATTTTATCAGGTTTTGAATTGAATTTTGGGTTTGAATTGAATTGAATTGGCTTTGAATTGAATTTTATCGGTTTCGAAATTGAATGAACAAGTAATCTGAAACTGAGTCCAATTATTTGTATTGAATTTAAGAAAACTTGGAGCATTTCATTCAGTTCGCACATTCAAATTCAGTTCATAAAATTCAAATTCGAGTTGAGTAACATCACATGAACGCACGTCGCGAGCTGCAGCCACGCCTCCGTCCCTAGTGGCCTGCCTTATTTGGAATAAGGTGACCCATATAATTTCCGGGAAGCGCACCTTATGAATTCCACACCGAAGGAGAAGGTACCAGATGCTGTCCAACCAACTGCAATGAAGAGTGCTGTCTGGGTGCGTGACCAGTGAGCGCTCTGGACTTCGTCTTGGTGGATGATGGACGGGTTCTCTGAGAAGTCAATCTAGAGCACTACCTGGTTGGGTCGAGGGTTGGAGTACAGGTTCTTGAAGGTTCTGGCCTGCTGGTCCTTCACGAAGCAGTGGATCTTGAAGGTGGGGAGTCTGGTGGAGAGGTTCTTGAGTACATCAGACACGGTACCATCCCGGGTCAGCTTGTCAACTCTGCCGTCGTTGGCCTTGGCCCACTCATACCAGGATACTGGGTCACCAAGCTGAAGGTCACTGATCTGCGCTGATAGCTTGTTGAAGGTTACTCTGTCTGAACAGGTTGCACATTTGCCATACATACAAGCCTCAGAAGACCTGTCACAGACGATAGTCTCTAAGAGCTCATGGTGGTCAGCTGGCAGGTGCTTGAGGTGGATGGACTAGAGCAGCAGGTCAGCTTCTCATGGTAGACACACATGCAGATGTTGTGGGGGATGTTGTCTCTAAAGAGGACTACACCTGGCCGCAGGCGCTGGAAGGAGGTCAGGCTGATGGTGTCATCAGGGAACTCCTGCTTGTAGAGGTTGTAGGCCTCCCGGATGGTCATCACTAGGTATCGCTGCTGCTCTGTCACCTTCTCTCCATCCCGGATCACGGTGATGTAGTCCTTGCGACCAGGGGCTGTCCAGCTGATGTCTTGACGAAGTTAGAAGTCTGTGACTCTGGAACGGACCTCATCTGGAACTCTGGTGTGTCCTGATTTAGGTGGAACAGGTGGCACAGGGTCACTGACAGGCACTGGATTCTGCTTGACGATCTCCTTGATGACTGCTTGGCACTTTCTTGGAGACTTTGGAAGATGACTGGAGATTCTTCGGACTGCACGGGTCTGACTGGAAATGTTGCTGTGGACAGGAGCACCCAGGCGACGCTGCTCAGCAAGCTGTGTTTCCATCTTGGCTGCTCTGTGTTTGGCTACACGTTCTCTGGTCTTAGCAGCACGGACAGCTTCAGGATCTCTGGCTTTGGCTGCTCTGTTTCGGTCTGAGACAACAGCTTTCCAGGCATCAGCGTTTTCAGCCTTCTTGTGTTCTCTGTAATGCCTGGTCCTCTCAGCTGCACTGAGAACCATTCTGGAACTTGGAGATGACTTGTAGACAGTAGTCATGTTAAGCAATGTTGTTGTAGTACTTGCATTGAGAGCAATTGGAATGTGACAACTGGTCGTCCAGGAGGGGTATTTAAGGGCCCCCGAGAGAATCAACCAGCCAATCATCTTCTCCCAAATGAATCAGGCCTTCCCATTTGACCCAATTTCCAAAGAAATCACAGCTATCTAGTTCAAAGCTTTGAGGGGAGGTTTTTTATCGCGTTTGTAAAATGAAATGTACCACCAGGTGTAAATCATCTTCTTAATACTTCCTAGTTTGCAGCTTGGTCTAAGTGTAATTAAACATAAGACACAAAATCTGCTTAACCTTTGAGGGGTGGCTTCATTAAAATTAATAAATTAATAAATAAATTTAAATAACTTTATTAAGATATTCATGCCTGTAACAATTACTAACTTAATATTTCAAAACAAATATAATTAAAGAATAATATTCTGCTTTAGTTATTTTGATTAGTCACAATGTAACTGCACCAAACTCAATACCGCCAAAATCGCGACACTATTTACAACTTTTCAAAAACTCATAATTTTTTTTTTTTTTTTTTTAATTTTTCAAAAAAGTAATCATCCAACATTTTTCCTTATAGTATTAAAGCCTTTTTCTGAGAATATGGATTTTTTTCCTCAAATATAAATATTGAAAATAAAAAAATATATAATTTTTTGCGCGACACTGTTGCATGTACATCTTTGGCGACGCTTTATCTATAAGTAACCTAAAATTGTAGTGTTTAGGCTGCATATAAAGTAGTAGAAAATCAATAGAAACGACTCTGAGATTATTATATCATGGTGCTGGTGTATAAAAATTAATTGATATCAAAATCCTACATTTTAGCCGTCCTGTAAAATCACTAAGCATTAACTTTGACCCCCTGTAAAATCTGAAATAATTAAGATATTCAAATAATTTTTTTTTTTTTTTTTTTTCAGGAGCTTTAAGACGTGTACTTTAAAAAAAAATAATCACATTGGCATTTATTTCATTTTCATTTTTTACCCCTAATGTGCAGTTTGGCTGACTTTGGCCCAACTGCTTTTTAATTATTCTCGACAAGTATTAAACTGAAAACAATGAAAAATTAGATTTTCCTCCCTAATTTTTTTTTGGAGGGGGGTACAAACACTCATTCCAAGTTAGTTTTATGCCTGCAACACATCCCAGAAAACCAGGGACATCTGAACACATCATTTCTCCTTTCCCTCAAACTAGAGTGTCCGGTCGACTACGACTGCATGGGTGTAGCCCCCGAAAGCCCGCTTCTCCCCTTTTTTGCGCATTATTTGGCCAATACTATCGCCATGGCAACCGAAATTGATCAGTGTTATAAGTGAGGTATATCACATGTCACATGAAAGTAATCGGTCCAAAATTGCAGCCTGTACTGTGTCCACAAGAAAATCTCTATGTTTTGCCACTAATGTGCGTATAATTCGGCCAATACTGTCACCATGGCAACCAAAATCGATAAATGTCATAAGTGAAGTATAACTCATTCCAAATATGAAAGTAATCGGTCAAAAATTACAGCCTGTACAGCGTCCACATCGAAGAGTGCGTGTTTCAGCACAAATTTGCGCATTATTCGGCAAATATTGTCACCATGGCTACAAATTTTGATAGGTGTCATTGTAGTAGTGAAGTGTAACACATGTCCATACCAAATATGAAAGTAATTGGTCGAAAATTGCAGGCTGTACTGCGTCCACAAGAAATCTTTATGTTTTGCTACTAATTTGTATATTATTCGGCCAACACTGTTGCCATGGCAACCAAAATCGATAGATGTCATAAGCGAAGTACAACACATGTCCATACCAAATATGAAAGAAATCGGTCAAAAATTACAGCCTGTAGAGCGTCCACAAGAAAGTGTCCACGGACGCGGATGCGGCGGCGGCGGAGACGACAAGCGTGAATCAATAGTAGCCGCCCGACTTCGTCCGGGGGCTACAATTTATCTTTAAGGGGACAGAGATCATCAACAAATTGCTCCAGTTTTCACATATTCTTTTCCCTAATTCTCCCTAGACACAGGTCTTCAGCTGCTCAGATTTCAGGGGTTTCATGGATGTATTTTGTACACCTTAAAGCACCGCATTTAAGGTGTGAACTGCAGAGAAGTCAAACAGCCGGGACACTCTCTGATTAGAAAGCTAAACTGCTGTAACACGTGCACAATGTGGTGTACCATTGTCCTGCTGAAATAGTGATGGTGAAGTCACCATCTGGCTTTATCTAAGCCAATATATTACAGCCTTCCATAGGATAACAACTGCAGTGATTAATATGTTCCAGCTGGCAACAAGTTATTTAACCCTAACTGAGGCGGTGAGTAGCTTCTCATTTCTTAAACACCATACCAGAAGACATATCCTGTGGTCGTGGAAAAAAATGTTACTCCGTTTCAGAGGGGTCGAATTATTGGCCGGCATCAAGCAAAGAAAACAAGTAAGGAGATTTCTGAAACTACTAAGATTGGGTTAAGAACTGTCCAATGCTTAATTCAAACCTGGAAGGATAGTGAAGAACTGTAAACTTAGTGGAAGAAATTTGTCGGAAAAAAAAATCATGAATGATGACAATCGGAGATTACCAAAATGCTCGGTGAAGTCTCATGCCTAAAATCGACACTAGAACTCATGGCTATTGTGAAAGAGAGAGCATTTTCACACACACAATGTGACAAGAGCCGGCAGGATTGGGACGAGACAGCCGCGTGACCACAGAAAAGCCACTGGTTCGTGAGGCTAGTTGGGAAAAAAAAAAGAACTTCAATTCGCTGGAGACCATATTGATTGGACTGAGGAGCACTGAAAAAAGGTTACGTGGTCTGAAGAGTCCAGATTTACCCTATTTGAGACCAATATGTGCGTCAGGGTAGGACAGGAAGCCCGTGAAGCGATGTACCCATCATGCCTAGTGCCCTCTGTACAAGCTTCTGCAGGCAATCAGAGGTTTCTTCAGTTTGTCAGGTCTGGGCTCAGCAACGTTAGGAAGCAATGGAATTAAGTCAGCAGATTACTGGAACGTAGTGAATGACCAGATTATCCTATTGATTTTTTAATCCCTGACAGCATAGGCATAGTCCAGGATGACAACACAAAGATTCATCAGGCTAAAATTGTGAAAGAATGGTTCAGAAAGCCTCGGGAATCATTTTCACGCATCAATTGGCCACCTGAGAATCCTGACCCTCACCAGCTGAGAGTCCCTGGGATGTGCTGGAGAAGCCTTCATGGGGTGGTCCGACTCGCCATCATCAACAATACAAGATCTCGGCCAAAAATTGATGCAACTCTAGTCGAAAGTAAATGTTATTGCATACGATTGCCCAAACAATGCCAGGACAAATGCATGATCAAAGCTAAAGGCAGTGTGACAAAATATTAGACCGTGTGACACTTTTTGACCGGGCGCTGTATTTTGACTGTATACACAGTGGCGGTGTTTCACACCACTCAAGCTACACATTTTTGCAGGGCCCCATCCTTTGGGAGCTCCGTGCTGGCCTACAACAGTTACTATTCAGAGTATTGAATAAACATATTCTTCGCAGCAGTTGCAGAGAAATGCGACTGTATTCACAAGTCGTAAAATGGCAAACTTAATGACTGTTCCACTGCACAACCCATGTCCTGATTTTCCAAGTTCAGACTGCAAAATGAACGCAGCACGATGTCCAACTCCGCTCGCTGAGCATTTCAAACACAACCACGAAGCACACGTATCTTAGCGGCACCATAAAAAGAAAGAAAATGAGAGACAGGAAGTCTCAAACAGAAAAATTAGCTACGCGTATGAGAAGGCGATGAGGACTGGGAAAGCTCCAGGCGTTGATTCACCACAGGAAGAATTACTGATGGCAGGTATCACCACAGCCTCAATGGTGCTAACCGACCTCTGTGTCAAGATTTGAGCACAAGAAGTCAACTGTGAACTCAGCAATTGTGACGACTGGTGAAGCAGAAGACTTCTTTGAATTGCTCGCAAGGTCTTCTGCAGAGTCCTCCGTAAAAGGATCGACAGTGCCATGGGTGCTGAGCTAAAGCAGGAACAGGCAGGTTTTTATAAGGGTTGAGGCTGCAAACATCAGGCTTTTGCTCTCCAGAAGATCACTGAGGAATGCATGGAGTGTTCATGTGCCCTTGTTTATCTCCTACATGCACTTCAGGAAGGCATTTGACAGTGTTCACTGTGAGAGCCTATGGAAGATCCTAAGAGTACGCTAAATACCACCCAAAATTACTACCATCCTAAGGAAATTTTATGACCACATCAAATGTGGTGTCATCCTGGAGAATACTCTGCCACAGTCATTTCCTGTCAAGTCTGGAGTAAGGCAGGACTGCAGTCCCTCCCAATCTTATTTCTAATCGTCACCGGCTGGTAGGTGATACGTGAAACAACATTTGACTTTCCCTGTGGAATCCGATGGACCTGCGGCAGCTGCCTGAAAATCTCAGTGAGCCCATTTTCGAAAGGAACCTTCCTCTACCCAGCACCAATTCACACAGCAAAATTGATTTGATCAATTAATCCACTGTCCTCAAAATCTAGTTCAAATTCAATATGGCTCCTGTGGCAGCCATACTGAAAATTACAGCAAGGGAATTTTCAAAAGGAACCTTTCTCTACTTTGGAAACAATCCAGATAAAAAACTCAAGGTCGACTAGCATTTACAGGCAAAACTTCACAGTCGGATGAACAGAACCATACCATAATACGCCCGTAAAACTCTTATCCAAGACAATTCATCACATGGAAAAATTCAGTTTCTGCAGCATAACACAGTCTGCATTAAACAAACAGTATACATGATATTCAGTAATCGTGAGTTTTTCCTTTTACTTCCAATGTTCAAAACCAGGAAGCAGATCCCGCAGACATTGGCTACTTCCATGCAAGAGTGTTTCTCGCATTAAAACCCTAAATATTTTAAATGACACCAGGCTTTTGGCAGCCAATTATATGACGTCAGGACAGTTTTAGGAAAACTTGGCTTTAAAAAAATGAGGAACCTGAGCTCCAGGCCCATTTAAAAATGAAGCGACAGGGGCCTTCATCTCCAATCAGTTAACATGTTTAGCCACTTATGTGTAAAATCACATTACGATCAGGGGAAATGCGATCCAAGAGAAGTTCAACTCAGATTCTTGAGGTATAGGCTTAGCTGATGTCAACTTAATTGAATTCAGCTCAATTTGCACTTGCGCAATTGCATGCACTGACATGCAGGTGCTTAAAGACACCAGCAGATGTCACTATTTTCACAAAAAACAACTTTATGTTTAAGTACGTTGATTGCTTTGGAAGACTTCGACCCAGCGGTAATGACGTCTGCTGTGCATGACAGAGAAGAATGTCCAGGATTTTGCAATACTCCTGTATCTATAATTACAAACTCTGATTGTGACATCGCGGAACAAGAAACTAAGCCGAGAAAGGGGGGGGGGATTTTCCTGCATTCTGTGCACTAATGCTGAAAGTACTATGAAAGACGCATTGCAATTGCGCAACATATTCAGGTGTACGCCTGACTGCGTCACGGCAGAGGATATGCTTTCATTCACGAAAGCCGCAGGAGAAACCGTGCCCTTTCACACAGACAAGTGACAAAGGTCACCCATTTGTGACGTGATAAATTTTCTGCCATAGAAGCATGTACAAAACTCTCCGTACAACAAATAGGAGGCAATAAAGCACAGGCGCACCCATACAGGGCCAGAGGGGGTGTGATTTTCCCACATCTTTCTCCATTCATGTGTTACTGCAATGCCAAGTGAGGTGGAAGTCAGGCCTCGAGTGAAGGCATTTTATTTGAATACATCCACAAGTTAAACATAACACATTTAACCATATCATGATTTTTCAAATAATATTCTCATCAGTGAGCCTCTCCTGTCGGTAGAACATAAAGAACCTTTACTTTATTTCCACTCATGTTTAACTTTCTCTCGAGCCAATAAAAGAACTTTCTGGAACATGTTTTTGGAAATACTAATGAGCCAATCAAATAGGCTCCAGAGGTCATTATTTCCAAAACTAATGGAAGTTAGAAAAGAAATATCAAAATTTTTTACTCAAAACCATGCTTAATCATTCCAATGCCATCTTGTAAGGTACATTCTCATGCAGAACACCACAGCCAAATTTTGTCGTATTAATACTTTTCTCATAACAAACATGCCACATTGCAAAAAAAGTTTCTTCAAAATTATTCACCGGTGCCATTAACATGCCAGGAGAAATAAGGAAATATAAAGTCTAAATAGCAGAAAATAAAAACCATGGCCTCATGAATCAATCACTGAACACCAAAAAATTAAATTATAATGTTAACAGTCCACTAAGACTTAAAGTGGGTATAAAGTATACTAAATTTATTCATTAAGGCAAACACACATGGTGCTACAGCACTGTTTTCCGTAATTTTTCCATCGTTTAGCCTGAAAAGCTTCGATACTCTGAAAGGGCTTCATGAACAGTTCATGCTATAGAGCTGGTTATGCCATTACTAGAACAATACGGTCATTTAAACTTTGAAGATTGTTGTGGAAGACATTGAGCCTAACCCAATGAAAAGACCAAAGGGTGATAGAACTCAATCTCTCACACATGCAGCAAGAAATAAAAAAGACTTGAGTTATACATGATGGACTCCAAAGGCAACAAGAAACAAACTCAAAGTTTTAATAAAATTAAGACGGCGCTTGGCAGAGAGAAATTCAATGACTGGACTGCCGCAAAAACTCAGGAAAATCGATGTTAAAAATCTGTTTAAAATGCTAGCCGCATGTTGACAGCAGCATTAAAGTTTGGATTCAGTAAAAGGTCATTCCATTGTGTTTCGCATATTGAGGACACGACACTTAGAAACTTAAGGACTCAAATCCAAGTTATTTGTTAATACCTACAGGGGGTTAGCTCAGGCCAACCTCTAATGCTGCAATGCCATGTGTGGGCTTGTAAAATGCAGCTCAGCCCTTCCATGTACATGGATACATCATAATAAAAAATATAAAGTTTGTAACTGTGCCCTTTATTGTTAGTTTTTGAGAAGAGGGGTATCTAAATGACATAAAGCCCAAACACTGCAAAGTTTGGTGTTTGAATCTTTATAGTTTTATGCTTTAGTTCGTGCTTTAAGTTAGCAAATTGCTATTAATAAATGACCATTGAATAGAAATCTCAGTCATAGACTGATGTCTGGGGTGTGCAATTCAACCATATCAAGTTTTCACTTCAAACTATAAAAGTTATTTCTACTGCGTCACGTGAGTGATGTTTGCCCGTCATGCAAGTCACATACACCCTGACTGTGACACTATGAACAACTCAGTTGGAATAAGTTCATCATATGATACGAGAGTCTATTAGGTTCCAACATCACAAGGAACAGTTGAGATATAGGAAGTAACTTTCTACAAAACTGGGCAATACTGAGCAGGAGTGGTAATACTTTTAAAGAAACCAGTCACGAGAGCCTTTTTTTTTTTTTTTTTTTTTAAAGATTAATTTTTTGGGATTTTTTTATTTTTTTTTTTTCCTTTATTTGATAGATATACAGTGGAGAGTGACAGGAAAGTTAGGGAGAAGAATGGGGGAAGACATGCGGCAAATGACCTGAGCTGGAATCAAACCCGGGTCGCCGTGGGAAGGACACAGCCTTTATGGTGCACGCACTTAGACCGATGAACCACCGGGGCGCCCAACGAGAGCCACTTTAAGTGATTATTTCTCACCAACCATCCACAACAGACCAACTTTCTTCACATCAAATATTAGAGGACTTATGACAAAATAAATATTCCATGTTCATCAACTCTTGCTACCATCTCATAAAAAGTCACAAGCAGTTTTATCTCAAAATCTAGTGAAAATATCACGCAAGTCACAATGAATGGAATGGCTGAGCTGCTTTATTCAAACCTCTGAAACCTCAGGCCAATTTTAAGTTCTAGTAGCGATCCCAAGGTGTCTGACAATCCCAATATGTCTGTCTGAATTGCAGGGAAATGTGTATAAGATGATGTAGGCCTACAAGATCTCGATACTTCCATTTGGTGTAATGCTACATGGCCAAGAAAATCATGGCATAGCGGGTTTGAGTCTTTCTCACAGTATAAGCGTGATGTAGCTTCAGTGAAGCGCTGCAACCTGCACATTCACAGTATGTTTGTGACATTGACATACAATAAGAAAAAAATGCAGTTTTGAGCTTTGAACCTACTTCAAGAGAAATTGTAGTGAAAATCACTCAAAAGGGCAAAGGTTGATGCATAATACAGCTTTGAACACTTCACATTTAAAACTGACATAAATGGCAAAGAAAACGGTACCATTTCAAAGACATCAGAGAATTACATATTTTTGGAACACTATGTTTTGGTTTGAAATCTGAATTGCTAAAAAGTTTGGCAAATAATGACATAGTGACATCATGTACGTAGTTAATTAACATTGATGCCAACAGGAAATAAATGCATTCCTGACCGTAGTCTGTTCGTGGACACGGTCTCCTATTTGAGGCATTGCGCTGACAAGCATGCTTTAGCAGTTCTTTATATGACAGGCTTATTATCACCTTTGCTACAATACTACTACAACTTGTCACATGTACTTTCAAAGCAATAAATACGGCTTCCCCTCGCCAACTTACCCTCGAGCATTGGAGGGGTCCAGCCTCCGCCATATTGGTCAGCTACGCAGTTTCTACTGCCATTTACATGACAATGCGCGTCCATGAACTTCGGGGGTGGACCCCGGGGCGGAGTATGAAGGGAGGGGTGGGTCTGTATTCGTTTACACTTCAAATATCAACAACCTCTCTACTCGTTTTCTCCCACATCGCTGACTGCACCTTTTAGGAGAACTTGTTCATGTACTTTTATTTTCAGGTTCATGTTGTCTTTGAAAAACACATCAGGGCAATTATAATAATTTTGATATATAAGTTGCAAGTTGCTCAAAAATTTCATGTAAAGGGAAATTACATTTGTGCTCAAAGTTTGAATACCCTAGCTGAATTAGTGAAATGTTGCCATTTATTTTGAAAATATGATTCATCATGAAAAGAACTTGACATTGATCACCAAATAGGTGTTTGGCTCCTTTTTAAATCATTCAATGATAACTGAAATCACCCAAACGGCCCTGATCATGTTTACATACCCTTGAATGTTTGACCTTGTTATAAAGACACAAGGTGACACACTCAGGTTTAAATGGCTATTAGGATTAATTTTCTATACCTGTGGCTTTTGAATTGTAACTAGTGTCTGTGTACAGTCATTGAGTTTGTTAGCTCCAGAGTGGATGTACTGATCTGGCTAGACACTGAGCCATGGGGAGCGGAAAAGAACTGTCTAATGACCTTCCTAACAAGATAGTTCAACTTTTAAAAGATGGGAAAGGATATCAAACAATATCCAAAGACTTGAAAATGCCAGTCAGTACTGTTCAGTCAGTGATTAAGAGGTAGAAAATCAGGGGATATGTTGATACCAAGCCAAGGTCAGGCAGGCCAAGAAATATTTCAACCCAAACTGCCAGAAGAATTGTTTGGGACACAAAGAAAAAAAAACCTAGTACGTGTGTGACTTTTGGGAGAAACTAAGTTTGACCCTCATTTGCGGTAATTAAGAGCGGTGAAAATCTTAAAACACTAGCTATTAGTGTTATTTGAACTGTCAAAATCAAGTTTCTATTATTTTTACAGTTAGCTAAAGTCCAGAATCCAAAGGTTTTTGTTCAGTTGCGAGAATCCTTGCCTCTGATAAATTCACTAGGTTTTTCCAGATCTCAGGAGAGCTCACAACTTCTAAAATACGGTCATTTGGAGTGACGAGACCAAAATAGAACTTTATGGACATAACCATAAGCGCCATGTTTGGAGAGCAGTCAACAAGGCTCATGGTGAAAAATATACCATTCCTACTGTACAGCATGGTGGTGGCTCTCTGATGTTTTGGGGGTCTGTGAGCTCTAAAGGCACAGGGAATCTTGTAAAAATTGATGGCAAGATGAATGCAGCACACTATAAGAAGATACTGGCGGACAATTTGCATTCTTCAGCACGAAAGCTGCGCATGGGACACACTTGGACTTTCTAGCATTACAATAATCCAAAGCAGAAGGCCAGGTTGATCCTCCAGTGGTTAGAGAAGAGAAAGGGAAAGGTTCTGGAGTGGCCATCACAATCTCCTGACCTCAATATCATCGAGCCGCTTTGGGGAGATCTCAAACGTGCAGTTCATTCAAGACGACCAAAGAATTCGCAGGAGCTGGTGGCATTTTGCAAGGAAGAATGGGCAGCTTTCTTCATCAAACTTGACGAGCAACATCATACCAAGTACTGTCAAGTATAGGAAATGTATTTACAAAATTCAGTTCAGTGAGAAGCAGAGATAACACGTCTCCGCCACCGATCGGTCAAATGGCATGCGCTCTTTCACATTTCATTTACTTCACGCGTTTCATACAGCTAAAATAAAAAAAAAAAAAAAAGCTTCAGAATCAAGATGCTACTCATGAAAGAACAGGATCAGACCAATGTTTGTTATCCCCGCCTCAAAGCAGAAGAGGATATAGTTATGAGTGTAGTCCTTCCACGTGTCCATCTGTCCGTCCGTAACGCAACGCCTCTTTTCAGGACCAGAACCTCTACACTGTTCAAAATTTCTCAACCAAAGTTTGAATATGAATACATCTTACAGTTTAGATGTGCCTTTCCATGCTCCCCTCTGTCCTCCCATCTGTCAGTCCGTACCTCCACTGCTCCCCTCTGTCCTCCTTTCTGTCAGTCCGTACCTCCACTGCTCCCCTCTGTCCTCCTGTCTGTCAGTCCGTACCTCCACTGCTCCCCTCTGTCCTCCTGTCTGTCAGTCCGTACCTCCACTGCTCCCCTCTGTCCTCCTGTCTGTCAGTCCGTACCTCCACTGCTCCCCTCTGTCCTCCTGTCTGTCAGTCCGTACCTCCACTGCTCCCCCCTCTGTCCTCCTGTCTGTCAGTCCGCACTCCACTGCTCCCTTCTGTCCTCCTGTCTGTCAGTCCGTACCTCCACTGCTCCCCTCTGTCCTCCTGTCTGTCAGTCCGTACCTCCACTGCTCCCCTCTGTCCTCCTGTCTGTCAGTCCGTACCTCCACTGCTCCCCTCTGTCCTCCTGTCTGTCAGTCCGTACCTCCACTGCTCCCCTCTGTCCTCCTGTCTGTCAGTCCGTACCTCCACTGCTCCCCTCTGTCCTCCTGACTGTCAGTCCGTACCTCCACTGCTCCCCTCTGTCCTCCTGTCTGTCAGTCCGTACCTCCACTGCTCCCTTCTGTCCTCCTGTCTGTCAGTCCGTACCTCCACTGCCCCCTCTGTCCTCCTGTCTGTCAGTCCATACCTCCACTGCTCCCCTCTGTCCTCCTGTCTGTCAGTCCGTATCTCCACAGCATTCGTTTCCAGGCCAGACATCAGCAATCCTGTTCTTTTTCAGGTCAGAACTCCTAAACTGTTCAATATTTCTCAATGAAGTTTAATAAATGAAACCATCTTATTGTCTAGATGTGCCTTTTCACCTTTACCTCTGTCCTCCAGTCAGTCTGTCCATCCCTGCACCGTGTTTTGTTTGCAGGCCAGATATCAGCCATCACGTTCTTTTCTGGACCAGACCACCAAAACCGTTCCAAGATTTTTCCACAAAATTTAATATATGACTACATCTTACTGCGTATTGGTCACAAAAATTTAGGGTTGGCGCTTTGTACAGAGGGTCAGTCAAATCAGACACATATACAGACTGAAGTAAAACAAGAGAACGCACCACGGGTTTCTGTCCACAAGTCATGACCATAAGGAACTAGAGGGGCAGTCAAAAAGCGCAGACCTCCACCAAAGCAAACAGTCCAACCTTCTAAATTGGCTCAATTGTTTTGTTACTACTGAACTTTACCACCATCTACTGGATTTTAAGACAAGATCTTATTCCACCAAGACCCAAATGCCCAATCTTGCAATGCTCACCGAGCAGGATTTTCCTTAAAAGAAGGCACAGACTCATACAAAAATAATCCCGTTAAATCATTACTTATGACCGGCTATAAGTGTGTGGTGATGTCAGCAGAGTATCTACAACGACCGTCTGCCGTCTGCCTGTGTTATGTTATTTTCCTTCTTAGGGGAGCTTTCAGGGTCAACCTTTGGACAGTGGGCGTGCAGCACCCAGCCATAAACAGCAGAAATGGTGCGTAGAGAGGACACAGAGATTAAAAAAAAACTAGAGCGGAGACAGTCATTGGCTGGACCAAAGCACAAATGGCAGAATAGCTCTGCCATCTTGTGTGGGTATAAATGTCCAATGAGGCATGTAAACAGTAAACATGGGTGTCGACAAATTCTTTTTTCTTTTGGGGGGACTTGTTTTCCGTGTTCTTTTTTTTAATCTTTTCATACTTAAAAAAAGGACAGGAATAAGGAATTGTAATTGAACAACAACATTTATGCTCCATTATTTGGCAAAGCTAAAGAATAAGCTCTACGATTGCCTTACCCTTTACAGGGTGTATCAAAAAAAATTTACACTTTGAAAAATGTCTCCAAAGTTGATAGAATATAATTTTCCACAAATCTGTTATGATGTATTGATGGAACATGCCCTCATGCTCCTATTGAGACCTTTTTAATCGCCCGCTGTACCGCATGAGTGAACACAGGTTGTTTATTTTCAGCCGATTTAAACTGGCTTGCGCACAGAATTGGGAGGGTTAAAAACAAAACAAACACAATGATTGGCAAGTTCAGACATTACGTTTTTTCTCACCAATTTTCCACTTACAGTTAAAATGACAAGGAGACAACGAATTAATTTAACTGTTAAATTCAGTCAGTTTATAACAGTGTAGGAAAGCCGAACTTAATTTCGTTGCTCTGTTGCGACTGCGTATGTGCGTGGTGCGAACCAGCTTGCCCGGTATACACCAGTGCTTTTGAATGGAAATGCATGGTGACGGGACTGGACATTTTGTCCGATGTAAGCGAAAATCCGTTATATAAAATCAGGTATACTCAATGTTTATTTAATTGAAAAACATTACAGAAAAATGGGGACTTCAGCTGTTGTCCGATATGAGCGAGTTTCCGTTTTAATAGAGGACGGTTTAGGCGAGTTCTACTGTATTTTCCTTTAAACGTCTGCTCTGACATACATACACAAGATGGTGGCTGAGCGCTGCCACAGAAACGAGGCTGATGTCGGCTCTATTTTTTTTTTTGTTTATCTCTGTGGGATAGGACTATGTTTAAAAAAAAAAAAAAAAGGAAATATAGCGCCTCGAAACATCAAGCGGACAGAGCGCATTCCTAAACGAGAGTAAATCTGGGGCTGGGTTTCCCTTACTGGCTAATCTAACTTAACAAATTTAACTTGCTAAAGTACCTGCTTTCCCATTACAACAATTGTAACATTCAAAAAATAGTCCCTATAAAGCAGTGTAACTTTACGAACAAGCAGTGTACATGTATATTTACCAAGTCTTACCATCAACCAATGCAAATAAATTTAAATTATGAGAAAATAACTGAGTGCTGAGTTTGAACTAGAATATTTTCTGTATAACAAAAAACCCAAGCCGGTTGAGGCAGTCCCAAACTAATACGGCAAGTTGATCGTCGGAGACTCAGGGCTACTGCCTGTAATGAGCAGAGTATAGGCTAAATGACCGCAGCAATTTTTTCACAACATTGCAGAACTAGTTTAGCAATACTAACAGCACGGGTCTCGAACCACAATACAGCTTAATTTTGAGCCAAATAGCTAAAATTACACTGGTGTCAGCTCCCTAATGTTCCCACAGAGGACAGAAAGTATCTAGCCAGGAGCTCCGCTCAAATTACAGGGGCTGTGCGCTGCTGAAGTTGTTGAGCTGTAAATGTTGCATTTACAAACGTCAACAAACGAATCCTGCTCAGTAAACCTTTCGACAAAAGTGAAAAATAATTTTTGTATCTGCTCCGTAATTCGGATCTACTCCAAAATTTCATCAGTTTTTCCTTAGCCCATGATGCTACACCCTTCCACCAAGTTTCAAGAAAATTGGGCAGGTAGTTTTTCTGTTATCTTTTGATAAACCGATGAAAAAGCGAACTGAACCGAAAGGATAACCTCCTTGGCAGAGGCAATGAAGGTAACATACACTCCACCTCCACTCTGTAGCACCATAACTTTTTCTAATTGAATTCCTGACCAGAAATGCTCCTGTTTGCCGAGCTTTCCACATGAATAGTAATGACTAGCCTTTGCTATTTGGATTATCCTTTGTGATTTGAATGTTCAATTGCTGTAGCGAAACTAACACTCTACATGAATTCACATCCCCCTTTCAGAGAACAGAAAGGTAATGGGCCATTCTCAGTCACGTGTGTGACCAAAAATGTAACAAATAGTAGAAAAAATCTCCTCCAATTACAAAAGCATTGGAGGTTCATGATTGTGGACCTTGTATGAGAGTACTACTTATCCAAGTCTATCAAGTAAAAATGTTATTTGTTACATTAACTTTAACTACTTAAGGTCAGAGGTCAAATATTTACTGGTTACGTGTGTGACTTCACACGAAACAGGTTTTTCATAACTCTATTTGACTTCAAAAACTCTGAAGTTGAAAAATCTAGAATTTTCATAGTTTTGGGGTATGGAGAATAGCAAGGAATAAATTTGATACCTTTCATTAATTTTCAAAGTATTTCTTTATTTGATGACATCTGGTCATGTGTGTGACATTTTGGTTCACTTCTCAAAGAATGGCCCTAATAGTTCAATTAATTGATATGCCCATCGTGTGTACACTTTTGCCATCTCCAACATTAGTCCAGTCTCCTGTGCACCTGTGGAGCCTGCAGGAGCCTGTGCTCGTCCATCAATCCATTATCTACACCGCCTCTTCCTCACTCGGGCCGCAGGTAAGCTGGAGCCCATCCCCGCTGACTAAGGGCAAAAGGCAGGGACACTCCCAGGACAGCCCACACCATTCCCACACCATTCATTAGGAATGCATGTGAGTGTTCACATTAAGGCGGCTTCGCCATATAAATCATAACCGACTACAGAAAAATTGATAATTAATCATCGTTTTGTAATCCTATTATTTTTTTCTACATTTTATCCCAGCGAATTCCTGTGTTATGTAGGCCTATATTTCTCACTCATTGATCTTGCTGGTTGCATTTTTGTTTAAACCCTTTCATTACCAACTCCTGGTAATACTGGTGTAACAGGAATTTCAGTCGAGTGCCGTCAGATAAAAGCCTCTCACCTTTTTACGCATGATGGATCACAACCGTTCCCATTTGAGATCGCCTGATTAACAATCAAATAATTTATTTACTAAATTACCAAGACTAACACATACGCATAATGATTAAGAAATTATTCAGTAGGAAATTACCAAGAGACCACCAATAGGCTACATTGAGAACGTACATATAATACACAAAGTATGGATGCCAATTAAGCTAGTAATCAACCCAAAACTTGCTCTGAATTTCATCTCCTGTTTTAGCATTTTTCACATTTAAAAATGTTAAAGTTTCACATTAAAATGTCAAACTCCATGACACATTGGCGCAGAACGTCGATACCATACGCCCAGCTATTATGTGTCGTTTTATGAGCTACAGGATGTCATCACCTCAAAAAAAAAAAAAAAAAAAAAAATCCTCGGACTAAACTTTGAAAAAGAAATTTCAATCTCAAATGGACTTCCCTGGTTAAATAAAGGTTAAATAAAATAAAATAAAATAAAATTAATTATCTAATACAATATAGCTAGCTTACAGAGGATGTGCTAAGAATGCCATTTTATTTGATCGCAGATTAAATGATTTATCATATATATACACTTTGTATTAATTTATTTATTTCTTAATAAATCAACCTATAAAATAAAACAAAGATTAATTATAACAATTTTTAAGCTCCAAGTTTAGAAACACGTTTCCGGTCATGCAGAAGCTATAACTTGTCTGAACAGCCCGTGCATCCGCACGGCCCAGCAAAAAGTTTTTTTTCTGGCCCAGGAGGGAAGGCCTATGCTGGGTACCTGTGCAACACATCATTGCTAAGATTGAAGTTCCAAACACTACAACTGGACATAGATATGCACTCAAGGAGCAGGACACCAAAGTAGCTGAAAACTTCATGAAAGAGTTCAAATAATTTGTGTAGTATCTGTGCTAACTGCTATCAACTGGTCATTTAAAATATTTCATTATATCCAAGTCTGCAGGACTGTCAAAAACGATTTTTAACACTGGTTATTACTAATTGAAGCATACAGGTTAATTCTTTCTACTTGGGCATAAATGTTCATTGATACAATAAGTAATGATTTGTAACAATTATGATCTTCCATTGATGTTTGGACTACAGTATTTCAATATATATCTGAAAACTGTATATGGGTTATAATTCAAGTGTAAGTTAACATTTATGAAATAAAGCATTTCATTGAGTTTGAGCTTTCCCTCGTTAACTATGTGCATTTTATAAAATCATTTTTGAACATGCCTTCGATGCCCTTAAATGCTGTGCGTCCGCAAAAATACCATATTTTCAAAAATGTATTTTGAGAAAATAAAACAGAACGCCATCGCAAATTTTGGATATGTTAACAACAGGCATCTAATCTTTCGAAAACCATCAATTTGATGTTGGTGGATAGTGCCATTTTTTTGGTATAAAATGGGTATAAAATGTTAAAAATAGCGCAAATTTTATTTTTTTCATTTTCAAGCCTTAATATTTTCTAGATTATTCATAAGAGTGGGACAGAATTAGAATTATACAAAATAAACATATATGGGAAGCTGTATGTACAATACCAAATCCCTGTCTTTGAAATTAGGCTTTTTACAGTCTTTCAAATATGTTACCACACAGCGCAGAGTAAAATTTTCGAGCAACTTTAAGCACTCAGAAATACATGATAAACTAAAGGGACACCTTAGTATGTCCATATTCCTCAAGTAATAGTAGCAGATTTTCACCCCTGAAAATTTGAAGGACTCAGTTGAAATACTTTCTAGATATAGCCATGTGAAAGTGGCTCCTCAGAAATTTCTGTTCAAAAAGAGCCAGAACTTCGTTGCAAAAATATTTTTTTATGACAAAATTATTAGGAGTTGAGAGCAAAAATTCTGGATTTCTCCTATTAGGAGGTGAATGCACCCGCTGGAATTTTTTCAGCCAAATCTGAGATGGTCAAGTGGGAGCCATTCGGACATTTGACATGGAATGACCCATAGGCAAAAATTATGTAATCAAAAGATAGATAGTCGGCGAGCACAGGAACACATTATGTCCAGGGGTACAGTTTTATTACACAGTAGCACCACCCATACGAAGAAACATTATAAATAAGCTGTGTATCACTTTTTCTGAAGTAAGTGCCCCTTCAACTGATAACAGTGCATTTTCCAAGACACTTACATTCAGTGCATTGTATCAATTGAACTACATGTAGGTCACAGAGTTCACAACCTGCTGATTTTCACTGTGCTTTCTCTCAGGTTTTCACTTGTTTCTCAGGTACTGGTGGTAAAATAACCCACCAACATCGACTGGCATTAAGTTCTGCATGCCATATTACCTGAGTTTTCCTGAATAGAAAAGTGACAGTTGAGATAATTGAAGATACAGCAGAAACCCAGAGTAATCTTCTCATCACAGTCAGTAGACATATAGGGCTACCCAAAAGAAAAGGTTACATCAAAATCGGAGGAGGGCACGTGGAGAACTTTGCCATCCCCAAATGCCAAATTTAACTTTTTCCCTGACTGAAGCGCCACCTATACTCTTGTGCCCTCAACATCCCACGCTTAATTTGTGTTGATTATGTAAAGGACGTCCCATGTGGTGTCATAATATGAATAAACCATCTTGGGCTGTTGAGGGCACAGTCTGGAAATGCCCCTGATATTACTGCTCAAATAGCCAAAAGTAGCATCTTGCAGTGCCCCATATAGGACACACCCTCGACAGCACACAAAAATTTTCATATTATTGCGAGCCCTACACACAGTAGATTGACATCTGCGAAAATTAATGTGAGCTGTTGTCGGCGCAATGATATAATTGCATTTGAAAAGCGAATTTTTTTCAGCGCTCATTTCTCATCTCGGAATCTCTGGCCCTTCTGGTAACCCTAAAAAAAAAAAAAAAAAAGGGTACTGGCACCTAAAAATTTGCAGTTTTTCTATTAACCCCTTGTCGCTCCCACGGCCTCAGGGAAGTTAAAAACAAACTACGTCATTTACACAGCTTGTATGCAACGTGAGATCACAGCAGCTTTAATCAACACCTGTGTCAGACCACAAACAAACAAACGAACAGTTACAAGACTGATGTAACGCACCAAGCCTCCTAGTACTCCTCCAGTCAAACATATCCCCTCAAACATGGTCTTGTTACATCCACTAAGTTCCAGTAAATCCAATCCAGTAAAGTACTTAGTCCAAAACACACTATTACACCGGTAAATATCCACAAACAGCTGCTGCATCGTTTGAAATGAGCCGGTGGATATCCACAAAGTCCGCTGTATTCGTAGTCGTGGCTCCAGAGCACGTGTAAACAGTACAGAGCCATTGGATAGGCATTTTAGGCAAATTTTACCGGAGTGATAAGGGGTTAAACCAACCATCTTTCACCAATAAACATTTTCGGCAAATCTGAGACCATCATATATCACCCTCTGCCTGATTCTTAGAAAAACAGGCTCTTAAGAATTTGATTGTCAATGTGAAGCTTTGAACTATTCGGTACAGCCCTAATTTTAGAATAGACCAATAATAACACAGTAACAACAGCATCATGCTGCCCACATTAATTCCAATGCACAACTTAAAAACTACAAAATGGTTGTTCAAGTACTCTTATGCAACAGGACAAGTATTTGATCAGAGGAAATGTTGAATTTCGCCAGCCCTACCATTCACACACACACTCATACCTATGGGCAATTTAAAGTCTTCAATGAGCAAATAATGCTTGACTTTGGACGGGAACCAGAATACCCAGTGAACATGCAAACTCCATGCAGAAAGGCCCCAGGATGGATTTGACCCCACAACCTTCTTGATGTAGAGCGGTAGTGTTACCCACTGCCCCACCGTGCCACCCAGCCCCTGCTCATCACAGAACTAGAGGCACTCGTAGAGTGCAAACCTCCGCCAAGGCAGCACAATCCAAATCTTCATGAGTGGGAGCAAAGTTGAGTTATCGCGTGTCATAGGATTTCAAGATGGCTGCCGTGGCGGCCATATTGTTTCACTGATCGCGGTGAAAATCAATAGGTTCCATCCTTGATGTAATAGCAATCCACCCACAAAATTTCAGACAAATCCGTGCATTACTTTTTGAGTTATGTTGTTCACAAACAGACAGACAAACAAACAGGGGTGAAAACATAACCTCCGCCAAATACACTGCGGCACCTAAGGTCCCAGGAAAACAGAGTCAAGCAAAACTAACTTAAAGCACACAACTGCACCGCAGGCAAAGCCTAAACCAAAAAACTAATCCAGTCTGATGGGGATTCATGATGAAATTATACACTGAAGCCACTCAGGCACTGAAGCAGACAACCGAACACAAGCAGTAAAACACAGACACGAATACCTCAGATGCATCCACACAGAAAGTATAGACAAACATACATTCCCCTCCATACATATCCCCAAAACCCAAGTCCTGAGCTATTTTTACAGCAACATCTTTAAAAAATTACATTTAATTTTCTCATTCAAATTCCTTATTGAGTAAAATGAATTGCGACTAGTGAAGCCGAGTGTATGACTACACATGAGTGCATGTTCAGGTATTCTGATATCACTCACTGATAAGACAACCGTCTACTGAATTTGCGATTTAGTTCTGGCCATATCATGGAGGAAAAAAATCGAAGCATTGAGACCCTCCTCTAAACACTCGCTGGGTAGCAGCAACTGGAAACCAAATACAACAAAAAGACCAATCCCACATGAGAAAACCGAACGTTACTATTCTCAGTAAAGTACAATGGGGCGATCAACTCATGACACTGAATGAACAAATAGGCAACAGATACATAGTCTGCGGATATCAAAAACATGTAGTACATGAATAAGTTATGTAAACGCTTTAATTATTTTAAAAAATGAAGGAATATTTTGCCACCAATTATGTCGGAGGAATAATAAACGTCAGAAGTAATAAATGCACGGACTAAATGCAAAGCACCGGAGCCATCAAAGAACCCCACAGACTACGAGCAATGCTGTCAGAGGTTCAGAACCACCGTGAGTGTGCATGTAAAAGTCAGTACACGCCGTTACAGAATTAAACACTGTAAACCGAAGACATCAGAAATCGCAGGAAAACTGTTTCACGACAATGAAGCACGCGCGCACACACGCAAGAACGTGCGAAGTGTGCACGGCCTAGTAACCCCAGCTAACTGCAACACCGCATATTCAGTAACGGCTCGGGACAGCACAGAAAGACAGCAAAACTAGTTTCAGCGCTGTAAATACGTCACAAAACAAAAAGTCAGATAACGTTCGCGCAAGGACACTTGACACTCTATGACATGAATACAGTGCGACCAGTTTTCTATCGTGCTGTGACAAGTAAACACAGCTTGCAGGCTAGCAACAGCCTTGCATTTTTCAGATGCATGTTATGTTGGAGTGTGTGACACGGGAAAATGAGATGACACTTATAGGAGCTGCGTCTGAACACTATCTTACGATTCAACGTCGAGATGATGCTGCAAGCGCTCGGTGACTAGCAATGTGCAGTTAAGGTTAGCATCACATCACATCACACCTAGGCAACAAAAGAAGCCACCTCATAGAGAAACTCGTTCATCAGCAAGCAAGTCACATTTCATAAACCACACATGTTCACAAGTCGCACAAAATGACACTGAAAATGAAACAAAGTCAAAAAAATAAGAACATAATTCGGAGAATGATAACAATGGTAATGACAAAAATAAGTACCATTCACCGTAGCTTGGCTCGTCCCAACGTTAAAGCGGAATTGCGGAAGTGTCGTTCAGTGTTGTAACCATAGACTTCAGAATTGTAACACGGGAAATTCCACCTCGATGTTGCCGAACAGCTGTGGTTGACAGTCGAGCCGCCCAATGCTCACTGCTTCTATCTTAAAGGAGACGGTGCTGTGTGAGGTTGGGATGTTCAGGATGGGTAATTGTATGAAAGCAGGGTTTAACCGAATTAATGCAACTGATTGTTTCCCCCAGATTTTAGGCACATAATCATAGTAAATAAACATACTATGTAATTACAAAGAAATAATAGCGGGCTTGAAATTACTACATTTCATGTTCCTATTTTCATAGGACAAATTTGTCAAAAATATATCGACAAGAAGCGAATGTCCTGTGGTGGGCCAATGGCATAATTTTGATCCTGCAACGAGCGGAGCCCTTTTATTTCGTTTTTGGTTTTTTAGGTCTATCCATTGATTGATCTTCATTCATCGCAATATTGTTTATAATTCCCTTAGATGAGCGGGTGAAGAGTCAGTCATTTGTTTTATACAGAATGTCTTTGTACTATTGTATGCATAGCATTCATTTTTTTGCATTGCCTTTGGGGTCCAACCTACTTGTCTCGATGAGTTACTGGCTCTATACATTTTTAAATGTTGACCTCCATTCAAAACTGATTAGCGTTAACATACGGGATCAAAGTGTCAGTTGCGTTCTTGAAATTTAACCACAGTCACTTTAAATGCTTGTAACATTTAATGCTTTGTTTTCATTGCTTTGTTTTCATTGCAAATTGCTGACATGAATGGAGAATGAGCCCTTAAACAGAACAAAACTGTAAATTCAAATGCAACCGTAGACAAAGTCATCACTAAATTGATTTCTTGATGGTGTAGTTTTGGACTGAATTTGATATCTATTAGTTTTGGAATTCTAAAAGATGAAGTAAAGCGCCTTCAATTTGATGATCAGACTCCATGTCAATGTTTTGCAGCTCCAGAAAACTTTATTTACGTCAATTCCTAAAGAATGGGGACTGTGTGTAAAATGTAAATAGAAACAGCAAGCAGTAATTTCCACGTCTCCTTTTACAAGTATTGACCTGAAAAAGTAAGAAGACAAAATAATGTATGTTTCATCTCATCAAAATTATTGTCTTTTTGAAAACAGTGGCTATTTTGAAATGTGACGTCTGCTGCATGTTCCAATAAAGTTGGGACGAGTGTCTGCTCGCCACTGCGCAACCTAACCTCTCCTTTAAATTACATTCAGTTTTCTTTTTGGAACTGAGGACAGTGATTGTCTGAGTTTCCAAGATGGAATTTGTTCCCATTTTATCCTGATATAGAACTTAAGTTGGTCAACAATCCAGGGTCTTCGTTGTTGTGTGATGCGCTTCATACTCCACCACATGTTTTCAGCAGGAAACAGGTCCAGGCTGCAGGCAGAAACTGCACTCTGTGACATCAAGGCTACAATGTTGTCATACGTGCAGAATGTGGCTTGGTGTTATCTTGCTAGAACAAACGGGGACATCTGAAAGGCACAGGTTGTTCTGAGATGTGCGTGTGCCCTTCACTGTGAATTTTTCCTTCACAGATGTGCAAGTTGCTAATGCCTAGTGCACTATTGCCACCCCAGACTGTGACAGATGCTGGGTTTTGAACATGGGGCTTTCCTGTTTTGCCCTCAGAACACAATGTTCTTTATTACGAGAAACGATTTGAAAGATGGACTCATCAGACCACGGCACTCTGTTCCAGTTCCTCATCAGTCCATCTAAGATGAGTTAGAACCCAGAGAAGTCAGCAGTGCATCTGGATAGTATTTGGTATATGATTTACCCTTTGTGTTGGAGAGTAATAGAGTGCATTTAATGATGCTACAATGACTATTTTTGCTGACACAGGTCTCTTGAAGTATTTACGAGCCCATGTGGTAATGTCTGTTGCAGAAGCATGTCAGTTTTTAATGCTTTGCCGTTTGAGGGCTCAATGGTCAGGTGCCTCCAATATTGGTACTAAGCGTCATGTTTTATGGACGGGGATTGCTTTGGATTGCTCTGCTTTGGTGTTTTTGGATTCGCCGAATCTTTTCAGTAACTTATGGACAGTAAATGGTGAGATCCCTAAATTCAGTGGAATCCCATGTTGAACCATAGACTGTATAAAAAGATGGACGAAGCAACCGTGACGTCACCCATTGGTTTCAGCACACCATTTAGGAAGCCTCGATTTTGGCAATTTGAATTGCGCCATTTTGTCATTTTGAAACCGGATGTGATTCCTATTGGACGAGAGCGTGAATTGAATATCCAGGGAGGAGCGAGGGGTGGATCTGACCGTATCAGACCAGGACCAGAGGATACCCACGCCCCTAAAGCATATTCTGGCTTTATCCTTTATTCTAGTCTATTTGGGATCATAATTTACAAAAATGAACATCATGATATATTGAAGGAGACTTGAAACTTGCGATAGATACAATAAAGTAATGTGGAAAATCATTATTTAAATAATAAATCAGGTGGGAAAGTAGGGTCATTTTCTCATAGACTTCTATAGAATTGAACTTCTTTCTGCAACCACCAACGTCGCCATCTGCTGGCCATTAAATAGAATGCAAATTTTGGGGATTTCCGCATTGGCCTCAGTTTTCAGACCCGAGTGCTGCGTCCATCTTTTTATACAGTCTATGGTCCAATCCACATGGTTAATGTAATTAAATAAAATTTATATTAAAAATATTGAATACACAGCATTGACAAAGATGAAGGCGTTTGTGCATGAAATGGCACATTGTGAAAAAAGGCAATCATTGATTCAATAAATAAAACTACTCACTCAGTGTTTTCTCAGGTGCACATCTCCATGTTCATTTCAAAATACAATGTAACCATTAGTTCCGTGATATGCGCATGAAATATTCAATCAAATGCCCGTTTGAGGTCAGGTAATGTTTTACTTATCTTTCGGAAATAGCGGCATGGAACTGACATTTGTAGATATGCAGCGTTCTTCCATCCCGGACAAAAAATAAGTGCTGCACTTGAAAGGAGGGTGGTTTGAAAGCTTGCATCGGTGTAGACTCGCTGCAGAGGGTTAAATCAGCCACTTACACTCCATGGGGATTGGTTTGGGATGACACTCAATGTGGCGGACCCTCCGCGGGAACGCGCAAACGGAGGGGGAGTAGATAGGGCGAGTGGATAGGGACAGGTTTGGGATTGGGCGTATGTGTTGAACAAGGGCACTCTCAGAGTGCGTACCTCTGCCAAGGCATTTGGAACTTTATATCTAGTGCATGTTAAGATGTATGGCATTTTTTGATTGAATCTTCCAATCCCGCAATGGTGAAAAACCATTTAAAAATTCCTGGAGCTACATCACTTGAATTTGTGGATTCAGTGATGAACTGTTTTCACTGACTATGGTTCCCAAGACTTGGACTCTATAGGATGCTCTTTTTATATCCAATATGACCTGTTGCCAAGTAACCTCAATACCTGTGAGATGTTCCACCTGGTTTATTTTCTTTAACATCATGCAGCTCTTCCGGTCCTTTGTTGCTCCTGTCCCAATGTTTTTGAAACTTGTTGCTGGCGTCAAATTCAAAATGAGCAAATATTTCAAAAACATTTATTCTCTCAGTTTCAAAATTTGATAAGTTGTCTTTGTTCTATTTTTGATTATAGGGTTTAAATGATTTGGAAATCATTGCATTCTGTTTTTATTTACATTTTTGACAGCTTCCCAACTTTTCGGGAAATGGGGTTGTAATAAAGGCGCAAACAGGCCTTGAAATTCACAACGGCATTGATAGCAAAAGTCGGCATTGCCCAATTCCATAGCTGTAATGCCCCGTCAATTTTGCTGTGAATCGCGGCAGTAATAGCCGTGCCCTACCGTATGCCTTTGCCGTCAGTGCCCCAGACTTGCAACTGAAAAAAGTGAATGCCTACTTTATTTTCAAATCATGAAATCTGCAGAGACGAACCGTCATTTAACTCCCAGTCATGCATCTGACCCGTAACTACCGTCATTTCATGTTTACTATTCGCGATCATGTGAATACAGTCTCAAGCAACACTTCACCTGAAGCACTGCAGATGGATCTGTGCATTGTTCACTTCACAATCTCCCAATGACGCGCAAGGCTAATGTAACCCTTATAGGCTCGTCATATGAGGAATACGTTATGCTGTATTTAAGAAAGCATTACACCCCAGCTACTTTAGAAAATGGTGAAGGAGACATTCTGTTGTATGAGAAACATGTCTCGGGTAAATTATGACTCTCACTCTTTCTCTAATTGTCATGGTTTTGACCCTGTTTGTGGTTTTTAGACTCTCTTTGTGGCTCCTTTCAGAACCACTTCTGTTCCTTTAATTTTCGGATTTCTTCCAGCTGTTTCGTCAGGCGTGGGCAGCACCTTCCTCTGGGTCTATATAAGCCGGATGTCCGCCACGCCTCCCTCGCTGGTGTGTCTGATTTTAGCTAACACAACAGCCAGAAGATATCTGCAGTCAGGATTTATTGGCGATATAAATTTGCATTATTTTTGTGGTTCCTATCTCTCTAGGGAAATTCCCTTTTCTTCCTTTCCCTCTCTTTCCTTTGTTTTGCACCATTTTAGGTGCTTTGTTTTCTCGGTGCCCGACATACTTCCTCTTTCTCCCTCTCTCACTTTGCTTCCTTGTTTCGGATGGTTGGGCGTCCTTTTGGAAGCGCGAGAGCTGTCTCTGCTGTTTGGTCTGTATCTCTCTCTGTGAGTGTTTTAAGTCCGCGCTGCTCTGGTTTTCTCCTACCGCTGCACTTAGCCTCTCGATTCTATCGGCCTTTACAGAACACTCCAGCCAGACATGGAGTCGCCAGCAGCGGATACGCTAGATAAGATTGTTGTTAATCAACAGTCGGTGCTAACAGGGTATGGCAAGAGCCTTACGAGTTTAGGCAATCAACAGGCTGAGCTGGCGGAGAGAGTTCGCCTACAGGAGAATGCTATGCAGAGACAGGAAAATATCCTAAGTCTCACCGAGAGTATTAGAGCATTGTCTGCTCAGATAACACAAAATGTTTCACAAGCACAATCCACACACCTTCCCCGAGAACCTAAACTCCAGTTACCCCCAAGATTCGGAGGCGAGGCAGGGAAATGCAAGGATTTCATTGCATAATGTGAAATATTTTTTAAATCACAACCCTCAAGGTTCTCGAATGATGAATCACGGGTTTCGTTCATTCTATCCCTGTTGTCCAGCACAGCCCTCACTTGGGTGGGGCCAGTCATTCAATCTAGATTGCCGGTTGTTAATTCTATAGATACTCTTGTGAGGGAGATGATTTCTGTTTTTGATCAGGACGTGTGTGGTCAGGACGCAGCTACGCGTCTGATGCATTTGAGGCAGGGCTCTGAGAGCGTTGCTGAGTTTTCTATTTCTTTTCTATTTTCTATTTCTTTCCGCTCCTTGGCCACAGAGACAGGGTGGCCAGAGCACCCTTATGACCGTTTTTATTCAGGCTGTGGTGGAGGAAGTAAAGGATACCCTAGCGACGTTAGAGCCGCGTGTATCTTTAGATTCATTGGTTCGTACTGGTGTGCGGATCGATAATCGTATCCGTGAACGTAACAGGGAGAAACAAACTGCACTGGCTCCTACCAGCAAGGGGGTTAATTCTCTTACAACACGCACAACAGCCCCAACTCCGCCCACTGAAATTCCCACTCCTAGTGAGCCCATGCAGGTTGATGGTTCATATGAGAGCCGGAATCGTAAGCCTGTTCGCAAACGAATAATTTGTCATCATTGTAACAAGCTGGGGCATATCCGTCCACGTTGTCCTGAGCAAGGGAAACGGGAAGTCCTTCTAGCAGTATGGGGAGCGCTAGAGGGACAGGCTCAATCTCCCTTTTGAACATTTATTTCAGTGAAGTTAACTGTGGGGAAGCAGAGATTAATTGTTGAGGCTTTTTTGGATTCGGGAGCCGTTTGTTTTATGGATGCGGAGTGGGCGAAGAAACATTCCATTCCCGTTCGCTCTCTCTTTCATTCCCGCACGGTCAAATCTTGGGACGGTCACCCATTCGGATCGGGGCTTATAACCGAGGTCTCTGAATTATCGACTATGCTTATCCCATTTGGCGGTCATTCAGAGAGAGTTCGTTTTTTCCTAATCAATTCCCCGGTTTTTCCTGTGGTTTTAGGTCATTCTTGGTTGCTTGAACATAGGCAACATATCTTTTGGGGCAGTCAAAATAATCCAGTCATTCAGTGGGGGTCTGACTATAGGTCTCACTGTAGTGAGATTCTGGCATGTCGCCGCGAACGTCAACCTATGGGGGAGGCTGACGCTTGGAGGGATGACGAGGAGGGAAGTTTACTGAACACACCCGATTTTGATAATGGGGCGGAGGAAGAGTTGGAGTGGGATCCTCAATTTGACTGGCGGCAGCCAGAAGAGGAGGATTTTGAGTTAGAGGATTTTTCTGACTCTGAGTCAGTTGTTGAGTCGTTGGGTTCTGAACAGGAATGGTGTGTAGGGGCCATGCTGAACTTTGCTTTACCTCCCAACGCTCCTAGTGATTATGTTGATCTCCCAGAGGTTTTTAGCAAACAACGAGCTTTGTCTTTGCCTCCGCATCGTGATTACGATTGTGAGATCAAATTTTTCCCTGGTACTACTCCCCCCAGGGGTGCGTTATACTCACTGTCAGGGCCAGAGCATAAGGCTATGCATGAGTATATTCAGGAGTCTCTAGCCAATGGTTTTATCTGACCCTCTACGTCTCCTGGAGCGGGGTTCTTCTTTGTTGGGAAAAGGATGACGGTTTGAGGCCCTGTATCGATTACAGGGGCTTGAATAACATAACCATTAAGGATTGGTACCCTCTGCCCTTAATGAACTCTGCATTTGATCACCTGCAGGAGGCGTCGTTTTTCACTAAATTAGACCTCTGCAACGTGTACAATTTGGTCCGGATCCGGGTGGGGGATGAATGGAAAATGGCTTTTAATACCCATGACGGGCACAACGAGTATCTTGTCATGTCTTTTGGATTGGTTAACGCCCGCTCTGTGTTCCAGACACTCGTTAATGACGTACTCCGAGAGATGTTGATATTCTGATTTTTTCTTCAACTCTCTCGGAGCATAAACAACACGTCAGGCCCTCCTTAAAGCCAAACTTTTTGTCAAGGCTGAAAAATGCATCTTTCATGCCAGGACAGTCTCGTTCCTTGGCTTCATTGTCTCAGCAAGGTCGGTCCTCATGGACCCGGACAAGGTGGCAGCGGTCAGGTATTGGCCAGCCCCTCAGAATGTTAAGGAGGTTCAGCGATTATTGGGCTTCGCTAATTTTTATAGGAGGTTTATCCGCAATTTTTGCGAAGTGGCTGCTCCCATTATCGCGCAAAGAAGAATACCTCCTCGTCATTTGCTTGGTTTCCAGCAGCTGAGGCTGCTTTTCAGGAGTTAAAGAAACGATTTAGCTCTGAGCCCATTCTTGTCTTGCCCGACCCCTCCCTCCCATTTGTGGTAAAGGTTGATGCTTCGGAGGTCAGAGTGGGTGCCATTTTGTCCCAGCGCCCCCTTTGGGACAATAAGTTGCATCCCTGCACCTACTTCTCCCGGTCGTTGTTGGCAGCCGAGCGGAATTACAGCATTGGTGACCGGGAGTTGTTAGCAGTTAAGTTGGCGTTGGAAGAGTGGCACCATTGGTTGGAGGGGGCTGAACATCCATTTGTGGTTTGGACGGATCACAAGAATCTCCAATATATCCAGCAGACTAAGCTACGTAATTCCCGGCAGGCGCGGTGGGCATTGTTTTTCAATCGCTTTAACTTTATGTTAACTTATCGCCCCGGCTCCAAAAACATCAAGCCTGACGCCTTGTCGCGGATTTACGATTGCTCGGGCCGCGATCCCATTCCTGAGCCGGTAATTCCAGCAGCTCAGATTGTGGCTCCCATTCACTGGGACGGTCACTCTTTTGTGCGGGAGGCTTTGCGGTCTGATCCTGGTCGTGGTGGGGAGCCGCCTGGCTGTTTGTTTGTCCCCGTAGTGGTGCGTTCTCATGTGCTCCAGTGGTGGCACTCTTCCTGCTTGGCAGGGCACCCGGGGGTTCACCGGACCAAGCAGTTCTTGGCCCGACGCCTTTGGTGCCCAAGCATGGATAAAGACATCTGGGAATTTGTGGTGGCTTGTTGCATCTGTGCTCGGAACAAGGTTTCCCATCTCCCCCCCTCTGGTCCGTTGCAGTCATTGCCCGTTCCCAAGCGTCCGTGGAGCCATATTGCTCTAGATTTTATTACAGGTCTGCCAGTTTCGGAAGGCAACACCGAGATTTTGGATGGGGTCAACCGCTTCTCTAAGCCCGCCCATTTTATCGCCCTGCCTAAGCTCCCTTCGGCGCGGGAGACGGCCCTTCTTGCTGTGGACCATGTGTTCCGGCTGCATGGTCTGCCTCAGGATGTGGGCTCGGACTGTGGCCCGCAGTTTACGGCTAAATTCTGGCGTGCTTTCTGCAACCAGCTAGGGGCCGCCGTGAGCCTTTCGTCTGGTTTCCACCCTGACACCAATGGGCTGACAGAGCGAATTAGCCAGTCGCTAGAAAATACACTTCGGTGTTTAGCAGCTGACAATCCTTCTTCGTGGAGTCGTTTCTTGGCATGGGCCGAATACTCCCATAATTCGCTGTGTAACTCCTCCACAGGCCTTTCCCCGTTTTACGCTCAGTTGGGTTATCAGCCTCCGCTTTTTCCGGAGACTGAGAGAGATTCAGAAGTTCCCTCGATTAATCGTTTTGTTCGGTGTTGTCGGTCGGTCTGGGCCAGGGTTCGGTCCTCTCTGTTGCGCTCTGGGCGGAAACAGAAGACCGCCGCTGATAGAAGGCGCCGTTTGGCCCCATCTTATCGGGTTGGCCAGAGAGTTTGGCTTTCCACTCGGGACCTTCCTTTGAGAGTGGAGTCACGGAGGTTGGCTCCCTGCTTCATTAGTCCTTTCAAGATAGTGCGGAAGATCAACCCTGTCACAGTCCGATTAAAGCTCCCTAGGTCCTTGCATATTCACCCCTCGTTTCATGTTTCTCGGCTTAAACCGGTGAGCACAAGCGTCCTGGCACCAGTCGACAAACAACCGCCGTCACCGCGGATGATTGAGGGGGGCCCGGTTTACACCATGCGTCGCATTCTGGCCGAGAGGCGTGTTGGTCGTGGGGTCCAGTTTTTGGTGGACTGGGAGGAATATGGTCCTGAGGAGCGGTGCTGGGTCCCTTCTAGGAATGTCTTGGATCCCACCCTGATTTCTGAGTTCCGTGCCCAGGGTTTTATGGGAACGTCGGAAGCCGTTCCTTAAGGGGGGGATGGTCCTGTCATGGTTTTGACTGTGTTTGTGGTTTTTAGACTCGCTTTGTGGCTCTTTTCGGTACCACTTCTGTTCATTTAAATTTCGGATTCCTTCCAGCTGTTTCGTCAGGCGTGGGCGGCACCTTCCTCTGGGTCTATAGAAGCCGGATGTCTGTCACGCCTCCCTCGCTGGAGTGTCTGATTTTAGCTAACACAACAGCCAGAGGATATCTGTAGACAGGAATTGTTGACAAAATATCTTTGCGTTTCTTTTGTGGTTCCTATTTCTCTAAGGAAATTCCCTTTTCTTCCTTTCCCTCTCTTTCCTTTGTTTTGCACCATTTTAGGTGCTTTGTTTTCTCGGTTCCCGAGATACTTCCTCTTTCTCCCTCTCTCGCTTTGCTTCCTTGTTGCGGATGGTTGGGCGTCCTTTTGGAAGCACAGAGCGGTCTCTGTTGTTTGGTCTGTATGTCACTCTGAGTGTTTTAAGTCCGTGCTGCTCTGGTTTTCTCCTACTGCTGCACTTGGCCTCTCGATTCAATCGGCCTTTACACTAATTAACAGTGAGAGGCTAAGGGGGCAATTCCATGCACTATTATACCTACTAATTGTATAAAAAAAAAAATTTCAAAAAACTTTCTAATACATCAACAGAATTTTGTTTGGGGGACGGTTTAGTGTCTCGTCACGGAGGGGACATACCTTGGAATCGCCCAGGGGAACAATCCTGATTGTAATAACCCAATGACAGTGATCAAATTAGGCGGATTCGCATCGCAAAATGCGAATCAAATTTCAGCAGTTTTGAAGAAATGCTAATCATCGTAACAATCCCTTCGCAAAAAAATGCGATTCAAAAAAATCTTAACGAGATATCATGGTTTTCGACTCACTGGCCAGCAAACTTCCGAATTCCAGAGCCACATAGCAATAGGAGAAGTTTTCACGACTTTGATTGGCTGGAAAATGATGTTCCTCATTTGCATACCAACCAATCAGCTTCTGGGGAGCGCATGCATGCTCTTGGGATTCGGATGGCTTTCTGATACAGTCATACGCTCTATAATATTTGGTCGTGATGGCTGGACTCTGCTATGTGAGCCATTCAGAGCCATCGCGTATTAAATTACATTGCTCTTTGGATATAGCCACCTTGTTGGCAAGTAAGGCAACTAATGTTAACAAAGGTAAATCTTTGTAAATGATCATCATATCAAGGCGATATGATTTGTTTCTTGCCCCAACTTTACTAACTTCGCCAGCTGTCATGGGCATGCTGAGGTTTATCTGAGGCTTCGCGGCAGTTTCGTGCGATCCAACTGAACTTTCACATTTTTGGGACGTTAGCTAGTTTGCTGGCGAGTTCAAAAGCAATGTTTTAGGTACAGATAGCTGGCTAGTGAACCTATGGTAGCTATGATGACTATTGGAGAAGTTTTTATAGCTCTGATTTGTCACTTTCAATGCCATCGCACGCAGATGATTTCTTTCAACATTGATGATGCACTTATTTTACCTAATGAGCAAACAGATAGTTCGGGCCTGAGACGTGTTATTTCATAGCGAGTTTAGCTGCATTATCCTGTTATGCATGTTATCGCGTATTACGTTTCTCTTCAGATTATAAAGCTATCAATCTTCCCATCTTGCTAGTTAAAGGGAATCTTTTTAATCATTGTTATACTAAATCGATGTGATTTGGTTTTAGCCCTAATAAAAAGAATTCTGGATCAGACCTCCCCTTTCGACTTTAACTCTGGATCGCCTTGACTGGATGTACGCTTTACATTTTTACACATCCAAATGTTCCTCCAGCCACCCAAACATCACGGTAAGCCGATCAAAGTCAGTAAAACTTAACCCGTTGCTATGTGGTTTAGGGAATCTCAAGTTCGCCAGCCTCTCTTGAAACATGCACAATGATCTCTGATCATTCAAATACATGATGTTGTGATGTCAAAATGTGATTGAGTTGGGGAGAGTGTCTTGTGTGACAGGATTTTGATGGGAATGGATCCTTTCACATCTCTGATCAGACATTAAACAACATCATGCTACAGTAAAGTGTAGATAAGACAGCTGTACTGCCGGTTACAAGTAGTTTTCAGAAATTTCATTGGGAAAAGGAAGTGTGCTGTATTAAATTATGATTATTCAGGGTAAAATTGATGCCTCTTGGAAATAATTTGTTTTGCTTTCAGAGTGGAGTTGTATTGCTCTTGTAATTATATTCCAGAAATACAAGTTTCGGGGATATCATGGTTTCGCCCCACCCGCCGCCGCCGCCTGCAGATTTTAGCCGTTAGCGCGATAACTCACAAAATACTTTCCATTGGCTTCTCATTTTTAGCACATGGGTAGATATGGTAGAGAGGACGAACTGATTAGATTTTGAGCAAGTATGCACTCCCAGGTTTGCCACCAGGTGGCGCTAAATATTGAAAAAATCAGTTTTTTAACCATATCTCCAGAACAATTACTTACACAGACCTCAAATTTGCCTCATATTGTAGGTCTAGTAAAGGGGAATCTAATAAAGGGGGCTTCGAGGATTGGGGAATTTTAGGGATATACCCAGGTTTGCCACCAGGTGGCTAAATATTGAAAAAATCAGTTTTTAACCATATCTCCAGAACAATTACGTACACAGACCTCAAATTTGCCTATATTGTTCTAGTAATTTGTCATTAGGAAAGAATAAAAAAGCCCTTTTGTCATTTAAAATCTGACATACTGTTTTCTCATTTTTGCTAATCGTTTTTCAGATGTGCTAAACAATTGCTAATCAATTGGAATAATGATTAGCAAAAAATGCTAATCAAATTTTTTTCCTTAATTTGATCACTGAATGATGTTTCCAAGGAAATACATCAAGTAACCTGCTCCTTTATACAGCATGTGATTAGAATAAACACAACACAGTGTCTCAGTTTTAACCTTATATTGACCAACTCCAGAAATGGCATATATGAAATTACAAAAACCCATTGTGGAAAAAATAAACAGTATTTAACAGAGAAGCCTGGGAAATAGCCCACGCTAAAATAAGTACACTTTTCGTTTCAGTTTTTTTTTTTACGTTGTGCAAGCTTGCTTTAAAGTTTGTTGGTGCGCTTAATGTTGGAGCTCATGAAGGAAAAAAAAACCCGAACAGCCGGGTCATTACCTTCTTGTGTGGAGTAAAAACAACTTTTACCGCATATCTCCGCCGTTAGTAGACCATCCGCAGCACGATGCAAAACATCAGCGACGACCGTTGAAGCGGGTCACGACATGATATCATCAGGGCTGGACTGGGACAAAAAAATGGCCCTGGCATTTTCGGCCATGGCGGCCCACCCTGATTGTGACTTGACGGCCCGCCACACGTATGCACTACGCTGTTACCAAAAGTTAAAATTAAGCTCAGTCGTAACCTACATGCCCTGGAACTCCACACAGAAAGGCCCCAGGCTGGATTCGAACCCACAACCTTCTTGCTGTGTGGTGGCAGTGCTAATCATTGCACCACCATGACAAAGAAGAAGTTGACATACACTTGTGCAGTGCTTTGTTGCCGACAGCTCCGCAACCGAATCCAGCACCTTACCATCATCAGGAGGAACCACTTCGCAGTTTCAGCCCTTCTTCCTCAACTACTCTTCTGAAGTAGCGCAATCCTTCCGTCTGGAGGTGGTATTGTGGTGCTAGTGTCAACTACTGGCTCTCAGGCCAAGTCTGGTCATCTCTCTTCAGCTAGATCCTGTATGATGTGTTTTCTACTGCCTCTTGCAGTTGGTTGATGAGTTTTTTGATTTCCATCTTTGTACAGCAGAAGCGGTGGCAGAGAATGTTGACGTGCTTCCGTTCAATATATCCACGGGCACCAACAGTTTAACTGGAATTTGCGATGTAGGCGGACCCTGTAGCTTTAGGGTTGACGCACATGTGTGCACACAGACAACAAAATCTGACATCTTATTAACCAAGTTCAGGCATGACAAGACAAATGACAAATTGAAAAACAGAGAAACTTGAACTACCCCATCGATTCAACTTTACAGTTTAATAAATGAATGAAAGCATGATTAGATTAACTTGTGAACAAAGCTACCAAAACATGCAACGTAACAAAAAAAAAAAAAAAAAAAAGATTTAAAGGTGATAGCTACAAGTTTAATTCCTCCCGGCCAGTAGGTGTCGCACTCACACTCGCCCGCTCTCGCTCCAACCCTCAATTGTACTGGTTGCCAGCGCCAAATGCCGGAGGTGGACGGAGAACAAGAGAGATGTCAAGCGAGGAGTCTTTCGTGGTATATTACAATTTGTAATTATTAAATCATAAATCCTTTCTGTGTGCCTATATAACGCCATTACTCACTGTAACAATCTCTTCGTAAAACATGTTTAGATCGCTAACTAAACAGCTGACTTACGAATGCCATTATATAACGTCTTTTTAAACGTCTTTTAACGTCCGGCAACCCCTGAGCTCCGCCTCACGTGACATCAACAAACTAATGCTGTTGGTGCCGAGATCATTTCATGTCGACATTGCCAACATAACCAGATGTAAATATTTATATATTTTGGACCCATAAAATTTTATAAAACAATTATTTCTATACTATCATTTTTTTCCAGTAAAATTAATACTTTTATTCTACACCCCTCTAGACGTTCTGTGGATGTACTATTTTTGAAAAATTAATCGTTTTGATGAAAAAGTTGTAGCTATGACCTTTAAAGAGAATGACAGTACATCAATGCGCAGTATTCCTAGCGAAGCTGTCTGATTCCGCCTACCTTTTGAAAACATGTCAGCTTCCTCCTCTTTGCTTTGCTCATTTAGTTCATTTGGCCTATCTCGGAAACTTTGAAATAGAAAGGACATATATTTATGCAGTATCTATCAGATCTGCCAACTTTCGAGGCAAACTTTGCATAAGATTGACAAAGATTGTCCTAAGCTGGCGTACTTTCAGGTGTAAGATATATTGAAGTAAGCAGAATTTATTTTTCACTGACATGACACGGGACAAACTAAACATCAAATACGCAAGAATTGGAAACCCTGCAATATGCACACATTTAATTAAGTGTTGTTTCTGAGACGCCAGACAAAAACCGCTATCTAGCTCCTTTTCATTAATGGAGTTTATAGCTGGGAAATGTAAAACTAGCCTGCATTACCTATAGCCATAGTATAATTTGAGCCGCTTCGATATTCTGGCTGAGGAGGGAGGGCTCAGAGATTTCATTGGGCCAGCCCTGTGTCAGTGTAGAAAATGAACCAATGGGCCGCTTTACGTGTTTTAAAGGCCGGCACGGTCGTTCAAAATGATCTATATTATTACAATTTTATAAACTATGATTGCATTGGCCCAAAATGTGCGTCAGCCCACCAGGCATTGCCCGGTATGCCAGATCACCAGTCCAGCCCTGGGTATCATGCAGGGGAAGATGCGATCCACTTCACTATCAATGATAGCGGCAGTGTAGGTAATCTTGCTAATTAGCCAGCTTCACAGAAAAAGAAAGGCTTAATTGGCAGCATAGTACATAGTAGAGTCCAGTGTCGGCGCCAGAGCTGGAATTGGGGGGGCACATACACATCCCTTTTTAACAGCAATTAGTCCTGGCTAGTTGTCAATCATTTTCCTTATTGACACATTTTCCAACTAGAGCTGCGCTTAGAGAGCGCAAGTACTTCTGCCAATGTATTCAGTGTTATTTTTGCCTGTATTAAACTAGCAACCCCTGTGTTTGTGCAATCCTTTAGTCTTTGCGCAAATATGTTTTTAATGTGTTTTTGACCTTTTGCATGCCCTTGACCTTTACCTTTGACCTTGACCTCCCAAAATCGAACCACCTCTTCCTTGAACAATATTTAATCATTCCACCAAATCTGAGGAAAATCCATCCATAACTTTTTGCGTAATCCTGCTTACAAACAAACCAACAAACCAACCAACTGACACATAACCTCCTCCAACAATGCTGGGCGGAGGTAATTATAGTAATAATCCATTGGCAATTGAGGACACGGCTTCTCTCCCCATGCGATCTAACAGTGACGAAATAATGGGCTAAATTCAGTACAGAAAAATAATTTACTCATAAACGGGCCTTTGCTTTATGAAAGACAAACTGCTCTGGAACTTCTGCGCTACTTTATTGGCACATCAGGCAATCTAACTTGCGCTTCACGATCGTTTAAATTATTGAAATGAAATAAAAGAGCATTTGAAACGCCTTTGTGCCATTTTCAATAACGCTGACTTAAATGCGCCAAAGTGCGCATCCAAATGAATGATAGTTGCCTTACTTTAACGGGGAGAACTAGCGACGCCTGATAGTGTCTAGTGTTTTCGGAGTGAATGTATTGTTAATTTAGAAAATAATTGAGCACAAGGCAGGACTAATAATTGTTTTAAAGGGAGGGGTTTGTGCCCCCCCAAATTCCAGCTCTGGCGCCGACACTGTTCTAGTAGACCCTCTTGTGTACTGTAGTGCAAAACTGGTCTTCACTTGAAAGCTGCTATTTGAGCCCTTCAGACAATTCTGCACTGCTCCTGTTTTGTTTGTTTAGTTTATTGTTGAATTTTCGAAGTTTAATTAAAAATTCATTGATCTTTTCATAGCACCATCAGACTTTCTGTTAGTTCATTGTCTTCATTCATGCAAGATCACTCAGTCTTGGATCTTCCTGACACCCTTTTTGGACTTGCACAGCTATATCTGATGCTGTATTGCCTGTTGCCATCATGCCCTAAAGTAAATTTAAGCCCATACCATGGTGCCCCAACTAACTTAATAAAATTGCATTGGTGCCCTATGATTTTTGGGTAAGCGATGGCAATTTTTGCCGTGCCCTTTTCATAAACTAGTTCAAGGCCTGTGCAACGTTAGCAAGGCTAAAAAAAAGAATGAACTCCTGTGAATGATGAGTCTCAATCAGCATATGAGTGCAGTAACTGACAATCCCACTCAAGGGTAGGGGCTGGGGTAGCATTGGGCTTGCAAAGTCCGTGGCTGATTTAAATAGAAGATGGTGTATTGAGCCTTTTTCAATGCATAAAATGCCCTTTTTTATACAATTGGAAGGAAATTTCAATATTAACACCACCATTGATGTGTTTCACTACAGTACAGTCATATAATTTAGCTTTCAGCACAAAAAAACACATTTAAAGGAGAAGACAATGGAAAGTTTTGTTTTTACGGGAAATACTGACTGGTTGTAAGCACAAAAGGCAGATTACAATCCAGCAACTTGCAACTCAAAGCAAGGGGCTTAAAGGGGCAATAAGCGGAAATGCATCATAACTAGATTGAAGGAAATAAAAAATCGCTATGCGAAGAACAAGAAGTGTCATTTCATCGGGAGTATAACAGGACATCACACACCCGCTGTCTGTGTTGATCTCCAGCCCCTTGTTTACAAGCCGGTCCGACTGCGCGTTCATGCACGTTTATGTGAATCGCCGCCTCCTCCCTCCTCTCGGAGCCCTTGGCCCTCCCTCCCTATAAAAGGCTACAGCCAGTGAGCAGTGGCAGCGCGTATTTTCAAAGCGAAATGGCGGAGAGCGGAATGAAACATTCACCTGAAGACGACCAGGATCCAAGATTACCCCTAGAGAAACTACGGTCGTTGGCGAAGAAGTTGTCGGATAAAGAAAGGGACAGAACCCGGATAAACATTGGCCTTGCATTTCCAAGGTGGAGAGCACTGTGAGAGCTAAAGGGGCTACAATTTGACTCGGAGCTAGCTCTTCCTCTCATGGACAGGTAAGTAACAACATAAAGTCAAATGTCTGCTTTCATTAGTGTTACAGTAACGTTAGGCACATGTCGCTATGTCGATTCAATTAAATTTAATGTTACAATTGTAGCATGGGTTAATGTCCGGAGTTTGAGTTGTTAGCGGCTCGGTCCCAGCAATGGGTCAGGCGTCACGGTTGTGTTAGGTGAGTAGCCCGACAGCCAGCTAACATAGACTGTATTCGCAGGAAAGCTATTTACTGCTGTCATATTGTCAGTACGTTACTAACTAAACTGTCTGCTAACACCATTAGTGGCGAACAGACATGCTTGATGGCAATGGTGACACACTAAATTATTGGCATAATGATTAATTTATGGACAAAACAGCACAAAAAACTTGCCAAAAGGAAGTTCTCTTTCTTGCGGGGGGGGGGGGGGGGTGGAGAGCAGAGGTAGAGAGTAGAGAGAGGTGTGGCTCATGACACACTTTGTTTTGGTCTACAGGCAGTGCACAACAGCAAACCTAGCGGTGAAACAATTTCGCTTTTTGCCCCTTTAAATACGTCACATGCTCAACGACCATGAAACGACACACAGCCAAGGGGTGGCAAACACGCAGGACGGCAACCAAGCGAAGGAGACATGCTTCCAATAGACATGCAAGTGCTGAATAGGAAGAGACATTAAAGGCATTCACATAAAGGTTGTGACATGTACCCCCCAGATGGGTGCTACCTAGCAGCATAGTGGTGGACCCCAGACACCACTGCTGGAAATCACAAACTAAGGAGATAATCTGAGATGTTCTGCTTTGGGACCCAAGAACGCTCCTTGGGCCAGTCCCCCGCCCAGTCCGCAAGGAATTGATGGCCGTGTTCCCTAAGCTAGACATCCAGGATCCGTCTCACCGTGTTAATGGAGTCACTATTGATGTGCCTGGGGGTAGGCGGGGAACGGGAGGGAGGACTGTAGGGAGACAGAGACACAGGTTAATTTCTCGGACATGAAACACTGGGTGAATGTTATGAAGGCAAAGGAGGAGGAGGAGGGCCCTGACAGCGGATGACAACAGGATTCTTAAAATGGTGAATAGGCCTGAGCGAGCTTGCTTGACACCTTCACACCTTCTGCCCCACATGATAGACAGGTGCTGGCCTGCAACAATGGTTCCCCTACCGCTGGAAGGAGGATACGTGCCTGAGTAATAAAGCACGGGCTCTTCTCTCACCTCCGCGGGCATACCAAACCAGGACCTGAGCAGAGAGAACTGCCACTGCCAAGAGAACTTCCCTCTCCTCAGACTAGAATAAAGGTAGTTGGTAACCCAGACAACGCTGAAAAGGAGAAACACCTAAACCAGCCACTGATAATGAATTATGAGCTAAATCCAACCAAGATAACAGATAAGACCATCTGACATGGTTACCTTCAGACAGGCAGCAAAGACTTTTGCCCATTTTCTGGTTCAGCCTTCCTACCTGGCTGTTGGTTTCTGGGTGGAACCCTTGAGGAGAGGTAGCACCCACCAAGGTGCAGAAGACCTTCCAGAAATGGCTAGAGAGCTGGTGACAATGGTCTGAGATCCCCTCCTGAGGTACACCGTAAAGGCAGACAACGTGGTGAAGAAGTAGGTCAGCAGTCTCCCTGGCAGTGGGCAGCTTGGCTAATGGCACAAAATGGGCTTATTTTGAGAAATGGTCAACAATGGTAAGAATGACCATGTTCCCATCTGATGGAGGTGGCACCATAATATAATTAATGGCAATACAATCCCACGGAGGTTGGGAACTTCCAAAGGCTGCAGCAGACCGCAGGGTCATTAGTTACTTGATTTGGAACAGTACACAACAAATGACTGGGTATCTTAGATGATGGAAGGCTACCAAAAATGCCGACTAACCAGGGAAAGCCAGCTGAGAGGTGTGGCCCTAGATTAGGATCTTGCCTCACTCTCTTGGGGTCAGAGAGTTGGTTAGGGGGAGTGTCTGGGGGTTGACAGGACTGCAACATCTCTTTGACCTCACTCTCAACCAGCGTCTTGGTGACAGCCAGGAAAGTTTTACCCAGGAGAATGTTATCAGGAGGTCCAACGGCATGGAAGGATATAGTTGTGACAGGGAGTCAGACTTAATGTTTTTTGTACTGGATTGGCATGTTTAGACGAAATTGAATCTTGCAAAGAAGTGGGACTAACGCGCTTCCCTGGGATTCAGCCTCTTACCCGTGGAGAGCTATTCCAGCCTGTGGTGTTCTGTCAAGATGAGGAGAGAAGCCGGGACCCCTCTAGCCAGTGCCTCAATGCCTCAAAGGCCAGCTTCACCACCAACAGCTCCGGGTCACCGATGGAATAGTTCCTCTCTGCAGGACACAAGAGTGATGAGAAAAATAGGAATAAGGGTGTTATTTACCATTGTACGCTTGCTGCGTGAGGACAGCTCCAGCACCCACGTTGGAGGCGTCAAAGGCACTGGAGTTCTGGAAGCTTGCGGATGGGAGCGGAGGTAAACAGCGTCTTAAGATGGTTAAAGGAGGAGGCCATCTGAGGGGTCCAGGTAAAGGGGACTTTAGCAGATGTCAGCTGGGTCAGGGGAGCAGCAACAGTGGAGTTCCCCCGTATACATCGTTGGTGCAGATTGGCAAAACCAAAGAATCTTTGTATCTCCTTGCAATCTTTAGGGTCTAGCTAATTCAGCACAGCCTGTACCTTCTGGTGATCCATCTCCAGGGCTCCCTGCATCACTACAAACCCCACAAAGCAGATAGTAATGCGACGGAATTTACACTTTTCTGGCTTCAGATACAGTTGGTTCTCTTTGGATGACTAAGTGGACATGACAGGTATAATCCTGCAGTGTTTGAGAGAAGACTATTATATCATCTAAGTAGACATATACAAGCCCAGAGACTATAGGGCGCTTTCACACCAGAATAGTCCAGGGGACTCGGCTTGATTGGGCGGGGAATGCCGAAACATTTCACACCTTCATTTGGTTTAGTTCACTTTCACACTGCACTTTTGAGAGCGGACTAAACCGCCTGGACAACGTCATGCAGTTATAGCAGCTGCTCATTAGGGGCAGCATTGCCCGAAACAAGTACTAACAAGGAAGAAAACATGTACGAGGAAGAAGAAAACCCGGCTCATCGATTAGCCAGGACCTCTCTTTGGCTCACTTCTTCTCTTTGGTTCGCTGGATAGTCCCTTTGCATTTCCCACCGTAAGCGAACTGCACCAGAGTTCGTTTGAAAGCGTACCGCGACCACCTCCTGGTATGCTTGTTTTGGTATGCTTTTAGTGCGATTCCTGGTATGATTGCTGCTTTCACACCGAACCAAAAAAACCGTACCAAGAAGGAAAACTAACTCTGGTGCGATTCAACCGAACCAAATGAGGCCGGTGTGAAAGCACCCTATGTCTCAGAGGACATCATTTTTGAGGTTCTGGAACACAGCAGGGGCATTAGCAAGCCTCAACAGCATCATCAGGTATTTGTAGTAGGCTGAGGGTTGTTAAACGCTGTCTTCCATTCATCTCCATCCCATATGCGCACCAGATGGTAAGCATTGTGTAAATCCAGCTTGGTAAAGCAGAGGCAACCCTCGAGATAGGAGAATGCTGAATCCATTAAATGCAAAGGCAAAGGATTCTTTATTGTAATTGAATTTAGTCCCCGGTAGTCAATGCGGGGATGTAGCGACCCATCTTTCTTAGCCACAAAGAGGAAACCAGCTCTTGCTGGTAACAAGGAAGCCCAAATTATTTTGGAAGCCAGGGACTGATTTATGCACTCCTCCGTTGCTTGGCACTCCTGATTGGTCAGGGAGTACAGCCTACCCCTGGGGGTCAATGTTCCAGGCAGTAAGTCAATAGCACAGTCATAGGGTCTGTCAAGCAGAAGTGATGCTGCTCTGGCTTAGCTGAATGCTATGTGAAGGTTATTATGGATGGTGGAGCACCCTTCAGGTCCGGCAGCTCCTCCTGGTTGTCGGAGGAAAGAGGTGCAGCTAGGTGGCGGCTGCACGAAGACATGATTTGGAACAGGACAAACTCCTTTCCAATATTGATCCCAAAGGCCAGTCCACACGAGGGTTGTAATGTTCAAACCAGAGCCTCCCCAACACCACCTGGGCATGTGGTAACTCTATGATGAGAAATGCTCACTCTTCGGCATGGTTACCAAAGGTTACCATGGGAACCAGTTGAGTTACATCGGTGATGTCAGAAAGGGTGATCCCTTTTAGATCCTGAAACTGGAGAGGAGCTGGACCTAACATGTAGTAGGGACCCTCAGGTGGTGAAAGAGACCAGGATAGATTAAGTTTGATTGAAGCACGGGTGGTACCTGGATAACCCTGCCAGGTCAGGCGAACAGGACGGAGAGGATGGGCAGATGAATCAACAGCACCTCTCTGTCTGATGCCACTTATGTCTGCTGTACTGGGCATTCAGCAATGGCATGGGTGGTACTTCAGCAATGCAGGCAGAGATTCAACTTTATCCGGCATAGCTGTTCTTAGGGGGGCAGCTTGTGAAGCTAAGCATAGTCAACAGCCATGGGAACCAGAGGAGCCAAATGGGAAGAAGCTCCAGGCTGAGCATCTTGAGATGCAGGCATGGAAGGCACCTCTAACCTTGCCTGCTGGTCCAACTGCCTCTCTTGCAGCCGGACATCAATCCTCAGCACCAGGTCGGTGAGTTGGTTCAGATCTGGAGGGAGGGCACAGGTGGTTAACTCCTGAATTTGCTCTGCCAGGCTGAACTGGTAGACATCATACAGTGCCCTGGCATCCCAGTGCATGGAGACAGCCAAGGTGCGGAGGTTGATAAAACAATCCAACAACAACATTTTGCACTGATGCAGCTGGAGCAGTTTTTGGGCACCAGCATGGCTGAAGCAGAACCGGTCAAACACCTTCTTCTTCTCAACAGCAAAGGCAGCAAACAAAGACCCTGCAGGATGGCCTGTTTCCCTGAAGGCAGCAGCCCCGTCCCAGGCATCTCCGGACAGGTGAGCGCAACAAATAACTCTGGAATGATCAATGGGGAAGAAGGATGGCTGAAGCTTGAACATCATCGTACACTGAGACAGGAAACTGTGACAGGTAGTAGGATAGCTGCTGTAAGAGTCCAAAACTGCCATGTTGGGCTCCCAAAGGGCAAACATCTAAAAGAAGGCTTGCTGCAGGAGGGTGCTGGCTGCTTGAGTGGTGGTGGCAGAGTCCTGTGAAATTTCTATTACAGCCACAAGTTGATTGGGGGGAGCTGAAATGGACTGAAGAAGCTGTTGGAATTCATCCTCCTGCTGACTAATTCACACACCTTGGTACCTCAGGGCATTAGCTGGGCTTGAAATCTCTGCTGATTCCATCTCATGGCTGGATTGTACTGTTATGTTCCAGGCCAGGAATCAAGTGCGGTGGCAGAGTACAATCTGATTGGTAATTTTATTGACAGTTTATAGGGTAATTTGGGGATGAAACTCAGAGGAAAAGGTGGGGATGGAACCCCGGATAAAGGTAGCACATTTCAATACAGCTGTTGTGGATGAAGCTGAGCTGTCAATCACCAGCCAGTGGCTTCCAGAATAAGTCAGGTGGAGTGCATACTTTGCTGGCACCAGACTGTCCCACAGGAGGATGAAGTAGCTTAAGGGGAACTTGGTCCTAATGACCATAGAAAGATTGGGAGCTTGTTCCAAGCAAACTGGACAGAGGAAGAGACTTGGAAGGATTAACAAGAACACAGTCCCAATCCTGGACCCTGAGTTGGCTTGATAGCTTGTTCGAGCTAACTGTATAAGAGGAAAGCTTCCAGAAATAGCTGTCATTAAAGTACACGTTACACTTCATAAAGATGAAGATTTTCTACTAGGAATCCTGAGTGGTTGTAAGCACAAAAGGCAAATTACAATCCAGCAACGTGCAACACAAAGCAGGGGACTTAAATACACATCAAATGGTCATTCGGAAATAATCATGAAGCGAGACACAGCCAAGGGGTGGCAGATATGCAAGACATAAACCGATCAAAGGATACATACAGTGCATGCAAAGTTTGGGCATCCCCAATCAAAATTTCTGTTAGTGTGACTAGCTAAGTGAGTGAAAGATGACCTGATTTCCAGAAGACAAAGTTAAAGATGACATATTTCCTTTATATTTTAAGCAAGATTACTTTTTTATTTCCATTGTTTACAGTTTAAAAATGACAAAAAGGAAAAAGGTCCGAAGCAAAAGTTTGGGCACCCTGCATGGGCAGTACTTAGTAACACAACCTTTGCGAAGTATCACAGCTTGTAAACACTTTTTAGTGCCAGCTAAGAGTTTTAAAATTCTGGTTTGGGGGATTTTTGCCCATTATTCCTTGCGAAAGGCTTCTAGTTCTGTGAGAGTCTTTGGCTGCCTTGCATGCACTGCTCTTTTGAGGTCCATCCACGGATTTTCAATAATGTTGAGGTAGGGGACTGTGAGGGCCATGGTAAAACCATCAGCTTGCATCTCTTGAGGTAGTCAGTGGTGCATTTTCAGGTGTGTTTAAGAGCAGCTGTTGTGGAAGCCACCCTCTTTTCATCTTCAGCTTTTTTATTGATGGTGTGATGCTTGCCCTAGAATTTACTGGAATTAAATTGAATCCATTCTTCCTTCTACCAGTGACATGTTCCCTGTGCCACTGGCTGTAACACAAGCCCAAAGCATGATCGATCCAACCACGTACTGGACAATTGGAGAGGTATTCTTTTCATGAAATTTTGCATCCATTTTTCTCCAAACATAATACCTTTGCTCATTGCTGCCAAAGAGTTCTATTTTAATTTCATCAGTCCGCAGGACTCGTTTCCTAAATGCATCAGGCTTGTTTAAACGTTCCTTAGCAACCTTCTGACGCTGAATTTTGTGGTGAGGATGCAGGAAAGGTTTCCTTCTCAAGGCTCTTCCATTTAGGTAATATTTGTGCAGGTGTCGCTGAACAGTAGAGCTGAGCACCAGGACTCCACGGTCTGCTAAATCTCGCTGAAGGTTTGATGTTTCCAAATGAGGGTTTTTATTTACCTTTCTAGCAATCCGATGCGCAGTTTTCCTGTAAAGTTTTCTTGGTCTTCAAGACCTAAACTTCACCTCTTTGACCCTCTGTTCTTTGCCATTTCTTAATTATATCATGTACAGAGGAAAATCACTATCTAAAAATGCTTTGCTATCTCTTACAGCCTTCTCCTGCTTTGTGGCTATCAATTATTTTAATTTTCAGATAGCTTGGCAGCTGTTTAGAGGCTTCTGATCATTGGGACCAGGTTAGAGGAGTCTGGGTATTTAAAAAGCTGTGAAATTAGCATCATCAGGCAATCACCTTTCCTAACAATGATTGTGAACAAGCCATAGCCATAACCAGCTAATTAAGGTCTGAGACCATGGTCAAAGTTATCCAAGAGCTCAAATCTCTTGAGGTGCCCAAACTTTTGCAGGATGCTCCTTTCCTTTTTTCACTCTAGAATTGTACAAAACAAAAGTAATGTGATAATATTGCTTAAAATGTTGAAAAAAAGTGTTTTATCTTCAACTTTATGCCGTTCAGAGATCAAGTTATCTTCTTCTTGCTTGAATATTCTCAGTAACAGAAATTTTGATGGGGGAGTGCCCAAACTTTTGCATACAACTGTTTCTCTCATAAACACGCAAGTTGCTGAATAGGAAGAGACATGAAAGGCACTCACATGAGGGTTGTGACACCAACTATTAAAATTTGGCACATTTCCCCACTGACTTTAGAGGATCAAAAATGCAATACCAAGCTACAACCCCACCTACAGAAAAGTTGGGACGCTGTATAAAATGTAAATAAAAACAAAGTGCCTTGATTTGCAAATCATTTAAACCACATATTTAATTGAAAATAGAGCAAAGACTACATATAAAATGTTGAAACAGAAATTTTACTGTTTTTTGAAAAACATTTGATAATTTTGAATTCTTGTATGAGAGTTTTAGTGCGCTGAAGGCAGCATATACTGATTTTAGAGCAGTCAGCCTTGCAAATACATATATGTGTTGTTTCTTGAATACTTCAAAAATAGCAAAAACAGAATAAATTGCTCAGTCCTCCTATTTTGATTTTAGTCATTGAGCAAATTAGTTCATTGTCTGATAGCTAATCAAGCAAAATGAATGGTGTCAGGTTGATGGTAATAATGCTGTAAAAGGTATGGATTGTGCCTACACTAACATTAGTGGCACTCAAAAATTAGTGGCATCCCTGAATGTCAATGCACAAACAATACTAAAAATATATAGACAATATAATTATAGAGAAACAGAATATACCAACATGTGTGAGGTACGTTACTTCATTAATGTTTCAAACAAAAATCATAAAAATCATTTAATACTAAATAAATTTCAACAAAATCAAGGTTTCATAATTATTGGCACCCTCCATTTAGTACTTAGTGCAACCACCTCTGGGAAGGATAGCAGCATAGAGTCTTTTCCTGTAATTTTTCGCAACATTAAGGTACACATTTGGGGGGATTTTGGACCATTCCTTTAAGCAAAGACCCATCACGTTCTTGGGTTTGCGCATATCAACTACCCTCTTCAACTCAGCCCACAGGCTTTCAGTTGGATTGAGGTTTGCCGACTGAGAAGGTCATTGCAGAATGTTGATTTTGTTGTCACAGAACCATTTCTGTGTGGATCTTGAGGTATGCTTAGGGTCATTGTCTTGTTGGAAACTTCCACAGCAAGTCCCAGCCTTCTGGTGGAGGCAACCAGATGGTCAGCCAAAATATTCTGATACTTGGTGGAATTCATTACGCAGTTAATCTTAACCAGTGCCCCTGGACCTCTTGAATTAAAACAGCCCCAAAACATGTCTGACCCACCATCATATTTTATTGTGGGTATGAGGTGCCTCTCCTTGTATGTATCTCTGTTTCAACAGCAAAAATGCCACTGCTGTTTCTGACCGAAATGTGCAATATTGGTCTCATCTGACCAAAGCATCATGCTCCAGTCTAATTTAAATGACGTTAGGTGAAGTCCAAGTGCTTGCTTGTCTTCTGGTCAGAAAAGGCCTATTACTGGCAGCCCTTCCAAAGAGCCTGTGGTTGTTGAGGTGGCGCCTGACGGTGCTTTTTGAAACCTGGTGACCTCAAGATGCCTCCAAAGCCTGCAATTCCTTCACAGTGATTCTTGGGGATTTTGTTACTTCTCCCACCATCCTCCTCAGTATCCTGGGGGGCAAAATACAGTTGTGTCCTCTACCCTAGAGGTTTTCAACAGTTCCATATCTTTGGAATTTTTAATAATCACCCTGACAGTGTTCAGTGGCATATTCAATCATTTGAGAATCTTCTGTAGCCATTACCAGATTTATGAAGGTCTATGACCTTCTGCCTCTTTTGAACTGACAGTTGTTTTGTTTCTTTCATGCTGTTGGATGAGGTAAAAGAGATATTGCATATGTGTTGCCTCATTTTTATACCCTAGTGCAACAGGGAGTGATATAATGGCTCAATATAGTTTGTTAATACTTAGATAAAACTTAAATAAGTGGAATTTAACACCTGGTTTAATTTTGGTAGATTTTATTTGCAATATTCTTTAAGAGTGCCATTAATTGCAAAACTTTGGAGAAAATTGATTTTTAATTAAATCAGTAAATGATTTTGGTTGGTTCTATTGGAAGATTAACATCATACAGTATTTTTCACATGTTGTTATTTAGAATTTCTCAATAAATATATATATCTTGAATTTTTTAAAGCATTGTTTGAGAATTGCCAGTCAGGGGTGCCAGTAATTTTGGAGCCCACTGTATTTCGGATCACACGTCTTCCTCACTGGATCACTCTGCATCCACTCAACTTGTCATTATCACAGGTCCCAACTCACGTCAGACCAGAAATGTTGATGGACTCTCCTGACTGGCTGACACTATAACATGGTGGCAAATACAAATTGGGTACAAAGACGTTCTTTGATAAATTTTACTCTCAGTTTATTTGCTGAGACAAAGTTGTACAAAATAATTCTGGCACATTTTGGAAAACAGAAAACCTGCTCTTTATATTCAGGAGCATATGCTCTATCCCTTGCTTCTCCTCTAAGTGTGTAGAACCTCTTTAAGAAAATCTGAAGTAGGAATCTATTATGGCAAATTTCTTATTGTCTCTATGTCAGTTAACAATGTATTTGTCAAATTAATTAATTTATTTTTTTGTTTTGGTGACTGGGTGATAATTTTATTGATAATGCCACTGTGACCATGAAGCTAATAAAGTAATTGGGAAATAAAAAATTTGCAGTCTACGTAAAACTGAGGGCATGTCAATTTAACTTAAGTACCTATTTGTCATTGGTTTTTTCCCCCCATATAAAAAGCATCTGGACCACAGGTCATTAGAGAGCGGTGGATTTGTAATATGAGTAATAACGCAGTGCTTAGCGGCATATCAATTGCTGAATTCACCCCTCTACACTACCCCAAACTGTCAATAACACAATAAAAGGGGACTGTTTTAAAGGCCATCATGCAAATACCACAGACAGAAAACACTGGTGCTTCCTGTCTGACTACCAGCACCCGGAGCGCTGTTTGCAAATACAGTCACAGGGAGGCAGGGTGTAGACAGATGAGGGCGCAGAGCAGAGGCACATGTTTACTGGCCTGATGGTTCCAAATTAAGATACTGGGGATCCCCTCATTCTTTATTCTATTTCCTGCTCAACACGGAGGAGCGGTTGCGCTTCCTCTCTGATTATCACTGTTTCTAAACCATCTTGTTTTAAAAAGTAGCCGTAGGGTTGTTGCATTTTAAAATGGTGGACTTGTCTGAACAGTGAGATTGTGGGCATTCTATGCTAATGGATTATTGCTGACAGAGTTATACATAGCAGATTGCTCTATTTTCATGTTTCAGTCAAGAGTGAATGGCTGGGACACTTTATGGACAGGCCAATTAATGTTGAATGAGGATCATTTGATAACCGCTATTTAACTTAATGCTATTGATCAATGTCATACTTATGATGCTTGCACTTTACTATATTGTTACTTCAGCTTTACGTGAGTTCTGACACCTTACAGTAACTTTACATTCATACTAAATGTGACAATGTAAAATGTAATGTATAATTCAGTGAAAACAACAAAATAACAGGGTGAACCATGAACTTCTATTGTCCAGGTTATAAATTTAACCACAGAAGAAAAAAAATAACCGAATTAAAACAATATTAAATGCTGTTAGCATTTTAATATAGGCATGCATTTGACACACACAAAGACACACAATTGCACCCTGAGGTTGGCCAAAGTAAAAAAAAAAAAAAAAAAAAAAAATACAGAAATATTTGTTGGATTTAAAGTTTTGTGATGGGCACAAATATAACAGCCCTGCTCAGATCCTACAGTTTTTCTCTAGAGAGTTGTGCAGTTCTGAGTCAAGGGAGGAACTCGAAGCTATTCAGTCTTTTGTTTATTTGTCATATACTGTAAATCACATTCATACATATAGTGCACTGTGTTTGTTACTGATGAGAACTGAATTTCACATGAATTCACACTGCTGTTTTGAAAAATATGGTTTTTTCTTACCAAGAAGCAAGGCATGTATGCACAATAAATAACTGGGCCTGGAGGCTCTTGGTGTGGGCTGCTTGTACAAAGACAGATATCTCAGCTGTGAACCTCGCATAGAGAAATTCACTCAATAAATTTTAATCTCTTTTTGTTTTAATCAATAACTTTTATCATTATTATTATTAGTAATAGTATTAAAACTAATAGTAGTTATTGTGATACTCCTTAATCTGTTGGATTTATGCAATGGAGACTGCCAATCCTCTTGTTTTAATATACATAACTTTCTAGAATTTATAGACTATTTCATTGAGAACTTATGCCATATGGTATATTTATTAGAAATTACCAATACCTTGTCATTGTTAATTCTGTTTTGTTATTATTATTATTGTTATTATTATTATTATTATTATATATTTTCTTTGAAAATGAACCTTGTTATCTTTGTTAGTCCTTCAGAGACACAGGCTTCCCAAAAATGAATATGTTTACATTCTTCTTCGTAATTATGGTTGATTGTGCTTCAGTTCAAGTGCTTATTTTCATTTAAAAGATTTGTCTAAATTCTTGAATTTTATAAGTACCAGTATGGCTTTAGCAGAACAATACTGTAATGTAATATTCTCTCCAAATAATACTGTAAAAATACGGAAGAAGTTATGGACAAAAATGCATGGATCTACCGTCAAAACATTACTCTTATCTACTTATTGTTTGGTTAGCACAAACCCTTCAGAAATTAGATTCTGTTAGCATTGGTGACTTCAGTGGTTGAGCTAGTTGAACAGAAATGATAAAACACCCAGCATGTTAATCTGGACAGAAAGCAAACAACATGAAACAAATGATTATGATGCAAACACATAAACAGTCTCGAAATAAAGGGACAAACTCACCTGTAACAACACCTACATCTGTGCCTAAGCAGCCATTTCACAGAAGAACAGCAACTCTGGAGAATGCTGCTAAACTATGCTTTCAGGCTGGGGATTTCCCAAACAGTGAAAGTCCAGGATATTTTCAGTGCAAGAAAAGGGGCCTGGGATATATCCAACATTCAAGTCTTCTTCAACAACAGGACTATACAGTGCCAAGGCTTTCACAACTTTACGTAAAAATAATGCTGAAGATTTTACAGATAGATTCAGAATAAAATATCATACTTTTATTTTTGATTCTTTGCAAATATGTGTATGATTTTGGAAAATGTATTGTCTTCTCTGGTGAGTGGAACTTGTAGAAAAATGTGACATTTTTACTGGGCCATTTGTATACATCTTGTGCTTGTTTAACTAGTCTCTTAAAGTAACCATTATCTATGCATTTATGTATCTAAGCTTTGCATGTAAGTTTGTGAGTTACTGGAATAATATCAGAAGTATGACATATAATAAGATCAGCAATAAAGCAAAAACCTAAAAATAAGTTTGTGTTTATTTTACTGGCAAATTTGTTGTTAGACCTTCATTACTTATGACTTGAGCATTGCTTCCAGTCTCGCAGAAGGGAGTGACTACAAATGGTTTTATTTTTGATTATTATTAAATGGAATATTATACCAATAATGCTGTCATTGAACAAAATGGTCAGTCAAATGGTTTTGTTTAACTGTGTAATTTTAAAATCTGTATTTTCCATAGCTATCATATATGGCGTTCTGAACAGGAAGCTGATACAGAGTGAGTCCAGGATTATAGTCTGCGCTGGGGATTTCCTGCCCTTGCTGTGTGAGCACATACACACGCTCACTCGCTCTCTCCCTCTCCCCCCTCTCTCTCTCTCTCCCTCTTATTCTCTCATGCTGAAAGACACTGTAGCAATGGATACTTATGCACAATCCTAATTCTAAACAAGTTGACACATCATGAAAAAATAAAACAAAACCAAATAAGACTAATTTGAAAGGTCCACTCACCCTCTATATTGAAAACAGTAAAACTCCTTATTTGATGTTTTCATGGAGTGAATTCAATTCCTTATTGATACTTCATAATGTGATGACTGCAACAGCGTCCAAAAAAGACGGCACAGTCAACTATTTACGACTGTGTTACTTCACCATGTCATTTGACCCTCAAGCGACCAAATGGGGTCATTTACGACCCCAAGAGTATATTTTCATGTGCCGTCTTGATATATTAAATCAGAAAAATGTTTCCCTCCATAAGTTTGTCAAGCTATTCCTCTAACAACTTTTCATAGGTTTTTAGAAGAAGTGGACCATTGGTGTGGCAAGGATAACTGAAAGATGTGTGGGATCATTTATACCCCCGGAGACATGGGAATGTTTTTCGAGTTGATAAAAGAGCACTCAGAGGCTGCATATCTCATCCAAAGCAAATGATTATTATTTCCCAGAAGAGATAGAAAATATGCACCCAGAGCCATGCATCAAATGACAAAACTAACTCACTTAATCCAGTCAATTGGGACTATATGTCAATTTTTAATTTTTAAATATTTTTTGCTGCATAGTACTATGCCTAGTTCAGATCAATATCTACCCCTGTGTAAATTTTGGTGCAGATTGTACTATTAGTCTTTGGGGTAAAGTTGATGACAGATAGAAGCAGACACACAAACATAATTCCCTTGGCAGGGGTAAAAATAGCTGTAAATCATGTTATTCAAGATCTGATTGGCAATGTTTACAGTAAAACATAACAATTTAGCGAATAAAAGTTGATCATTACAATAATATCTATGCCCATAAGGTTGAGAAACATATGAGCTTTCTGGGGTAATGAATGACCCCACACAACTTTCCATTATTCTTGCCACACAAAAAAAGTCAATCAAAACTCTTAATTAATTACATTAGATCATTTAATTATATCTGCCATACTTATATGAAGCTGTGTTGATATAATTCATGCAAAATAATCATTAAAAATATGTATTTTTGCATAATACATAGTGGGGTCATTTTAGTCACTAAAATCACTGGGTTGCTTGAGGGTTAATCAGACTTATTGAGCATTAGGTCATGGAAGACGCCAGTTGGTCAAGCTTAGCAAGCGGAATTTTTCTCCAGCAGCAGTTTTTCCCAAAAACTACTTGAAAAGTTGACTCTTAGAACCATAAAAGGCTCTTCCGCTGTCTCACTGTCCATCGCTAATGACTCTGAGCGAAGAGAAGCCAACGGTGCTTTTGGACATTGGTGATGTAAAATTTTTTTTGCATTTGTGAATCCAGTGGTGAATAGTGATGACTGACAAGAACTTGCCAGAGGTCCTCCAAACTATTTCTGGGCCCATCTTTTGATGTCCGTTAAAATTGCTTGAAGACAGTGACCTCTGGGGATCAAAGATCATGGGTGTTCAGAAGAGATTTTCAGCCTTGCCCTTGATGCAAGGGCAAAATTTGACCAAATCCCTTCCATATTTTAATTACATCATGTTCTGTAGAGCGTGGAATGTATAAAATCCGACTTATTTGTCTTCGAGGAACATTGTTGGACTATATGCTTAATTGTATGCAATACGCATCTGTTAGCATGAGCCTCGGACCTATCTTTGTGTTTGAGGGACTCTGACTTTTCTGAGAACTCATGTTATGTTTTCCATCACATGATTGGCTCAGATTAGCTCACCTGTTCAACCCCACCTGTTTCACATCACCTTATTATTGCAGCTTGTCACATCATTTTAGTCTGTAGACCTAAATTGCCCCTGCGCCAACTTTTTTGGAGTCTGTTGCGGTCGGCTGATTTGAAATTAGCAAATATTTTCAATTGAATCTAAGAGTTAAAACATCGAACAATGTGTTGTAGTATTTCTAATATAGTTGATGGTAAATGGACTTTTCAAATGACTCCTTTTTGATTTTATTAGCATTTTTCATAATGTGCCTACTTATTTTGAATTGGGTTGCATTAATAAGGACTAGTCAGTGCTTTGAAAAGACTGATGGCAATTACAGTGCCGTGAAAAAGTATTTGCCCCCTTCCTGATTTCTTATTTTTTTGCATATTTGTTGCACTTTAATGTTTCAGATCATCAAACAAATCTTATTAATAGACAAAGACAACCTGAGTAAATACAAAATGCAGTTTTTAAATGATGATTTCATTATTTAAGGGAAAAAAATCTATCCAAACCTACCTGGCCCTATGTGAAATAGTAATTTCCCCCTACATCCTAATAACAGGTTGTGCCACCCTCAGCGACAAGAACTGCAATCAAACGTTTGAGATAAGTGGCAATGAGTCCTCCACATTGCCGTAGAAGAATTTTAGCCCACTCATCTTTGCAGAATTGTTTTAATTCAACCACATTGGAGGGTTTTTGAGCATGTTTAAGGTCATGCCACAGCATCTCAAGCAGATTTTAGTCCGGACTTTGACTAGGCCTCTCCAAAATCTTCATTTTTTTGTTTTTATTAAGCCATTCAGAGGTGGACTTACTGGTGTGTTTCGGATCATTGTCCTGTTGTATAACCCAAGTGCGCTTGAGCTTGAGGTCACAAACTGATGGTTGGACATTCTCCTTCAGGATTTTCTGGCAGAGAGCAGAATTCATAGTTCCATCAATTACAACAAGTCGTCCAGGTCCTGAAGCAGCAAAGCAGCCCCAGAACCATCACACTACCACCACCATGTTTGACTGTTGGTATGATGTTCTTTTTATGAAATGCTGTGTTAGTTTTACGCCTGATATAACGGGATGCACACCTTCCAGAAAGTTCAACTTTTGTCTCCTCAGTCCACAGAATATTTTCCCAAAAGTCTTGGGGATCATCAAGATGTCTTTTGGCAAATGTGAGATGAGCCTCTGTGTTCTTTTTGGTCAGCAGTGGTTTTCGCCTTGGAACTCTCCCATGGATGCCATTTTTGCACAGTCTCTTTTTTATTGTGAATCATGAACACTGACTTTAACTGAGGCAAGTGAGACCTGCAGTTCTTTAGATGTTGTTCTGGGTTCTTTTGTGACCTCCTGGATGAGTCGTTGATGCGCTCTAGGAGTAATTTTGGGAGGCCTGCCACTCCTGGGAAGGTTCACCACTGTTCCAAGTTTTCTCCATTTGTGGATACTGGCTCTCACCGTGATTCGCCGGAGTCCCAAAGCCTTAGAAATGGCTTTGCAACCCTTTCCAGACTGATAGATGTCAATTTCTTTGTTTCTCATCTGTTCTTGAATTTCTTTAGTTCGCGGCATGACATTTTGCTTTTTGAGATCTTTTAGCCTACTTCACTTTGTCAGACAGGTTCTATTAAAGTGATTTCTTGATTCAACAGGTCTGGCAGTAGTCAGGCCTGGGTGTGGCTAGTGAAATTGGACTCAAAAAATGTGGTTAATCACAGTTAATTCATGATATAAGACGGGGGGGAATTACTTTTTCACAAAGGGCCAGGTAGGTTTGGATAGCTTTTCCCCCTTAATAAATGAAATCATCATTTAAAAACTGCATTTTGTATTTACTCGGGTTATCTTTGTCTAACGTTAAAATTTGTTCGATGATCTGAAACATTTAAGTGTGAAAAATATGCAAAAAAGTAAGAAATCAGGAAGGGGCCAAAACTTTTTCACAGCACTGTATCTGGGAAAACTAGCTTGCTTGTGGAAGTATTGCTTGTCGGTCAGTTGATACAAGTCTTTATAACTGTGCTGGTCTTAAAAGTTTTTACCACTTGGGCATGCTGTGGTGGGGATACTGATTTATAAGGGGCATGATTTTGTAAATCTTTTCATGAAAATTCTTTGCCTGGCCAATCGTTCACCTTCAGGTTATTTGGCTAAATAAATCTCATCGCTCTTTCTTGGCTATTGTTTCTTGGGGTTTTTTATAGCAAATTCCGTGACTCATTCAGGCTAAAACATAAAACCCATCATTTCTGCATTTCACTCGAGTCCACAAGTCCATTTCACTGTGAGCACAGTTTGGGCCTCGCTGGTGCCGTCTCCATGGTGACATCACGCAACTACCGAGGGGAAGGGTGGACTTCAGTCAGTCAGAGTTCCTCAGCTTACCTCTGACTTTCCTTCTCCCCATGAAACCTTCAAGCTACCAGTTGTCATCAGAGAAGCACACACCTCTCTTCCTGTCTAGCTGTCTATTTTGTTTTTCTCCTTGGATTTTACTCGCTCCAGCCTGGAGTTTATTGAGAGCGGTGGTGTAAACAAAAATGTTGAGTGAGAGGCAGTTCTTTACCAGAAAGCTCCTTTTTAAGTAAGCAAAGTCAGGAGCAAATGTGCAGACTTGTTCAGGTGAAGAGAAAGGTAATAAATGCTCAATTAACAGCTGTTTAAGATAGTGGCGTGCAACTGTGCATCTCGGAACACATTGAACTTTGAAGCAGAGGGGATTTAGCAGCGAAACACCAAGGCAGGTTCCACTCCTTTCGGCTGACAGCAGGGAGATAAGGTCATAAAAGGGCATGTGATCACCGTGGCTAAATGATTGAAAATCTCACCTGGTTAGGCGAATCTCAATTTTTGTTACAACATACAGATGGTGAGGTTAGAATTTGTTGCGAGCAGCTTTGATCCTGCGTAACTCGTCACAACAGTGCAGCTGATGTTGGTGGCATAAAAGAGTGGGGAATGTCTTCTCAGCGAGCAGTAGCCCTTAGAACCAGCTGAACATTATTCTAATGTGACAACACCCCTAACCATTGTCGCTGACTGTGTGCATACCATTATTTCCTCTTACCTTGTCAAATGGGTATTTCCAGGTGCATCTTGCACCATATCACATAGCACGTACTGCTCAATCTCTAGCTGGTTCACAAGTATGATAATGCTAGCAGAGACCCAGATCTAAATCTTTTTAGAGCACTGTTGGAGCAGTGTGGAATGCAGAGTTTATGGCATGAAAGTGGGGCTGACAATATGGGAGAAAATTTGTGATGCTATTTAGACAGCATGAGACAGCATCCCTCCATGGATGTGTCCAGCACCTTGTTGAACTGATGCAAGAATTGAAGATTCTTTGGTGGCAAAACAAGGTCTCGTCAACTGTTAGTCAGAAGTTCCTGTTAAAGTGCTTGCTGAGTGAAAAAATTTACTGAAGATTAGGCCTTATTTAATTTTCAGGAGTGAACTATGACAACATAATAGGCCGCATTAACTGTGGGTTTTTTTTTTTGTGGCTAAATTTAGTTTTTCAGAACTGAGTTTGGATGCGGGACAAATCTATTTTTTGTGAATGTTCTGAGGAATAAGAATTGCTTTGTATTTACTTATTTCATTTTTTCACATTTAGTTTCCTAAACACTGAAAATATTTGAGTAAACTCACGTGTAAACTGTTGATATCAACAGAAACAAATAGATTTGTTTGGCATCTTGGCTCTCACCTGGACACACCCTGTGTTTTACTGAGTTCGAGAAGAGAGCAGGGGATGTCAGGATATTTTCCTCCCTGGGAGGGATTCGTAGCCCACAGGTGGATACTGGGGTGGAGGTGGGATGTTAACTCGCTCCTGACGAGAGTGATGCAGCAGCAGAGAATGATGCAGTGCAGTAGCAGGCAGAGGCATGTTATGCCACGGAATCGGGGCAGGAGGGCAGGGATGCAACGCAAAATGTAACAATCAAAAATCTGTTATATTTTGCATTTGTAGTCACAACGAAAAATGTAACATTTGAACTCTCAATATATTTAATCCGAGAACGTGTGAAATAGACAATTTTATGTTGATTTAAGACATGAAGTCAGCAGCAAAACCAACTTTTCCATTTTTTTCTACCACATGATAGAAGAAACTTTTTTTATTTGAGACAGGTGTGAGTATAGTGTATATAATGCTTCTATTAACGTATTAATTTCTGAGAAGCGTGGTTTTAGCATTTGAATTAGTCACATTTGAATCAACTATAATGTGCCACTGTGTTGTCTTTCCTTTTAGTAGTGGTGCATTTTTAAAATAATTTTGCCGCATTATTAAATAATATCTGGTAACATCTACCCATCAGAAACCAAACCAACCATCAATCGAGCCTAATATCGTGATCGTAATAGGATGTATACTCAGAACATAAAAGAAACTGTGCATGTTTCTGTTCGACAAACAGGAACAGGAAGCTATGTCACAAGCCAGAGAAACGCCCTAGTAACCATTGTTTGGGGGAAGCTCGCCATCACTGCAGGTCTTGTTCTGAGTGACATAAACTGCACTGTTTCTAATTTAAAGAGATATTCGCGGGCAAGATTGCAATCGTTAATGCATAGTATTTCATACTCACAATGTTTCACCATTATGCAGGGTTCTGCTGATGCTGGTCGGCGCCGACCAACGCTCAGAATGCACCAACCAGCACTCGGAACGCGCCGACCAGCACTGGGAATGCGCCAACCACCACTCAGTTCAGATAGCTAGTGCTTTTCCCAACCGGCACTATTTTTTCAAAGATCAGTTAAAATGAATGCATCCAGTGTCCAATAAAATCGCTAGAAACAAAACATAAATGACCCTAAATATGCTCCCCCCCTTCTTGTTATTGTCAGAATAGCGAACTTTCGTTTTCGACCCACGCCCCGTCTGTGCTGGTCTTCTGAAAAACCTGCCCAACAGTGATGGAAACACCGAGTGCCATCCGAGCCCGCGTGTGCTGGGTATTCATGGTGAATTGAATCTGAGGCTGTGGGAAATGATCGGTGCGGTTGTCTCAATCAAATGAAAGACAGGCAATTATAATCGGGCAGGGTGATTGATTTCTGTAGCACTGTACTTTGCATGTCGCGAGAAAAGTTTTCTTGTTATATAAACAACAGCAAAACTAAATAAATCTCTGTCGAGGACAGTAACATTCTTTACATGTTAATCCATCAGTGTATAATAACAGTGGCGGTCGGTGAACAGAAAACCGAGGGGACGGAAAACATACCTTGAAACGGATGAGATTATTGACCCGATTTTAATCATTGTTCCTCAATCAGGGAACAGCTTATCAGGGCAGCTTATTTTGCCCACCTACCAGAGGGGCGGAGCAGTGTCTGATATGCATGGGAGTGTCCATAGTAATATGGGCATGTCTCGAGAACTAGCTGTTCCAGCTGCTTCCCATAAAAAAATTCTTAAATACAAACAATGCCAATTCCAAAAAAGTTGGGATATCATGTAAAATGTTAATAAAAACAGAATGCAATGATTTTCAAATCTCATAAAATTCACAATAAAACATAGACAACATATCAGATGTTGAAAGTGACACATTTTACCATTTCATGAAAATATTAGCTCATTTTAAATTTGATGGCAGCAACACATCTCAAAAAAGTTGGGACAGGGCCATGTTTACCTTTGTGAAGCATCCACACTTCTTTTAACAACAGTCTGCCAACGTCTGGGAAGTGAGGAGACTAATTACTGGAGTTTTGGAAGAGAAATGTTGTCCAACTCTTGTCTGATGTAGTATTCTAGCTGCTCAATAGTCCTGGGTCTTCTTTGCTGGATTTTTTGTTTTATGATGCACCACATTTTTTCTATTGGTGAAAGGTCCGGACTGCAGGTAGGCCAGTTAAGCACCCAAACTCTTCTACAGTGAAGCCATGCTGTTGTGATGGATGCAATATGCTGTTTAGCATTGTCTTACTGAAACATGCAAGGCCTTTCCTGAAAGTGATGTCGTCTGGATGGGAGCATATGTTGTTGTAAATCCTCCATATACTTTTCAGCATTGATAATGCCTTTCCAGATGTGTAAACTGCCCATGTTATAGGCACTAATGCAATCCCATACCATCAGAGATGTAGGCTTTTAAACTGTGTGCTGATAACAAGCTGATTGGTCCCTCTCCTCTTTAGTCCGCATGACACGGCGTCTGTGGTTTTCAAAAAGAATTTAAAATTTTGATTCATCTGACCACAGAACAGTTTTCCATTCTGCCTCAGTCCATTTTAAATGAGCTTTGGCCCAGAGAAGACGGCAGCGTTTCTGGATCGTGTTCACATATGGCTTCTTCTTTACATGATACAGCTTTAGCTTGCATTTGTGGATTGCATGGCAAACTGTGTTCATAGACAATGATTTCTGGAAGTGTTCCTGAGCCCATGCAGTGTATTCCAGTGCAGAATTATGCCTGTTTTTAATGCAGTGCCACCTGAGGGCCCGAAGATCACGAGCATCCAATATTGACCTTCGGCCTTGTCCCTTGTACACAGAGATTTCTCCAGATTCTCTGAATCTTTTGATGATATTATGTACTGTAGATGGTGGGATATTCAAAGTCTTTGCAATTTTACATTGAGGAACAATTTTCTGAAATTGTTCCACAATTTTTAGAAGCAGTTTTTCGCAGATTGGTGAACCTCTGCCCATCTTTACTTCTGAGAGACCCTGTCTCTCTAAAATGCTCTTTTTATACCCCGTCATGTTACTGACCTGTAGTCAATTAATCCAATTAGTTGCAAAATGCTCCTCCAGCAGTTTTTTTATTAGTAACACTTACTTTTCCAGCCTTTTGTTTCCCCTCTCCCAACTTTTTTGAGACGTGTTACTGCCATCAAATTCAAAATGAACCATACTGAGAGGAATTAAAAATGAAAAGTGGTTTTTATCGTCTAATTTGATAACTGATGGTTTTTCCCTTTGCTGATTGACATGATGACCATCAGGTATGGTAAGCATTGCAAAATGTCAAGTGTCTGGGTTTGAATCCTTTCTTGGTTTAACACCTCATTATGATTATCTAAATGCAGCACAGTTTCCTGGATCATGGTCGTGAATCACATTGGGAGAAATCATTTTGCACATGAAAAGTTGAAGATCAGGGCCAATAAAAACACACATAAACAAAGTCACATCATTCCCACTTCAAATGCCACAAACAAATGAATCTCAGAAGAATCAAACATTTTGAATGTTGAAAAACACACACATAAACAAAGTCACATCATTCCCAAATTCTTTCCGGTCCATGTCTTTGTTCATGCCCTGCAAATGCCACAAACAAATGAATCTCAGAAGAATCAAACATTTTGAATGTTGAATGATGGCCAGTCTCAAATGAAAAGATTCTGGACGATTAATGTCCATTAAATGACTGTATCCAGACTGCAGGGATGACACAGGATGACCAGATGTGTCAGCTGTACGTCCCCTCCTGAATAAAAATCAAAGTGCGTCATCTGTGACGCCACAAAAAAAACACATTCCACAAAACATCTTCTGCTATGTCAGATAACGCATAAGAACTGCTGAATTGACTGCAAATGTAACGATAACAGTGAGCGCAAGTCTCACGACCAAAAGCACAGTTTCCCGAGACCGTGTTTTGCAACTACGAAAGAAACCATTTACCACTACTTAAAACAGTATATTTTATTATGCATTTTTAATGCCTCTCAGTATAGTATTGTTCATGAAATGGTAAAATGTCTCACTTTCAACATCTGATATGTTGTCTATGTCCTGTTGTAAATAAAATGTGGGTTTATAAGATTCCCAAATAATTGCATTGTTTTTATTAACAATTTACACAGCATCCAAACTTTTCTGGAATTGGGGTAGTGGATATGTTGACTGTGACTGAACTGATGGAGGCAAATGCTAATTCCTAGGTCTTCTTAGATCAGACTGAAGCTTAACTGAGCAAACTGGAATGAGAGATTTGCGATGCCGTATTTGCAATTCTCATGGAGATTGCGGGCCAGACCGTATTTGAAAAGCCCATCATATTTGTCGGTTCGGGCCTCTTCTTTTGATGTCGCTGCCTCATCCATCAGCTGTGGGCGTGTCCTTGGGATCGAGGTCGACATTCTGGTGATAAACATAATAAATGGAGAGCAAGGTCTCGCCAGAAACATGAGTATGACATAAGTCCCCTCAATGCTGCATTCAAGTTTATTGTGGCCTTGGAATACATCGCAAAAAATAACAGCATGGTCAAATAGGAGTGGAAAGAAAATCTCGGTCATTCGCCATGGCAGTTCACAGCTCAATCTAATTGGACTTTGATACTGCGATGAGAATTTAGGCTGCTTCTGAAGCAGCCTAAAGTCGTTTTATACTGCCCTTTGTGACCACTCAGGCTGTGTGCAAGACCGATGTGAGTGCCAAGGTAAGCTATCACCCCCCTCATGTATCCTTTGAGCGCACGTGAAATTTTGAATGGTTATGCATACATGCAAGTGTGGTTATGATATACGGTATATACGGGTAGGTCTACGCAGCGGTAAATAGTGCGTCACGTTCTGCACAAAATTCAGCCTTTCTTTACACGTTACATGAAAATATACTTAACAGCACTTATCTTTTCTCGATTAATTGAAAATCGCCTGACGCTGGAGATCACCTACACATTGGTAATTGCGGTGCTTGCAGCTCACCTTGGACATCCCAGTTAATGGGCCACTGAATCTGAAGCGGTCTAAAGACTCAACGACGTTTCATACTGCCGCTGAACCGATTCTGAATCGCCCCTGAACCACCTCTAAATTTCGAGCACCCAACAATTTTAGGCCAGTGTCACAACCCTTTTATACTGGGATTTACAGCGCTTCAGAGCCACATCTGAAGCGCTCTAACTAACCAGTATGAAAGGAATATAAGAGAGCTGGATCGACTGGTTGAGCCTGCTGGGTCTGTTATGCTGCACAGTCGCCGCAGGCTGGCCCCGCCCCCTAACTTCTCATGGACGACGCTGACACATTTATTTATTTTGCTGCAGCAAGTCACACAATGGAGAAATGAAAGTATGTACTAATAAATCAATGAAATTATAAATAGATAAATTAGATTAAATAAATTAATATACAATTGAATGTATAGATATACTAATGCGTAAATATATAAAATGCATATACAAAAGAACAAATGAATACCCAAATTATTTTTTATTTATTTATTATCTCATTTAATTTGTCATTTATTTTTATAGTGACAATTAGGCATTTAATTATATAATTATACATTTATTCATTCATTTAAGCATTTTATGATACAGCTATAACCATTTATTCATATATTTATTCATTTTCGCATTTAATTACATTATTATTCATGTATTTGTTTTGTTTCAGTCCTTTTTAACCCTCCATATGAAATTACCAACTATCTCCGGATTGAACACTACTTAAAGGGCATCTAAAGTCGATTCTCAGAGGGGACGTTGAACGTCCAATGTCTACAAACAAATCACTTGCTTTTGTTGACATCTTGCATTGCATTGCATTGCATTGACCAATTTAATTCATATAAACCAATGTTTTGTGTACATGTGTAGATAATCCTTCTATTTCGGTTCGTTTGCGCAGGTGCGGCTCGCTGATTGGCCGATAAACAAAAACAAAGGGAATCGACTTTAGATGCCCTTTAACAAAAATCATGAAACCCAAACATTTTTAAAGCTCAGGCAAAGGGGAGTTAAGAGACACTCAGAATCAGAGCTGAGACCGGAAAGCCGCGGTGGAACCTCCTCTTGTTTTAGCTGCAGTCTCAACGGGAGAGTGGAGAATGAATTTGACCACCAGTGGGGGATTCAAAAAATTAAAAAATGATTTCCTCATTAAACTGCTGGCACATCAGGATGGACGGGTGCTTTAAACACGCAGCACGTGATTTCACTCGAATGACTGAAACCTGACTCACTTCCAGCACATACTAACTTGACTCAGCTCAAAAATTTCTGTGAATTTTTTTGCAACTCGGGATTGTGGGAAATTAGCTGACGAGGCCCCCTCAAAGCTGCCTTCCGGGCAGATATACTATGAGCGAGAAGATGGCTCTGGTTTCCATTTCTGTCTGAAACTCAGGCAGTGTTCGGAATGTACCCTTGTCCACTCAGTCACTCACTCACTCCCTTCATCGTGTTTTCACGATAGAGCTCTATAAAGTGAGCGAGTGTACATTTTTATGGCAGCCTCAGACTCTGGCCCAGTCCTCGAAAGCGCAGACCTGAGAGGTGACACTCTTCTGTATGTCTGAGTAGCAATGTTCATGCACAGCATTCCATCAGCTCTGGTATTTAAAATTATCAAAGGTCAAATCAAACCAGCTGCTGTGCAGCAATATTTAGACTATTTTTTTCTGGCCAATCTGCTGCTGTTAAGCCAAGTTTGTGTTTAAGCCAATTTGCTGCTGCACGGAAGTATTGACACAGTCCGATGTTTAGAATGAGGCGTCCTGACATTCTGCCATATTTTTTGTAAAAGAGGAAGTTTACCGTGCTGCATTGCACCTCAATGGACTTTTTTTTTTTTTTTTTTTTTTTTTTCATTTAAAACAGGAAAAAGAACTGGCGTCTCTGAGAATACCACAGCCTGGTTTCCTTGGTTATATGTTTTTACCCTCGAATGTAAATGGTTTTTACCCTCATTGAAAAGATGAACAGGAAATGGCCCCTTAAGAACCGCATTGCAAAAAATGTGCACGATTTGTGCTTTTTTAAGTCTTTGAAGCAGCATTAAGGGTTTTTCCGAGGTTTTGTAACCTAATCAACAGTTTAAAACTTGTCTCAATAACAAGGTAAATATAATATAATATAATATAATATAATATAATATAACATAACATAACATGAATGGCGAGAACAGGCCGTTCAGCCCAACTACACTCGCCAGTTTCTTTGTACTATCGTGAATATATCACTTCAGATACTCAATGACTCAATGGTATCTAGCTTTAAGTCAAGCCTACTCTTGAAAACCCCCAAGGTCTCTGCCTCAACAATATGGTCAGGCAAGCTATTCCACATCGAAATTACTCTTTGGGTGAAGAAATATTTCCGAATATCAGTGCTAAATTTACCTTTGGTCAACTTCCATTTGTGACCCCGAGTTCTACTAACAACACTTGGTCGAAGGAATCCTACATAATTCACTTTGTTAATCCCTTTAACATATTTAAAGACCTCAATCAAATCACCCCTTAGTCTCCTTATATAATATATCCCTAAAATATGCTGCCACTGCAACTGCTTACGGAGCTATTCTTGCTATATGCCATGGCTCTACACACCCAAAATAGGTAATTTACAGCAAATAAATGACCCTTCTCGCCGAAAGTGCAAATCCAGCTGGAGTTCAGTGCACCGTGGATCACCAATGCTAGCTCACCAGGCCACTAGTGTGAAGATTCGGACCTGAGTCTATAATGCAGGTTCAAATTCCAGGAGAGGCATTGCAGCCAAAAAATAAAGGCACTTTATTAGATTGGCTATTGTCCTGCCTTGTCAACTTCTGAAACAAAAAGCGTGCAACTTGCTGTGGATGTATGATAAGCAGCAGCGAATGTTACATAACCAGCAGCACTCAACGGCAGCACAATTACAGGCCTGACTGAGATCCCTGCTTTAGTCTCATTATCCTCCGCTGATATATTCATCCACTGAAGATGGAGTCATTAAAAGTGACTGAAACAGCATGCTGTCATGGACTCCTTTTATTATTGGGCAAGGGGACACAGAATACCATCAACATGTAACGAGGGAGTCATGTAACTGAGGTCACACGTCAGGCCACACCCATGATTCCAAACTTCGGTCCTAGGACCCCCTGTGTATGGTGTTTTTGATCCAACCCCACTTGCAATTACAGAATCCTGATAAGCAGTTCAGTTTTCTCAATTAGGACCTTTATTTTTTCAGTTAAAAAATGCGAAGCTTTCTTGGAATTATTTGCAAAAAAAAAAGCACTGCACAGCTTCAAGCTAAAGCCCATTTCAGAAAATGCATCTAAAGATGGTGGAAAATCTCACTGGAAATGCAAAGCACCCAATTAAAAAAAATTAAAACAAATTAACAGCGGTTAAATGGTTGATTGCAACTGGGATTGGAACAAAAAGCAGCATGCGCCGGGGGTCCCCAGGCCCACTGGTATACTGGTTCTTCAACAAACACATACCTGGTTTGCATGTTAAGTACAATTGCTATATTTACATAAGAGGAAAATAAAATTCTCAGCTCTCAATCGGCCGTCTCCTTTCGAATGCAGCTACAGCAGTTGGAGCGCTTTGGCGGCGAGGGTTTGGCAGCTGAGCAGCCGAGGGAGAGATCTGGGGCTTTCTCTTTCGTTGTGTAATGGAGGGCAGGGGTTCAGGGGTGCTCTGTGCCGTTGTGGATTCAGTCCTCCCCGCCACACAGCAGGAGCAGAGTTTTGCGGTAATCTCCAGAGGTGTCGCCCTGGATTAAAAGACACTTTGTTCAGAAGAACTGCGCTACTCTTGAAGGACGGATCTTAGATTCATCTGGGGTACAGAAAGGCCTTCCCATGACGGAACTTTCCTCCAAGTATTTATGGACCTTATTGAAGATATAGACTTCACTGTATAAAGTTATGAACTCTGTATGCAAGTGCTGTGTATGATCTGGATTAAGATATTGTAAGATAATGCATTTTTATTACCTCGCCCAGGATGGAGTCTGGAGGGCAAGGTATTGTTTTTGGTGAAGTTTCTTTGTTCGCCAAATTACAGCAAAACAGCCCAACTAATCTTCATTAAACTTTCAGGATAGGTGGCCACTGGTCCAGAATAGACCAGTATAAATTTTGGAGGTCATTGGGTCAAGGTCACCAGAAAGGTCAAAATAGTTTTTCTGCAATAACTTTGGTAAAAATATCATATAATAAAATATCATATCAACTTCAAACTAAATCCAGAATTTACATCTTTCAATTCTGCCTCAACTCATCTGCTACACAAGAGGGTATCATAGTTTTCTTAGCAGTTGGGGGTTAAATGTCAGGGGAGGCAAGATCAGTGCTTAAATTGGCTTATTTTCCATTATAACTCAAAAACGGTTAGAGATACAGAGGTGTTTATTTTCATCAACACAGAGGAAGTCACATACATTTCATTTGGCTCTATAACCTCTGACCTTGAGTGACCCTGAAAGGTCAAACTGAAGGTCACAAATTTTCAGGGAATAACTCGAAAATGGTTGCAGATTAAAGAGATATTTACTATCATCGGTATATTATGGGGTTTCAATTCGTTCCATGAACTTTGACCTTGAGGGACCTTAAAACATCAAACTCAAGGTTGCAGATTTTCAGAGGGCCATCGAATCAGAAGCTAAAACACCAAAATAAGTGCGACTGGGCGAAGTTTGTTTTACCTGGCAACACTTCTTTTATTCAAATTTATAATGAATATATTGTTTTAAAATAATGTCCTGGGTCAATCTGACTCACTGAACAGGACCAAATTGCTCAAAAGTGGAACATACAGGGTAGTGTTAGCAGCCGCTGTGAGCAATACACAATACTGGAGGACTCAAATACTCAAGTAATGTTCTGTTTGAATGGCTTGATGCCGCTTTTTTGGTCAAAGATCATTTCCCAGATGTGTCATTTCTGAGAGTCACTGAACACCCAGACATGTGTCATCTCTGAGAGTCACTGAACACCCAGACATGTGTCATCTCTGAGAGTCACTGAACACCCAGACATGTGTCATCTCTGAGAGTCACTAAACACCCAGACGTGTCATCCCTGAGAGTCACTGAACACCCAGACATGTGTCATCTCTGAGAGTCACTGAACACCCAGACATGTGTCATCCCTGAGAGTCACTGAACACCCAGACATGTGTCATCTCTGAGAGTCACTGAACACCCAGACATGTGTCATTTCTGAGAGTCACTGAACACCCAGACATGTCATCCCTGAGAGTCACTGAACACCCAGACGTGTCATCCCTGAGAGTCACTGAACACCCAGACGTGTGTCATTTCTGAGAGTCGCTGAACACCCGGACATGAGTCATCCCTGAGAGTCACTGAACACCCAGACATGTGTCATTTCTGAGAGTCACTGAACACCCAGACGTGTGTCATTTCTGAGAGTCGCTGAAAACCCGGACATGAGTCATCCCTGAGAGTCACTGAACACCCAGACGTGTGTCATTTCTGAGAGTCACTGAACACCCAGACGTGTGTCATTTCTGACAGTCGCTGAACACCCGGACATGAGTCATCCCTGAGAGTCACTGAACACCCAGACATGTGTCATCTCTGAGAGTCACTGAACACCCAGACGTGTGTCATCTCTGAGAGTCATTAAACACCCAGACGTGTCATCCCTGAGAGTCACTGAACACCCAGACGTGTGTCATTTCTGAGAGTCACTGAACACCCGGACAGGAGTCATCCCTGAGAGTCACTGAACACCCAGACGTGTGTCATCTCTGAGAGTCACTAAACACCCAGACGTGTGTCATCCCTGAGAGTCACTGAACACCCAGACGTGTGTCATCTCTGAGAGTCGCTGAACACCCAGACGTGTGTCATCTCTGAGAGTCGCTGAACACCCAGACGTGTCATCTCTGAGAGTCACTGAACACCCAGACATGTCTCATCTCTGAAAGTCACTGAACACCCAGACGTGTGTCATCTCTGAGAGTCACTAAACACCCAGACATGTGTCATCTCTGAGAGTCACTGAACACCCAGACATGTCATCTCTGAGAGTCACTGAACACCCAGACGTGTGTCATCCCTGAGAGTCACTGAACACCCAGACATGTGTCATCCCTGAGAGTCACTGAACACCCAGACATGTGTCATCCCTGAGAGTCACTGAACACCCAGACGTGTCATGCCTGAGAGTCACTGAACACCCAGACGTGTGTCATCTCTGAGAGTCACTAAACACCCAGACATGTGTCATCTCTGAGAGTCACTGAGAGTCACTCTGAACACCCAGACATGTCATCCCTGAGAGTCGCTGAACACCCGGACATGAGTCATCCCTGAGAGTCACTGAACACCCAGACATGTGTCATGCCTGAGAGTCACTGAACACCCAGACGTGTGTCATCTCTGAGAGTCACTAAACACCCAGACATGTGTCATCTCTGAGAGTCACTGAACACCCAGACGTGTGTCATCTCTGAGAGTCACTAAACACCCAGACGTGTCATCCCTGAGAGTCACTGAACACCCAGACATGTGTCATCCCTGAGAGTCACTGAACACCCAGACATGTGTCATCTCTGAGAGTCACTGAACACCCAGACGTGTGTCATTTCTGAGAGTCATTGAACACCCAGACGTGTGTCATCTCTGAGAGTCACTGAACACCCAGACGTGTGTCATCCCTGAGAGTCACTGAACACCCAGACGTGTGTCATTTCTGAGAGTCGCTGAACACCCAGACGTGTCATCTCTGAGAGTCACTGAACACCCAGACATGTGTAATCTCTGAGAGTCACTGAACACCCAGACATGTGTCATCTCTGAGAGTCACTGAACACCCAGACGTGTGTCATCTCTGAGAGTCACTGAACACCCAGACATGTGTCATCCCTGAGAGTCACTGAACACCCAGACGTGTGTCATCTCTGAGAGTCACTGAACACCCAGACGTGTGTCATCTCTGAGAGTCACTGAACACCCAGACATGTGTCATCCCTGAGAGTCACTGAACACCCACACATGTGTCATCTCTGAGAGTCACTGAACACCCAGACGTGTCATCTCTGAGAGTCACTGAACACCCAGACATGTGTCATCTCTGAGAGTCACTAAACACCCAGACGTGTGTCATCTCTGAGAGTCACTAAACACCCAGACGTGTCATCCCTGAGAGTCACTGAACACCCAGACATGTGTCATCCCTGAGAGTCACTGAACACCCAGACGTGTGTCATCTCTGAGAGTCACTAAACACCCAGACGTGTCATCCCTGAGAGTCACTGAACACCCAGACATGTGTCATCTCTGAGAGTCACTGAACACCCAGACATGTGTCATCCCTGAGATTCACTGAACACCCAAACATGTGTCATCTCTGAGAGTCACTAAACACCCAGACGTGTGTCATCTCTGAGAGTCACTGAACACCCAGACATGTGTCATCCCTGAGAGTCACTGAACACCCAGACGTGTGTCATCTCTGAGAGTCACTGAACACCCAGACATGTGTCATCTCTGAGAGTCACTGAACACCCAGACATGTGTCATCTCTGAGAGTCACTAAACACCCAGACGTGTGTCATCTCTGAGAGTCACTGAACACCCAGACATGTGTCATCTCTGAGAGTCACTGAACACCCAGACATGTGTCATCTCTGAGAGTCACTGAACACCCAGACATGTGTCATCTCTGGGAGTCACTGAACATCTGATGATCGCTGCGCCTCCTTTTCAATATACAAAATACTGCATCAACATTATCCTCACACCCTATTTCATGTAAATAAACTAATTTAGTCCAGAATCCTATAGATCCCTGTGCCCATATGACTAATGTGCAATGAATGCGCATGTGATATATATATATTTCTCCTGGAAATTCCATTATGGATATTTTTATAACCCTCTCGTCCTTGGGGTCGGCTGTGGGTATGCAATGAGTAAGCAAATGGAAATATAAAGTAATGTTTGCTTCGTTAGACTGACAATGACTGACCGTTCAGAGGGGTTTTTCAGGAACAGGTCTCATGATGATTACATACTAAAGTACACTCAGCCCTCTGACAAGATGTGACACATAGTAAACTCCTCTGAATTTACTGTATGTGTGGAAAATAAACATCAAAAAGGAAACTTCAGAATGAATGAGACAAAGTTCAAAGACAACTACTGTAAATCCACTTTTCTACAACAAAACTGGAATTAAAAAATTCTTCAAGTCACATTTAAAACTCAAGTTCATAGATGCGGAGGAAGCAGACACCAGTTTTTTGAGCAACTCTAAAGTGTGAATCTCAAGAGGAAGTCAGTAGAGCCCTGTAACACAGTACACAGTACCTCTAGTCACAGAAGCCCTCAACCAATCACACGGTGGCATCAGAGAGGAAGTCATGCATGAGGGGGAAATTCCTGAACAGCTGAGCTGAAACCTCAAACCCCAGCACTCCGGAGCCCCCCCAACACCAACGCTATGCAGAAGCGAACCGTGACATTAAAGGTGAGACCACAAATGCACACGTCACACCGATGTCTCGGGAGGGGGCAGGGGAAGAGGTGGTGCATTTGTGCGACGTGTTATCATGGCTGTGGCTGACTGCAGTCATTACCTGGATGAAATCATGGAGGGAGACATCATGGGTGTCCTTAAACTCCTTGCGGATGTTGAAGAGGTCCACCTCGCTCCGGGACACCATAATGCGGATCAGTGCGCGGTCGTCAGTGCCCAAGCCCTAAAGAGAAAATAGGAAACTGCTAGAAAAAATGCAGCCTGCCTCTGTAAGCGCTACAGACTGTCACTATGGGCAAGGAAATAGTCATGGTCTGCCACTGTGAGTGCTAGAGACTGTTCCTGTGGGCAAGAAAAAGTCATAGTCTGCCACTGTGAGCGCTAGAGACAGTCACTGTGGATGAAGCAAATGGACAAAGTCTGCAACCATGAGCGTGAGAGACAGTCACTGTGGGCGGAGCAATAGTCATAGCGATCCACTGCGGGCAGTCTGGTTCAGTTCAGTTCAGTTCGCTACAAATTAAAATGATTATTTTAACGTTTCCATGGTCAAAAATTGTGAATGGTACCAGAAGAACCGTTCCAGTCTTTTTTTTTTTTTTTAATAAATTTGGCATCTCCAATGCCAACCGAATCTGGAATGTCCAATTGGGGAACTACGTACAAGGCTTTTGCATATGCGACCCCCTGTTGCCAACTCAGGAGAGTGAAGACAGTTTGCGGCTCTCCTCCGAAGCACGCGCCTGTCAGCCACCGCTTGTTATACACTCATTGGTCAAATCCTTGCAAGTTCAGAACGAGGGCGGATACCCAAACATGAACAAGCTTAGAATCTTCCTGACGAGCGCCCGTCTGGCCAACAGGAGGCGCCTAAGGAACGAACAAAACAACTTATATTACCCTTCCCGGCAGACCCTTCCCAATTTGCATCCCTGTAGCGCATTGGCCAGTTGCGCGCTACTTCTGAAAAAGCTGCCGACCACTGCCGGTTGGTACGACTGAGGCTCGAACCCGCGCCGTGATAGTCGAACTGTTCCAGTCTTCCCCAGTTTTTCATTACCCCTCTGATGAGGTACCTAGCATACTGATCTAATGCTAAAAGGTGGAGCTAGAAACACTGCTGGAAGTTGATTGGTCAAATGACAATCATCGCTCTTACTGGACCAAGGATGTGGCTGCCATGGCCATTATCATGCAGCAAAAACCCCTCCTACATTTAAGAGTACTGTCTGTGGTGGGAACACAATTCAGATCTAGGGTTTAGGTGCTGGTTCGTACAGGTTACGCACCAGTTCTCAGGTTACTATACTGAAAGTGTATGGCAGAAACGCGGCTTTAGAAACAGCTACTAAGGACAGAGCTCCAGACAGGTCATTGCGGAGGGTGAAGCAGAAGTCACACAGTCTTTGTGATGCTCTGGCATTGTGGATGGAGGAAGAATCAAATGGCCTGGGGAGGTTGTGGCTCCTACATTTACAACAGGTCCCCCTAAATTCTGCCCAGCATGCATTAAGCCCCATCCTGACTGTGCTTGTCTGACTGTGGGGGGGGATTATGTGTTTATAAGCAGATCATTTCTAACAGGATGCACATACATGACTTTAACCCTTAGAGCACTAAATGCAACTATTGTTGCTCAATGATGTAAGATAGTAAAATCAAAGCTGTTGATAACCTATCATGGGGCCACTTGTTACAAGTCGCCAAATGATAGGTTTTCAACAGCACAAGATAATTAAACATATATACAGCGGTCTAAGGGTTAATCTAGTTCAAATCTGTAATTTCTAAAGAAAGGGATGTTAATATACTGTACTAGTACAAAGTGATTTACAGAGGAATCAGAGTTACTGGGGCAACAATGCCAGAGATGGCCAGTAACTCTCCCAGAACAGCGAATGTAAGTATAGTATTGCTCAATACACATCTGAAACCACACTACATGCAGTCAACACCTTCATTGCTCTGTAGAGGCGGTCAGCTAAGTACGCTGGCTGGTTCTTCACGCTCCGCACTGCAAAAACAAAGACAACCAGTGAAAAATAAAGCCTTGCAGGCAGGAACAGGCTTTACCATAAGTCCTATCATGCAATTTAGACGGCCATAGGACGTTGAAAGAATGTCCAAAATTGAAGTGAAATCTCAGACGCTTACCGAGAGCAAGCACAGCGTTCTTAAAGTCACCGGACATTTCCTTCTTGACGATTAGTTCAATGTCTTTGTTAGAGCACTTCACAAATTCTTGGAAGACTGCAAGCACACAGGATAGCTCATAAAAATTTGGCACTCATGCTATACCTGTATGCACTCAAGTATTTTTTTATAATTAAAAAGCAGAAAATATTCCAGTTGACCAATGCCTTACCCCTGCGCAGGTGAGGGAAACTTCTATTGCACAGGATACTCATAAACTTGATTTCCATCTCGCTGGTGTCTGCATTACATGCATTGCCAAGCTCCTGAAAATAAAAGCCACCTTTTCACACATTTCAACTTTTCATTTCCACACCAAATGAACACACATCCTGAAGGAGTCTTCATGAAGGTTCTAGAAATATGAAGTACTGTGACCACACTGCATAATGAGTAATGCCTGAGCAAAACACCGAGATATTAAACAGTAGCAGTATAATCTCTGGATTTTATAACAATTTTTAAAATGTATTCATCATTCTGAAAAAAAAGATACCAGGCTCATTGAGTTATGCGAGTTTGAGTCAAAACATGAAAATGGAGTCATGTTCTTCACAAACTAAATAAAATCAAATAAACAGCCGAACTTTGATCAAGTCCAGCATGAAAATGAATATAAAATCAACGCACAATAAGTACAGAACCATTTCACCATTTGGATGGTCATTTTAAAGGAATATTCTCGTTCAATTTATGGCAGAACCAACCAAAAGTAGGCATGGCATCCCTACACTGGCTGATTCTTAAAATCCTTATACTGTACTTGTCAGATCAAATTAATTCATTCCACCAGATTAAAAAATTTCCATCTATTTATTTATTTATCCATCTTTTTGTTTGTTTGTTTAGAAATTTGGGCTTTTGTAATGGTGAACAGTAATGGGAAAATACACCGCAAATATAAAACAAATTATTGATCACATTGCTAAAGTTGATGAAGCAATTCTCTTTTTCAGAGGGAATCAATTCATGTTTCATTTTTATGACAAGTGTGCCTGAAAACTGTTTCCTGTTTCAACAACACATCAGGCTTCAGAAAACACTCTCCCCAGATGCTGAAGCCTTGTTTACGATGAAAGGGCATATATCCACATACATGCACACTGTAGGCCCATGCTCAGAAGTATGAGCACGCATGCACACACACACACACACACACACACACACCCTGCTCATGCATACTCAAACACATGAATGCACACACACACACACACACACCCCCTACTCCTGCATACTCGAACACATGAACGAACACACACACACACACACACACACACACACACCTACTCCTGCATACTCGAACAAATGAACAAACACACACACACACACACACACACACTCACACCTAAATCTGCTTATGCATACACAAACACATGAATGCACACACACATACACATGAGGCTCGGTGTAGGAGGGATGTTTTTGATAGTGTGCAGGGCTAACCATCAGCCTGTGGGCACTATATCAGACAGAGCCACAGACTTCCACCACGTTCCAAGTTGAGGGCAATCATTTTTCACATTGTTTGTTTTGGCATGTTTACATGGCAACCATGCTAGTTAAAAGTCAGTGAAATACCATGTGAAATCAAATCTCAAGGCACATTTCCCCCCACACAAACCACGCCATCACACACAGTATTTTCAGTGATATAATAACACAGGGCAGAGCAGAGAAGACTCGCACCCACGTACTGGCGGCTAGTGTCAAGTAAATCAATGTGGAACCTGTAGCACTGAGTAGTCTTAATGGTGCCAGTGTGACCAGCTACAGCCTTAGTCACTGGGAAGGTCCACATGGTACTGGTGGTACTGGCTAGTGTGAAGTAAATCCATTTGGTATTGGTGGCACTGAGCATGCATTAATGGTGCCAGTGGGGCTTGGTACAGCCTTTGTCACTGGGGAGGTCCACATAGTACTGGTATTGGCATTAGTGGTTTGTGTTAAGTTCACAGTACTGGGTTGTTGCCCAGAAGTAAACGAGAGGCACACCAGTCTTACAGCCTGGTGCAGGAGTCTTACAGTCTGGTGTAAGTGCAGCAGTCTTACAGTCTGGTGTAAGTGCAGGAGTCTTACAGCCTGGTATAAGTGCAGGAGTCTTACAGTCTGGTGTAAGTGCAGTAGTCTAACAGTCTGGTGTAACTGCAGGAGTCTTACAGCCTGATGTAAGTGCAGGGGTCTTACAGTCTGGTGTAAGTGCAGGAGTCTAACAGCCTGGTGTAAGTGCAGGAGCCTTACAGCCTGGTGTAAGTGCAGGAGTCTCACAGTCTGGTGTAAGTGCAGGAGTCTTACAGCCTGGAGTAAGTGCAGGAGTCTTACAGTCTGGTGTAAGTGCAGGGGTCTTACAGTCTGGTGTAAGTGCAGGAGTCTAACAGCCTGGTGTAAGTGCAGGAGCCTTACAGCCTGGTGTAAGTGCAGGAGTCTAACAACCTGGTGTAAGTGCAGGAGTCTTACAGCCTGGTGTAAGTGCAGGAGTCTTACAGTCTGGTGTAAATGCAGGAGTCTTACAGCCTGGTGTAAGTGCAGTAGTCTTACAGTCTGGTGTTAGTGCAGTAGTCTTACAGTCTGGTGTAAGTGCAGGAGTCTTACAGCCTGGTGTAAGTGCAGGAGTCTTACAGTCTGGTGTAAGTGCAGGAGTCATACAGCCTGGTGTAAGTGCAGGAGTCTTACAGTCTGGTGTAAGTGCAGGAGTTTTACAGTCTGGTGTAAATGCAGGAATCTTACAGTCTGGTGTAAGTGCAGGAGTCTCACAGCCTGGTGTAAGTGCAGGAGTCTTACAGTCTGGTGTAAGTGCAGCAGTCTTACAGTCAGGTGTAAATGCAGGAGTCTTAAAGTCTGGTGTAAATGCAGAGTCTTACAGACTGGTGTAAGTGCAGGAGTCTAACAGCCTGGTGTAAGTGCAGGAGTCTTACAGTCTGGTGTCAGTGCAGGAGTCTTACAGCCTGGTGTAAGTGCAGGAGTCTTACAGCCTGGTGTAAGTGCAGGAGTCTTACAGCCTTGTGTAAGTGCAGGAGTCTTACAGACTGGTGTAAGTGCACTTTCAGTCCTGTGATTACTACTACATCTGTGATTTCCGCCAACCGTGGTGGCAGCAAGTCCGAGTAGCTAAGTGTTTGAGGTGGAAAAGTTTTTTTTTTTTTTTTTTTTGTTGAAAAAGTGCATGTTTAAGTTTGTACTCGAGAGACGAGCTTCTTGAGCTACGACGAAAACCGAGTGGGATTAAACACCCGATCCCCCCGGAGATCAAGAAGCCCTATCGAGGATGCAGAGCTGGAGCTAAGCTAAAGACTAGGAGGTACCGGCACAAACCATTTGTACCATCGATAATAATGGGGAATGTCAATTCACTCCAAAATAAGTCAGAGGAACTTGAGGCGCTGCTGAAGTGTGACAGAGTTTACCGTGACTGTAGCCTTTATCTTCTGACCGAATCGTGGCTGAATGACAACATACCCGATTCAATTGTTAGCATCACGGGCTTCCCTCTCGTCAGGGCTGACAGAGATACGGAAGCGTGTGGTAAAGCGAAGGGTGGTGGACTTGCCATGCTTGTAAACAACAAATGGTGTCATTCCGGTCACATAACTGTGAAACAAAAGAGCTGTTGTCGGGATGTAGAGCTTTTCAGTGGTCGGTATTAGGCCCTACTATCTTCCACGGGAGTTCTCCCACATCGTCGCCATGGTTGTTTATATTGCTCCTCGCAAGAGAGCCAGCGACATGTGTAACGCTCATTCAGGAGGCAGTCGCTAAAATCCTGGCACAACACTCAGAAGCATTGATTGTAATATCTGGGGACTTCAATCATGTGGATGTAAGCACACACTTAGGAGGTTTCACACAATATGTAAACTGTCCTACAAGGCGTGACAACATTTTAGACGTTTGTTATGTGAATGTGAAAAATGCTTACAGTGGAGTGGCTATGCCCCCCCTTGGAAAGTCTGATCACAATCTGATCCACCTTAGACCATCATATAAGCTATGTGTAATGAGGATACCCATAATCAGAAGATCATTCAGGCAATGGACCCCAGAGGCCTGTGATGCTCTGAGAGACTGCTTTGAGTCTACTGATTGGAACACACTTTTGGGCTCAGGGGGTGACATTAATGAGGCTGTGGACTGTGTCACCGATTACATCAATTTTTGTACAGATGTTGCAGTGCCAAAGAGAACTGTACACTGTTTTCCAAACAATAAACCATGGATCAAAAATGACAATAAACATATTTTGAACTTAAAGAAACATGCCTTTAAAGTTGGTGATCGGAACAAGGCGAGAACTGTCCAACATAACTTAAAGAGGTCATTGAGACAGGCAAGGAGGGAGTACAAACTACGACTTGAGGAGAAACTGCAGAACAACAACACTCGAGAAGTGTGGAAGGGCATGAGAGCCATTACTGGTTACAAGGAGAAGGGCAGTGTGGCGGCTGGTAATGCAGATATGGCAGGTGAGTTTAACCACTTTTACAACAGGTTTGACTCTTCCTCTGCCCACTCTGCTGCTGTGACCTCCGCCTCTGCTCCACCCAGCAGCTGTTCCACCTCTGCTGCTGTGACCTGCTCTGCTCCACCCAGCGGCTGTTCCACCTCTGCTGCTGTGACCTCCGCCTCTGCTCCACCCAGCGGCTGTACCACCTCTGCTGCTGTGACCTCGGCCTCTGCTCCACCCAGCGGCTGTACCACCTCTGCTGCTGTGACCTCCGCCTCTGCTCCACCCAGCGGCTGTTCCACCTTTGCTGCTGTGACCTCCGCCTCTGCTCCACCCAGCGGCTGTTCCACCTCTGCTGCTGTGACTTCCGCCTCTGCTCCACCTAGCGGCTGTTCCACCTCTGCTGCTGTGACCTCCACCTCTGCTCCACCCAGCGACTGTGCCATCTCTGCTGCTGTGACCTCCGCCTCTGCTCCACCCAGCGGCTGTTCCACCTCTGCTGCTGTGACCTCCGCCTCTGCTCCACCCAGCGGCTGTTCCACCTCTGCTGCTGTGACCTGCTCTGCACCATCCAGCGGCTGTTCCACCTCTGCGGCTGTGACCTCCGCCTCTGCCCCACCCAGCGGCTGTTCCACCTCTGCTGCTATAACCTCCACCTCTGTTCCACCCAGCGGCTGTTCCACCTCTGCTGCTGTGACCACCTTCACTGTGGAGGAGGTACGTGTGGAGCTGAGGAAGCTCCATGGCAGGAAGTCTGCTGGTCCTGATGGAATTACACCAAGGCTCCTCAAGGAATGTGCGTCGGAGTTAGCTGTGCCTCTACATACCATCTTTAACAAGAGTCTTCAAACTGGATGTGTCCCTACCCGCTGGAAAACGTCCTGCCTTGTACCCGTCCCCAAGGTGGTGAGGCCGGCGGGGTGTAGGGACTACAGACCAGTGGCACTAACATCTGTCATTATGAAGACTTTTGAGACGCTAGTACTCAGACTGCTCAAACCGCAGGTTGAGCAGGCACTTGACCCTCTGCAGTTTGCCTACCAGGAGGACATGGATGTGGACGATGCTGTCCTCTTCATGCTCCATCGGTCCCTGTCCTTCCTGGATGGAACTGGGGGTTACGTGAGGCTGATGTTCTTTGACTTCACCAGTGCTTTTAACACCATCCAGCCTCTCTTACTGAGAGAGAAGCTGGTGAAGATCGGAGTGGATCCTATTTTTACCACCTGGATCTACAACTACCTCACTGGAAGGTCACAGTTTGTCAGGCTGGGGAGGACTGTCTCAGGAACAGTGGTGAGCAATACTGGGGCACCGCAGGGAACCGTTCTGGCCCCCTTTCTCTTCACAATATACACCGCAGACTTTGCATATAAATCTGCAACATGCCACGTTCAGAAGTACTCTGACGATACAGCTGTTGTGGCATGTGTGAAGGGAGGGGATGAAGGCGAGTACAGGGAACTGGTGGCTGCTTTCACGGACTGGAGCAAGAGAAATGGTCTGTTCCTGAACGCGTCTAAGACCAAGGAAATGATCATTGACTTTCGCAGGAGTTCTTCCCACCAGCCGGTCACAATAAACTGACAGAACATTGAGGTGGTGCACTCCTATAAATACCTGGGAGTCCACCTGGACCACAAACTAGACTGGTCAGTACAGGCGAATGCTGTCTATAAAAAAGGCCAGAGCAGACTGTTCTTTCTGAGGAGGCTGAGGTCTTTTGAGGTGAGCAGTGAAATGCTACACATCTTTTACCAGTCTGTAGTGGCCAGTGCTGTTTTCTTTGGGGTTGTTTGTTGGGGCGGCAGTCTGACCTCGAGAGACAGTAACCGGTTGGACAGGCTGATCAGGAAATGTGTTTCTGTGATGCGGAGAAGTGTGGACTCTGTAGGAGCTGTGCTGGAGAGAAGGATGAGAGCTCTCATGCAGGGCATCCTGGGCAACTCAAGACATCCTCTGCATGACACTATGGCAGCTCAGAGGAGTACCCGTGGCAACAGGCTCCTCTCACTGCGCTGCCGAACGGACTGTTTTAAGAGATCGTTTGTTCCTTCGGCTATAAGGCTGTACAACAGATGTGTCTGAACTTAACATGTGCACTTTACTACTATTGTTAGAAACGTTTTAGAATTTTAATTATTTATTGATGAATGTGTACTGGTGGATGTGTTTTTTGCTGCTGGACACCTGAATTTCTCCTACGGGGGATCAATAAAGTATTCTTCATCATCATCTTCATCATCAAGTGCAGGAGCCTTACAGCCTGGTGTAAGTGCAGGAGTCTTACAGTCTGGTGTAAGTGCAGGAGTCTTACAGTCTGGTGTAAGTGCAGGAGTCTTACAGTCTGGTGTAAATGCAGGAATCTTACAGTCTGGTGTAAGTGCAGGAGTCTCACAGCCTGGTGTAAGTGCAGGAGTCTTACAGTCAGGTGTAAATGCAGAGTCTTGCAGACTGGTGTAAGTGCAGGAGTCTTACAGCCTGGTGTAAGTGCAGGAGTCTTACAGCCTTGTGTAAGTGCAGGAGGCTTACAGCCTGGTGTAAGTGCAGGAGTCTTACAGCCTGGTGTAAGTACAGGAGTCTTACAGCCTGTTGTAAGTGCAGGAGTCTTACAGTCTGGCGTAAGTGCGGGAGTCTTACAGCCTGCTGTGAGTGCAAGAGTTTTACAGCCTGGTGTAAGTGCAGGAGTCTTACAGTCTGGTGTAAGTGCGGGAGTCTTACAGCCTGGTGTAAGTTTAGGAGTCTTACAGACTGGTGCAAGTGCAGGAGTCTTACAGTCTGGTGTAAGTGCAGGAGTCTTACAGCCTGGTGTAAGTGCAGGAGTCTTACAGCTTGGTCTAAGTGCAGGAGTCAATAAGCTGTAACTCCGAAGTGTAACTTGGAACCTGACACAGGACAGAATTTTATTTAGTCTGCAGTTAATTCATCAGGTACCTAACCTCCACATTTGCTTCCTTTTCTGGGAATCCTTTCCCTCCTGAACATGGCCCATGGACCATCTAAGCCCTGTCCCTCACCATGAGCGCTGATCCAGTTCTACCCCATCCCTGCCTCGCCACTTCCTGAAGCTGCAGATGCCACTCTTTAGATGTTTTAATGAGTTTTTATATATACTATTCAAAAAAAGTAGGGGATATTTTATTTTGAGATCAAAATTTTCACATATACAAAGGGATACGAAACCATGTTGTATAGTTCCTTACTGAGGAAGCATTTCCAAAGAAATTCATCACCCAAACACATCAATGACACTCTCACGATCTGCATGGGATGCTATTGATGATCAAGGGGGTTGTGCCACAGATTTGCATGACTCTGAATTGGAAGGTTAGAGCCACTGTAAAGGAAGATTTTGAAGAGAAAGCATCAGATTATCAGTGGTTGAAGTCGTTAATTAAACAGAGACCATGCGCCGTCTAACACAGGAGGAGAGGTTACGTGCCCTTGGCATGCTACAGGTTGGCACAAGACAGGTCGTTGTGGCAAGGGCAATGAATGTTTCCCAGTCTGTCATCAGCAGATTATGGTCCAGACATCGTGCTACAGGGTCTGTCCAGGATAGACCACGATCCGGTCGACCAAGGGCAACAACTCAGGCTCAGGACAGATTCATCCGCACTATTGTCTTGAGAAATCGTATGGTAACAGCAAATCAGATAAGGTCTCAACTTCAAAGGGATACTGGCTTGGTAGTGAGTGGCCAGACCATCAGGAATCGCCTGCACAGATTTCACTTACACTCCCGACGTCCTCGTGTCATTCCCTGTTTGAGGGATCGTCACATTAGGGCCAGACTCCAATGGTGTCGCCATCATCAACGCTGGGATAATCGCCGATGGAACAACGTAATGTTCTCAGATGAGTCGAGGTTCACTGTGGACTTCCTTGACAGACGCAGGAGGGTTTGGCGCTGACGTAACGAACGCTTTCCATGACGTTAACGTCATTAGACATGATCCGTATGGGGGTGGATCTGTAATGGTGTGGGGAGGCATCACTGCTGCCGCAGAACAGACTTGCATGTTGTTGCTGGACGGTCACAGGGCAGTACTACCGGGACAACATCTTGGCACCCCATGTTGTGCCGCTTTGCACGCCGTTATGGCCGCCGTTTTCATTTTCCAAGATGACAATGCCAGATGTCATAGGGCCAGGATCGTTACAGATTACCTCCAGCAGCAGAATATCACCACATTACTATAGCCAGCACTCAGTCCGGACCTTTCCCCCATCGAGCATGTCTGGGACATGCTTGGACAGCGGCTACGCCAACGTCAACAACCTCCTGCCAATGTCCAAGAACTTGCTGCAGCATTGCAACAGGAATGGAATAACGTTCCCCAAAATGACCTGGGACGCCTCGTTAGGAGTATGCACACCGAATTCGAGCTTGTCTAGCCAACCGAGGGGTTTTACCCGCTACTGACTCTGTTCCACAATGGTGGTAAATTTGCTGTGTGACCCTGTGTTTGTGTCGACCCTTATTCTGGAGAATTTGTCCTTTACTGACTGTACACAGGGTTTCGAATAAATTGACAAATGTTTCCTTAATGTTTTTATGTCATTTGTTTCCTTTCTGACCTCATGATCTGCATTTCATGGTACTTGTAAATCCAATATCCCCTACTTTTTTTGAATAGTATAGTTTAATCCAACTTTATTATTCAGCTTGCCAGCAGACAATGGGTTCCAGCACTATAGCCGGGTTCCACCTGAGATTTCTTCCCACTGGGGAGTTTTTTCTCACCACTGTTTGAGGATTTTTCACCAAACTGGGAGTTTTTTTTTGCCTCATTTGTTTTGTGGGGATTAGGCTGGGCACTGCCCTTTTTGCTCTGGAAGGCATCTTTGTTCACAGTCCTTCTGTGAAAAGCGCCATACAAATAAAATGGAACTGAACTGAACCTAAAATACTGAATAAATATACTGATGGACTTTAAAAACTTATAAGTCTGACTAGACAGAAATAGTATAGTGGGGTTAGGGGAACTTTAAGTAGATAATTACATAATTGATATGCAGTTGTCTTTGAGTAAGGAGACACACCAGTGCGTGAGGTCATGACCTTGTTTATGTCTGTGGAGCAGGATTTGAGGAATTAGTGATGTAACCTCGTCTGGCTTCACTGATCACAATTGTAATGCTGTCAGATGCCTTAAAACAATCCTTGAGGTCATTAAGGCTAGAACCCGAGAGCATTTCTTCAAAGACACTATGTGCGCCATGCCACGCCTTTCCAGACCCCAACGTGATCAAGGCTGTGGATGGCTTGAACATCCCAAAATCGCATCGCCCAGCATTTTGGGGTAAGCTAACCCACAATCTCTAACCTTGTGGCTCGTTACCAGGAGACTGGAAGCACCAATGATCGGCCCCGACCTGGTCAGCCTAGGGTCACGATCCCGGGCCAGGACAATCAGATCCGCCTCGTCCACCTGAGAGATTGGTTTCGAACCTGCACCAGGACAGCTCAGGAGACCCTAGGAATCCACAGACCAAGGATCAGCAGAAGAAGAGTGAGTCGCCGACTTGCAGAGCGAGGGATCAGAGCCCACAGGGCATGTGTTGGAATGCAGCTTGATGCCCGGCGCAAGGCTACCAGGCTTCGCTGGGCTGAAGAATATGGTCAGAGACAAGTTCCCAACCGATTCTGGAGGAATGTTGTCTTCAGTGATGAGTCCAGATTTTGTCTGTACCGACATGATGGAAGACAGAGGGTCTACAGACGACGTGGTGAGAGATACGCGGCCCCCTGCATTGCTGAGACAGATCGCTTTGTCGGAGGCTCGGTGATGGTCTGGGGTGCCATTTGGTACGACTGGAGGTCCGACCTGGTCATAATCAATGAAAATCTTAATGCAGCCCGCTGCTGTGACCTTGTCATCAAACCGCACGTCGTGCCTTACATCACAGACCACCCTGAGGTCACGTTCATGCAAGACAACGCACAACCTCACTCAGCACATGTGACCCAGCTGCTCCTGGCCCAGAATGGTGTGCGAGTCATGGAACGGCCACCTTTCAGCCCTGACATGAACTACATCGAGCGTGTGTGGGATCTATTGGATCGGCGGGTTCGGCAACGCACGCCAGCGCCCAGGACAAGGGCGGAGCTCCAAGAAGCCCTCCTCAAAGAGTGGCAGGCCATTCCCCAGCAACAGCTCAACAGAATGGTGCTGTCCATGCCAAGACAAGTGATGGCTTTGTTGCAGGCACGTGGCGGTCACACTCAGTACTGAGATTGGAGTTGATCTTTGTTGTTGATTTCGTTATTAAACTTGTCATTGTTGATTCTTTTGTCGTTCTTTTTTTGTTAATGTTATCTGACATTTTGTTGAAGTTGTTGTTATGGGTAAAGTAAATAAATGGTTACAAATTTGACTTCGAGTTTGGCTACAACTCTGGTTATAAGTTTTTAAAGTCGATCAGTGTATGATACAATGACAACAAAGCACAGAGAAATTCAAAGAATGAATTACCATTCAGTGGAATGGTAATTGGAAGGTGCCGATTTCCCACTTGTACACTGACCTGCGCATCCTCCATTGCTCTGGCCATGTCTGCTGGACCCTCCTCACGTGCCCCCTATTGGTAGAAGGCAGTTAATACACCAAATACACAGATGCCCTTAAAGATGCACTATGCAAGTTTGTTTACTTTCTGCGCGATTACATTTTTGTCTCAATTCGCTGACATCTCTCCACGATCCGCTAGCTGCCTGCCCCTAAATTCACTGTAAAAAAACCCCGGGCTCTGGAGACCGCACAGGCGTCACAAACTGCAAACTAGAAAAGCACTCAGAGAGCGCAGACCTCCGCCAGGTGGCAGCAAAACCCAAAAGCACGGCCAGTGGAGCTCCGGCCCATTGGAAAGACTTGAAATCTTGAACTTTGGCGTCTATCTCAGCTGTACTTTGGCCTAGATATGCCAAAATTGAATCACCTGTTTCTTGTCCTAATACCCGCTTTCTCTGAAATTTTCATCAAAATCTGTATATTACTTTTTGAGTTATCTTGCAAACAAACAAACAGACAGACAGACAGACAGACAGACAAACGCCGGCGATCACATAAGTAATAAACACAAGGGGCACAGGCTGTGCCCCAAAACATAACAAACTGTCCCGGCCAATCACCGACAAGAGTTGACAGTTATGGAAGCATGGGAAGGAGGGAACTATGGGAGGGAGGGGCGAGTTACCTCTGTTTTGTTTGAGTTTGAATGTCAACAGAAGTGAAAGTAAACAAACTTGCATAGTGCACCTTTAAGGTACAGCCTCACTCAGGCCCTGTCCACACTTACATCGGTATTCATGAAAACGTAGCTTTTTTTGTGTTTTGGCTTTTCGTCCGCACAAAAATGGTGTTCTAGGTCACTAAAATGGAGCTTTTTGCAGAATGCCTTCTACAGTAAATATTTGTTAAAACTCCAGCTCCTGCGTATCTCTGTGGACATGTAAAATGGAGTGTTTGGGAAAGGATGACGTCACAACTCAATTCACACATGCCCACTTTTGGCCAAAGTAATGTTCTTCCGTGGTGTCATGCCTACTGTTAATGTAGACTTTGTCGCCACCTACTGGCCTTGCGCACTTTATTTAAGCATTTATTTTTGAGTTCTCCCTTGGCCGGAGATATTTTGTAAAATGTGGTTGTGTGGGCAGAATTTTTTTAATGGAGGATAAAATATCAGTTTAGAAAAATATCTATATTAAAGCAGACAAGGTCTCAGTCTGCATAGGCATTTCAAGATTTCATTTTTAATGAAACTAAATTTAATTGAAGTTTTTGACAATAATTCTTCTCCTTGACATCCTCACAATATGCTCTGAATATGAATATAATGACTAATAAAGAATACATCAGTCTGAGCCTCAGCTTTTGTACCAGACAGCTTACATTACCTGTACCAATGAGACCAGGATTTGGCGGAAATGTCCAGAGGTATCTGAAGTGATGGCATCTTCAAGACTCTTTTTGAAGGCTGGAAGTCGCCAGTGATGGAACATCAGATGACATTTGGATGAGATAATACAGCAGATAAATTATTAAGCTTGAATACTTAAACCTAAGATGTGGCTTCCTCTTCTGGCAATATTGCGCATTGCAATGTAAAATCACTCAGCAGCACATTTCCTGATGCATCTTCACTCTCCGTTCCAAAACAGAAACTTCATTTATCATGTCATCAACTGACATAATCAGAATAACATTTTTTTGCTATTTATTGGTATTTGCAGCTTGGGCGTCAATCTCACACTAGCAAGAGGTTACACTAGACCAGAAAAAAACACACTGCCTGGCCAAAAAAAAAGAAAAATAGTTGCACAATCATTTTGTTAGGCCGTCTTTAGCTTTGATCTTTGCAGCCATTGTTTATGGAATTGATCTGAAAACCCAATCAGCGCTTGTGTTAGCTTTTGTCCGAGATCTTGTATTGAGGACAGGAGAGTGAAACCACTCCCTAAAGCCTTCTCCAGCACATCCCGAAGACTTTCAACTGGTTAAGGTCAGTACTCTGAGGCAGACGCTATGGGTGGGCCTGGCTGGGTCTCGGCCCGCCCACTTCTTGTCTAGGCCCATCCAAACAAATAGCGTACGCCGTGATTGGTCGATGGTATTGTGACGGTAACGGAAGTCTATTACTGTGCGGCAAATGTCTTGCTGCTTTGCTAGCAATCCCGAGTGCTTTTTTTTTTTTAGGAGAAGCCTGGGAATCTTATAAATATTCATGAGGAGCCGTCATCTGATTGCATCGCTGGCACCTTCTAAAGGATAGTTTAGTCTAGTTTCATTTAAACGACCAATTCAATCATGATGATTACTCCTACAATGGTGTCACTGGCCAATCGGGATGACGGCTCCTCATGAATATTTATGAGATTCCCAGACTTCTCCTACGAAAAAAAAAATCACATCGCGAGTAAGCTTTACACGTGTCCAGCGTAGCCTGATGGCCAACAAAGTTAGCAATGGCAAAACAAATGTCTATTTCGAGTTTTTTCAAAAAACCAAGATTGGAGGAGGATCAGGTGCTTGATGACACTGCTGTCATAACTCTGGAAGGGCGCACCGAAGTACTGCCATCCAACTCGACAAAAGACGAGCCCTCGTGCTCCCATGCATCGATCAACTCTTGGAGCAGCCCAGGAGGCCAGCCCAGCAGCCTGGCACCTGAAAACCCAGCTGAGTCGCCGAGAACTCCGCCAACAGACCTGTCTGCAATTGATCAACCAGAGACTCAACTCAGAGTTACGACTTTCCCTGGGACGGTCATATCAGGAAAATTGCGTGGCTTCTCTACAAGTTGGTATTCTGAGTTTAAGTGGATTGAGTATAGCATGTCAAAAGATGCAATATTTTGCAAGTGCTGTAGACATTTTCCCGGGATTCGTACTGAATATTCATTTGTGAGAGATGGATTCAAAGATTGGAAGCACATCAGACAGGCTTGTGAGAAACACGAGAAGAGTAAGCCACATACTCCCGCACTTTGTAAGCTGGCGGCATACAGGGAAAGCCACGTGCCAAATAGTCGCGGAACTGTGCTAAATCAAATGCATAGAGATGCTGGGGCAACATTGCATTTATTGAAAGAAACCGTCAGCATGTGAAAGTGGTATTAGACATTGATGTGTCTTGATGTGTGCTAAACTGGACTGGATTTAAACTGGATTTCTCTCAGGGGGCACAGAGAAACCGTGGATGTTTCAAATAGGGGGAACTTTTTGGAAATATTCAAGTGGATTTCAAAGTATGACCCATAAGTTGAAAACAGGCTCCAGCAGCTTCCGCGCAATAGTACACTGATGAGCCCCAACATCCAAAACGAGCTACTGGAATGTGCAGCCTCATTGTTATTACAGAAAATCAAGAAAGAATTGCGCAAGTCCACACATTTTGCTATACTAGCAGATGAGTACAAAGACCAATCCAAACGTGAACTAATAGCAGTGTCTCTCCATTGCATCCATGGTGGTGTAATTAAGGAGAGGGCTATTGGATTTGCCGACACGGCTGATGTGTCAGCAGACGGGATATCAAGGAAGATCCTGGAAGTACTGGAGCCACTGGAGCTGGGTCCAGCTGGATCTGCGTGGGATTTTGTTTTGATGGTGCATCAGTGATGTCGGGTAACAGAGGTGGGGTACATGTTCTGTTGAAGCAAACCTTCCCGCGGGCAGTTTATGTGCACTGCAACTCCCATCGATTAAACCTAGTGCTATGCACTGCTGCTGAAGTTTCTGGAAATATCTGCACCTTTTTTGAAACTTCAAATCAGCTGCATAGCTTCATGTCTGGAGCCCGCAGGCACGCGCGGTTCATGCAACTGCAAAAGGACATGCACCGGTATCGGAAGCCAGTTGAGCTAGAGAGAGCGACTGATGTAAGATGGAGCTCAAAGTCAGGATCGGTAAGTAAAACACTGCAGCTACTTGACGCGATACTAGAGTCTCTGGCTGAGTTTTCGGAAGAAGGTGGACAGACAAAATTAGAAGCACAGTAGCTTTTATTGCAAATACAGAGAAAAAAGTTTATATTTTTGCTTGTGACATTTGGCAAACTATTTGATACCAGTGACTTCGCAACGAAAGGACTGCAGAGTTCGACCTTGTGAGTCTCAAACTGCATTGATCTGGTAGAAATTCTAAAAGACAGCTTTTCCAAGTTCAGAAAAATACAGATGGTGACTTTGACAAAGTGCTAAAATTAACCGAAGAGTTGATGAGCAAAAATGATATCAGTGACTGGGATGTCAGCTCCTTGCGACAGAGAAAGTTGCCAGTGAGACTGAGTGACACTGTGGTGACCACTTCTTTGGGGAAAACCTAAAGCATAAAGAGCAACGGAGATCTCAGGCAAATGTGGAATGTTATTCTGGATAGACAGATAACGGAGCTGAAGTGCAGGTTTCAGGAAGACACATATGCGAGCCGCGGCCTCCTTACTGCCTGGATCCGCGACGTTTGGCGAACTTGAGCTGCTGAAGGGCCCAAGCGAACAGTTTGGCATATCTATCGCAGAGGCGGAATACGCCGTTTTCATACAACGGATAAAATGCAAAAAGGATGCGGGAAAAAGTTATCCGTCTCTTATTGAAGTGCTTAACAACTGTCCAACAGATATTTTCCCCAGTGTCAGCGCTCTGCTAAAGGTTATTATAACCTTGCCAATGACATCATGCACAGTGGAGAGACTTTTTTCAATGACAAATCGGATAAAAACAAGACTGAGAGCCTCAATGTCAACACCTCGCCTCAACAACCTCACCCTTTTGTCATTTGAACGGGAACTGTCAGACTCATTGGACTATGATGAAATTATAAATATCTCCAACAGTAAACCCCGACATCTGTGCCTCATCCTGTAGGCCTGATCATGGATTGTTATGACCCCAAGAAGACATCAAAGGTGTGCAAAATTTTACTGTATTTTTTCTGTAGTCAATTTTCAAGCTGTTGCACTTTGCACTCTGTTGTGTGTTTCTGCATCACACCAAACTAGTGATTAAATAATGAAATTATAGCAAAGTTGGCTGTTGTCAAAGTTGTTGAAACTGTGTGTCTATGCCAATTAAACATAACATAGCTTGGCTTTGATGCTTAATAATAAGCTACTCCGTTCAGTCGGTGTGTGTGAAGCTGTTTTCTTGTGCTTATCGGCTGAGGTGCTGCTGCTTCAGTTTCTGAACATGGTGTATTGTTGAACAGTGGATTGGTTCAATTTTTGGGGCTGTTTGTGGATGTCAGTATGGTGACCAGCAGGCCAATGCATAGCAGAATACTTTCGTGCTTGTAATCTGCCGTAGCCTAAATGCTTTTTGGCTTCTTATATAGGCCTAATACCAGTTTATGTGGCCCACCTACTATTATTCAGGCCCGGCTGCAATTTAATTTCTGGCTACGCCACTGCTCTGAGGTGGCCCATGCATTCGTGAAAATTATTCCTCAGGCTTGCTGACCCATACTTTCACAATTGGAGCCCAATGAATCTTGGCAGTGTGATCTGAGAATATGCCTGTGCCATCAGGGATTAAAAAATCCATTGATAAAATAACCTGGTCACTGAGTGCATTCGGGTGGTCTGCTGACCTCATTATATTGCTACATATCATTGCTGAGCCCAGACCTGACCACCAACCGAAGCGTCCACAGATCATAGCACTGCCTCTAGAGGCTCGTACAGCGTGCATTACGCATGATGGCTGAATCGATATATGGGCTTCCTTCTTACTCTGATGCGCCCATCACTCTGGAACAGGGTAAATCTGGACTCATCAGACCACATGACCTTTTTACATTGCTCCAGAGTCCAATCTTTATGCTCCCAAGCAAAGTGCAGTTGTTTTTTTCCCCCTATTAGCCTTACTGACAAATAGATTACTTGAGGCCACACAGCTGTTTACTCCCAATCCCGTCGCATTATACACGTGGAAATCCTCTTACTTCCACAATTAAGCATAGCAGGTTTCCGCTACATTTAATTGATCGTGGCGCACCGCCACGGCAAAATAAAAGCCGCCATCCCTATGTAAAATGACTTTACATAAACTCCAAAAATCCTAAGGACAGTCAGGTGTCATCAGTTCTCCTTGTTAAGTTAAAATGAGCTCTAATAATTCTTGACTTGTTGTCAATCATTTTGCTTGATGAACACGTTTTGCAATGAATAAAAATTAGCCATCGGCAGTAAAACGCGCTGCTTTCTTCTTAATGCAATGTGTGCAACGATTAGAGAAAAAATATTTTGTTCACTTTGCAAAACGATAAACTACGATGTTAACTTCTGTGTTTGCTGTGAGCACATCCTGATCTACCTAAGTGTATCTTCATGATTATTTAATTCCGATTCCAAAGTCCGGAGTCATAATCGGTTTTCATATTATATGTGAAATCCACCGTCACACATGTGAAACTGATAAACCTCTGTGCACATAGACTTCAGTTATTACATCGCCTACGTGCTGATTAATGAAAACTGGCCACACCTGATAATACTGAGTTTTGACCCGAAGCTGAAGCCCTCCGCCACAGTTTCCAAAAATCCTGGAGGAGACCCTGCATAGTCCTGAGTTCTACAGCAGATTTTTCACAATGAAAGTTCAAACATGAAGTAATCTCTGATGACTATCATTCAAGATTTTATTTTTCAAGCATTTCTTCAGTGAAGTTGATGGTTCAGCACTATCCACCCATATAATAATAATGCGTCGGACATTTCTTAACCCAATCACAGTGATCTCAGAGATGTCCTTCGTTATTTTCTTTGTGTCATGCAGGCTAATAATTTGCTCAACTTCAAACATCAGAAACATCTTTTCCACGACCATGGGATACGTCTTCCCACATAGTCGACTACGATATGGGAAGCAACAAACTGCATCAATCAGGGTTAAAAGAATGGTTTTCATCTGAAACATATCAAAGCAATGATTATTCAATCATAGGCTGTTGTGTATTTGCTTATTTAAATCCGAACAGCAGCTTTTTTTTTTTTGGCCAGGCAGTGACACAGATGCAAATCCCAACTGGCAGACATTCGACCAGCCATCCCTATCATGCTCTGCAAAGCACACTTCAAACTGCAAGTCGCTCATTTCACCCATAAATGACCTCGCACCTTCCTGAAAGGCTGCATTCATGGCCAGAATCTCCGCGTTACTTCTCGTGACGAGGATCTCAATTAAGGCATGTTCATCAGTGCCGGCCCCCTGGAAGATAGAGTGCGCAGTGACTTTTTTTATACTTTATGTAACCAGGGAAAGTTAAATTCAGAACATTTTTCTCCTTTTCGCCCAGATAGAAATGAAAGAAAGACGGGGTAAAGCCCCTGAAGCAGTTTGCAGTTAAGGGCCTTGCTCAAGGGCCCAGTGGCCAAGTTCTTCCAAGCTTCATCTCTCCAGATCAAATGAAAATCCCAAACCTTACTGGGGTCTCTACCAGCAACTTTCAGTGACCAGCCAAGTGACCAACCACACGGCTTCCCTGCCACCCAGCCCAGGATTGGGCATAAAGCACGTGAGGATGGAAAAACAGAGACGGGATAAATAAGAGCAGTGCTGTCAGGGACACTGAGACGGGATAGATAAGAGCAGTGCTGTCAGAGACACAGAGACGGGATAGATAAGAGTGGTGCTGTCAGAGACACAGAGATGGGATAGATAAGAGCAGTGCTGTCAGAGACACAGAGATGGGATAGATAAGAGCAGTGCTGTCAAAGACACAGAGACGGGATAGATAAGAGCGGTGCTGTCAGAGACACAGAGATGGGATAGATAAGAGCAGTGCTGTCAGAGACACAGAGATGGGATAGATAAGAGCAGTGCTGTCAAAGACACAGAGACATAGATAAGAGATGGGATAGATACACAGAGATGGGATAGATAAGAGCAGTGCTGTCAGAGACACAGAGATGGGATAGATAAGAGCAGTGCTGTCAGAGACACAGAGATGGGATAGATAAGAGCAGTGCTGTCAGAGACACAGAGACGGGATAGATAAGAGCAGTGCTGTCAGAGACACAGAGATGGGATAGATAAGAGTAGTGCTGTCAGAGACACAGAGATGGGATAGATAAGAGCAGTGCTGTCAGAGACACAGAGATGGGATAGATAAGAGCAGTGCTGTCAGAGACACAGAGATGGGATAGATAAGAGCAGTGCTGTCAGAGACACAGAGACGGGATAGATAAGAGCAGTGCTGTCAGAGACACAGAGATGGGATAGATAAGAGCAGTGCTGTCAGAGACACAGAGATAGATAAGAGCAGGATAGATAGAGGGATAGATAGTGTGCTGTCAGAGACACAGAGATGGGATAGATAAGAGCAGTGCTGTCAGAGACACAGAGACGGGATAGATAAGAGCAGTGCTGTCAGAGACACAGAGACGGGATAGATAAGAGCAGTGCTGTCAGAGACACAGAGATGGGATAGATAAGAGCAGTGCTGTCAGAGACACAGAGATGGGATAGATAAGAGCAGTGCTGTCAGAGACACAGAGATGGGATAGATAAGAGCGGTGCTGTCAGAGACACAGAGATTAGGATAGATAAGACCAGTGCTGTCAGAGACACAGAGAGCGGGATAGATAAGAGCAGTGCTGTCAGAGACACAGAGATGGGATAGATAAGAGCAGTGCTGTCAGAGACACAGAGATGGGATAGATAAGAGCGGTGCTGTCAGAGACACAGAGACGGGATAGATAAGAGCAGTGCTGTCAGAGACACAGAGATTAGATAGATAAGTGCAGTGCTGTCAGAGACACAGAGACGGGATAGATAAGAGCAGTGCTGTCAGAGACACAGAGATGGGATGGATAAGAGTAGTGCTGTCAGAGACACAGAGACGGCATAGATAAGAGCAGTGCTGTCAGAGACACAGAGACGGGATAGATAAGAGCAGTGCTGTCAGAGACACAGAGACGGGATAGATAAGAGCGGTGCTGCCAGAGACACAGAGACGGGATAGATAAGAGCGGTGCTGCCAGAGACACAGAGACGGCATAGATAAGAGCAGTGCTGTCAGAGACACAGAGACGGGATAGATTAGAGCGGTGCTGTCAGAGACACAGAGACGGGATAGATTAGAGCGGTGCTGTCAGAGACACAGAGACGGGATAGATAAGAGCAGTGCTGTCAGAGACACAGAGACGGGATAGATAAGAGCGGTGCTGTCAGAGACACAGAGACGGGATAGATAAGAGCAGTGCTGTCAGAGACACAGAGACGGGATAGATAAGAGCGGTGCTGTCAGAGACACAGAGACGGCATACATAAGAGCAGTGCTGTCAGAGACACAGAGACGGGATAGATAAGAGCGGTGCTGTCAGAGACACAGAGACGGGATAGATAAGAGCAGTGATGTCAGAGACACAGAGACGGGATAGATAAGAGCAGTGCTGTCAGAGACACAGAGATGGGATAGATAAGAGCAGTGCTGTCAGAGACACAGAGACGGGATAGATAAGAGTAGAGCTGTCAGAGACACAGAGACGGGATAGATAAGAGCGCTGCTGTCAGAGACACAGAGACGAATAGATAAGAGTGGTGCTGTCAGAGACACAGAGACAGAATAGATAAGAGCGCTGCTGTCAGAGACACAGAGACGGGATAGATAAGAGCAGTGCTGTCAGAGACACAGAGACGGGATAGATAAGAGCAGTGCTGTCAGAGACACAGAGACGGGATAGATAAGAGCGGTGCTGTCAGAGACACTGGACGCTTCTCACCTCCATTGCCTTCTTCATCATTTTTGCATCAAATTCTGCTGGACTCATCACCAGGCCCGTGATCAGCCGGCAAAGATTCTTTGAGAGTTCTGACTTCAGGTCTGCCAGCAGGTCCTATGGACGGCCACACTCATTAACCATAGAACTAATATTAATTATCATGGACGGCCACACTCATTAACCATAGAACTAATATTAATTATCATGGTCGGCCACACTCTTTAACCAGAGAACTCATATTAATTATCATGGATGGGCACACTCATGAACCATAGAACTAATATTGATAATCATGGACGGCCACACTCATGAACCATAGAACTAATATTAATAATCATGGACGGCCACACTCATTAACCAGAGGACTAATATTAATTATCACGGACGGCCACACTCATTAACTTTAGAACTAATATTAATAATCATGGACGGCCACACTCATTAACTATAGAACTAATATTAATAATCATGGACGGCCACACTCATTAACCAGAGGACTAATATTAATTATCATGGACGGCCACACTCATTAACCATAGAACTCATAATAATTATTATGGACGGCCACACTCATTAACCAGAGAACAGATAATAATAAATTTCATGAGCGACCTCATTCATTTACCAGAGAAATACAAATAATTATTATCATGGACGGCCACATTCACGAACCAGAGAACTAATAATAACTAGAAAAGGCTAAACTTTCTGAAGAAAATTTGTGTGCTTGCTTCAGCGAGAAAAGTTGAGGAGGTTGGCTTATAAAATGAAGGTGCTTGGAAACTGAAAAAACTGCTGAAATATAAACACAAGACTTTAAAGCTGAAAGCAATAGTTAAAGGAATTCTGACTTTTCAGCTGCATCATGACCGAGTCTACTCCACTTCAACCCAGCTGTAAAAAAAAAAAAAAAGGTCAATTGGAGTCAATGAGGTTGACGCATTTCTCTCTCTGGTTCTGTGCGTATCTAGGTCAACGCAGTGCATGCTGAGAAATTAGCTTTAAGGCGGAGCAAACATGGCAGGCCACATTGGCAGACTGTCGCAGCTGTTGATGCTTTTAGCTCATTGTCAGTGTCTCCCCAAGTCTCGAATTGTACAACGCTGACCTCGCCAAGTAGTGAAATGCTAGTATTCACGGCTCTCTGTTCATTTCTGTGCACTGTCTTCGCTAGCTAAATAGCTAATAATAGCAAGCTGCAAGATATCGTTAACACACGCTGTGACATTATTCACAGCTCCCTTTTTTATTTCTGTGCTATTATTAGCTAGTTAGCTCGCGAACACACAGTGCACAGAACGTGTTCGAAATGGGTCAAACTTGAGTTTTGAAATTGCCATCACTGCAGATGACATAATCAATAGCTAGCTGATGTTAACTTTTTAACTACTCAATGAGTATGGAAAAGTTACGTCTGCTGGCTTAGCAAGGATGGCAGTTACGGTCATTTTGATACCAGTATTTCGCCTGTTTTAGATACGATTGTAAATACATCTAGGTAGTGCGAACAGTTGCTTGTATATACAGGAATAGGAGCTCCACCAATTTTTTTCTGCTTTGCAATTTTTTACTGTAACGTGTTTTCATGGACCTGCCCTGCGAAAAGACCGGTCTTTGCTGCCCTAAATGTGGTCTCTTGGAGCTGGTTTGAGCGACTGTACAAACGACGATACCGAAAATTCTTTCACTGAGTTTGACGCAGAAGAATGAGATTTGTCTAACAGTCAAATCAATCTTAATCTGAACAATGATAATGCTGAGGCCAGGAAAAAGTCCAGCAGAGGGCAGAATTGAACTGCAATACCGCTATGCCACAATTTTGCTGAGCCATTTGAGTTAATGGTTAAAACAGTTGGTCTAACGGAGATTTTAGCCAAGGCGTCTCTTACATACTACTGCCTCTACCTCAAAGATAGTAAGTCCAATCTACGAAATGGTACCATACTAAAGAGGAGTGTCTGCTGAGCAAAATATTTCAAAATTGTGTGTGTAGTGCCAAAAATGTGGGAACAAGAGCAAGTTATAAAACTGTGTTTTTCAGCTTCCCAACCAAAATTTTCTAGTCTCATTTAATATAGGTGTAAATGGAGTTTTAGTTAGTGCTCCTGTTGCTTTTCTGCTCATACTGCCAAAACCGTCTGTCCGATTGCTTGCATAGTTACATTTTCGTGGCCAGCACAACTTTTGCTACAACTTGGATATAAAAATATTTATGTGGAGTGAAAACTGTGGGAGTTAGAGCAAGTTTAAGAGATGACTTCTTGACGATTTAACAGCTGTTCGCCACTCTAACAGTGATGTCACCACACTGTAAGTTCCCAGAATGTATCGTAACAGAAATTATTTTTAAAAATTATAATAAAAAATTATAGAAGTTACAAAAAATTTGAACAGTGAAGAAATTATACAAGCTTAACTTTTTTTTAAATTTAAAAAAATAAATAAATTTGGCATCTCCAATCCCACTCGAATCTGGAATGTCCAATTGGGGAACTATGTACAGGGCTTGCTCGTATGCGACCCCCTGTTGCCCACTCAGGAGAGTGAGACAGCTCGCGGCTCTCCTCCGAAGCACACGCCTGTCAGCCACCGCTTCTTATACACTCATTGGTTGAATCGTCGCAAGTTCAGAACGAGGGCGGAGGATAACCGAACATGAACAAGCTTAGAATCTTCCTGACGAGCGCCCGTCTGGCCAACAGGAGGCGCCTAAGGAATGAACTAAGCAACTTATATTACCCTTCCCGGCAGACCCTTCCCAATTTACATCCCTGTTGCGCATTGGCCAATTGTGCGCTACTTCTGAAAAAGCTGCCGACCACTGCCGGTTGGTTCGACCGGGGCTCGAACGCGCCGTGATATACAAGCTTAACTTAACATTTTGCAGTTTGAATGACATTTCTAAATAAAAGTATGACAGAGTTAAAAAAATAGCAGAAAATAGCAGAATCTACTGAATCAGCACAAAAATGGCTTGATTTAATAGGACCTCAAAAAATGACTTTTAAAATTAAATATCTCAAAAACTAAAAAGAAAATCAAAAATCTGTACAGATGTAACATAATTCGAACAAGCTGAATTTTTTTAGAGTTTGAACAGAATCAATAGCTTAAACGGTGTAGGCGGAGTTAGTCGGCCAAATTTAGGCGGAAGAAGAAAAAGAATAAAAAGAAGAGGAAGTAGTAAGAGAATAGAGTTCGCTGCTTCTGCTGAAACAAGCACACAATGATCATCATGATAATAACAATAATAGTCACTACACTGTGATCATAATAACTCAATATACTTAAATTCCTATGTGATATAAATTCTATAATAATAATAATACTTTTTTTTTCATCCTGATTAGCATTGTACAAGAAACTGCATACTTTTTTACTTTTTATCTGCGACATGGACTGCAGTGTGTAAAACTCAGTGTTGCAGCACGCATCTCACCCGTCCTAAGTGTGATTTGAAGGCCTGCCTGATCTCCTGTCTCTGTGCGTTGCTCCGCCGAGCCAGGATCTCTATAATGGCGTCCTCATCTGTGCCTGCAAGAGCCAAGAAAATATTGCAACAATATTTGGCACAATTCATAACGGTGATATGCCACAGGGTGTCAGGATGTCTCCTGTGCTGATGCCGTCTGCGCATGGAGGCACCATAGACTGCAGAAAAATATTGACCCGATACACCAAAGCGCACTTTCATAGCGTCGCTATGTCGTGCAAAGTTGGAGCCAGAGTCTGTACAGTGCAGCCACAGAGAGAGTCATGTACTAGGTGTGTTAGATATAGTGATGTCGTGAGGAAACCTGCCCAAAATATTACACCGTCATCAAAAAGCACAAGGTCTGGTGGAAAATCTTATGATCCACTTATGTATGTTTCTATTACCTCTGAATGGCATTGAAAATGGGACCTGAGTGACCTGCGCTGGAACCAAGCTTAATAGGGTGAGTGAGCAACATTTCCCAACAAAACCAATGACACAAGTCTACCAAATAAGCCAATAAAAAGCCAGGTTTTTGCTGCCTGGGATGGTCCAAACAAATACTCCATCCTCATCTGTTGACGCCATTGTATTATTAACCAGCAGTTATTCAAATGTCCCTAAGATCATGGTACTCAGAAACTAAGCGTACAAACGGTAAAACTAACTGACTGTTTGTGAAACAGTGGAGTCACAACACATTAAAAGAATAATTTGCATCATACATATTACAAAAGTAGATTCATTTTATTTAGTGTAAATGTCAAAAAGAAGCCTAGCATCACTGTCTGAACATTTAAAAAATTAAATAAAATAAGATGTATTTATAAGATGTGACACATTTATAGATTACTGCTATTTTCAGGAATAAAAACACAAATACAGTGAGCAACATAACTCATTTGACAATGACATGTCTTTTGTTATTTTGGTTGCGTTGGCTGAGTCGATCACCAGATCTCAATCCATCTGATGTTAAAGGATAAGTTCACAATTTTGCACTTTGAGCCCCCTTTCTGGGCTGTCAAGTTTGAAATAGTGTTAGACACCGAAATGTTGATGATTGGTTCTGTCTTGAGTATTGGGCTCTTTTAGAATCGCCCCTGCCATGCTTCAGAATGGCTGGCTATGGGCATTCACAAACCTGTCCTTAAAACAACCCTAAATGTTCGTTTTAAAAACTGTGCAACTCGCCGAGTGGTTAGTGGTGTTCGTTGATGTTCCAAAACAAGTGTCGTAGCGAAACACAGTTTCTGTCGTGTCAAATTTGGCATTTTGTAAACCCCGGAAGTTTATACGCGGTTGTGAGTTATCTGAAAAAATAGTTCCACAATAGCAAATAACACGGATGGAAACCATATTTTGCGCCAATATATTTTTTTAAAACATCAACGAACACCACTAACCACTCGGTGAGTTGCACTGTTTTTAAAATGAACATTTAGGGTTGTTTTAAGGACAGGTTTGTGAATGCCCATAGCCAGCCATTCTGAAGCATGGCAGGGGCGATTCTAAATGAGCCCAATACTCAAGACAGAACCAATCATCAAAATTTCGGTGTCCAGCACTATTTCAAACTTGACAGCCCAGAAAGGGGGCTCAAAGTGCAAAATTGTGAACTTATCCTTTAAGCATTTTACATGCTTCTGAAGACTATCAGTCCCCAAAGCAGGCGGGAGCTGAAGGTGGCAGCAGCACAGGCCTTGCAGAGCATCGGGAGCCTCTGGTGATGTCCCTGCATCACAGCCTTCCAGCGGCTATTGCATGCAAAGCATGTGCAACCAAAGAAGAAGATCACTTTATTCTCAAAAGACTACCTCATTAAAAATTATTATTTTATCCTACATAATGTTAAACTGTCCAAAATATTTTGATTTGCCCAAAAATGGGGGGAATATGTATAAAAGGAGCAGTAATTTCTAAAGAGCTCGTGATATGGATGAAAACACCATGAAACTAGGCCTACGCTGTCGGCGGCCGACAGTAAGGGGTATATCCCCGAAATTCCCCAATCCTCGAAGCCCCCTTTATTAGATTCCCCTTCACTAGACCTAGAATATGAGGCAAATTTGAGGTCTGTGTAAGTAATTGTTCCAGAGATATGGTTAAAAAACTGATTTTTTCAATATATAGGGCCACCAGGTGGCAAACCTAGGTGTGCATACTTGCCCGAAAATCTAATCAGTTCATCCTCTCTACCATATCTACCCATATGCAAAAAATGAGAAGCCAATGTAAAGTATTTGGTGAGTTTTCGCGCTAACGGCTAAAACCTGCTGATGCGGCGGCGGCAGCGGACACGGCGGCGGCGGGTGGGGCGAAACCATGATATCCCCGAAACTCGTATTTCGGGGATATAATTACAGCTTACAGTCCGCTCTTCCACCTCACTGTCATCAATTCCCCTCAAACTGAGAGCACAGAGCACAGAACCAAAAAATGTATCACTGTCCAGTGAATTATGGTGCTCACTGCATGCATCGACAAATGCAAATTTACAGATGCTAATGTGAATGTAAACAAAATAAAAACTGAAATTACACACGTCTCTACTCACCGAATCCCTTCATGGCTTTCCTGAGAGCTTTAGCGTCGCTTCCAGGGTCAAAGCCTGGTGCGGGCCGGATGGTTCCCCGCAGCTACAGAGAGGGAAGCACAGCATTCAGACACAAACACATTCACAAACACACATTCACACACTCACACACACACACATCCTTGTACTTATATCTTTGTGAGGACATTACATTGACTTCCATTCATTCTTCCTGTGTCTCTACAGCCTTTCCCTAATCTTAACAAAAAGAAATGTATGCCTAACCCAAACCCTTACCCTAACCTTACCTATCCCTAATTCTAACCTTACCCCTAACCTTAACTAATAAGTCACAATTTGCCTTTGTAGTTGTGAGGACCAGCCAAAATGTCCTCACTTCCCAAAAATGTCCCCACTCTGTAGGAAAAACAAACATTTTTTGGTTCTCACTTTGTAGCAAGTACAAGAACACACCCACACACACTCAAACACACCCTCACACCCGCACATACACACTCACATACACATACACACCAGTGGCGGCTGGTGAACTGGCAATAGGGGAGGCTCAAAACAATCCCTTAATATTAATGATTGGTCACGACCTGTTTTCAATCATTAATTTAAATTACCATTACAGAAACTCTGAAAACTCTCAACATTATCAGATGTGGCCAGTTTTCATTAATAACGCATACTGATGACGACTCCGGATTTCTCACGCTTTTCTTTACTCAGGGGTTGGAAGAAATGCATGTGTTTCATGATCGTTTAAATGAAATAAGATCATTTGAAAGGACTTTATGCAATTCCATTGCTTCCAACCCCTCCAGTGCACAAGGACTTCAATTCCGCGCGAGAATCTCTTACATACGCATTGATTGAATAATTGCTGACTACAGCAGAGGAACGTAAATATGCCACTTAAACTCACACCGAATGCGTGAGAGTTGACAGGTATGTGTTATTAATGAAAACTGGCCACACCTGATAATGTTGAGAGTTTTCGGAGTTTCTGTAATGGTAATTTAAATGAGTGAAAACAGGTCGTGACCAATCATTAATTTTAAGGGATTGTTTTGAGCTTCCCCTATAGCCAGTTCACCAGCCGCCACTGATACACACACACACACACACACACACACACACTCACACACACACACACACACACACACACACACACACAAACACACACATACACACTCACATACACATACACACGCACACACACAGAGTAAGATTTGGGAGCTTGTTCCGAGTAATAGCACTAAGAAGAAAACTGCTGTATATTACTGTCATTAAAGGTTATGAATAATTTTCGAAGACGATAAGCCTTATTAGATAATACTGACTGGTTGCTAGAGGGTATATAGCGAGTGACAATCCTGCAACTTGCACTCTCAGAGTAGGGGGCACAAACGCACCAACACACATGTGAGGGATGGGGAACACGAATGGAACACAGCTGGAGAGGGAAGCACGCGTAAATCAATCAAGAGACAATACATCCAATGGATATGCAAGCTGCTGGATGGGAAGGAAACACAGCAGGAATTCACAAGAGGTTTGTGAAAAGGATCTAAATTGTTTGAATTGGGCATGCGCACAGGATTAAAGGGATATGCACAGAAAATTAAAGGTGATGTGTGCAGTGGGTTAAAGGGGTGTCTGCAAAGAGATTAGAGGTTAGAGGAACAAGTCACATGGGGAAATCTGACCTGTATTGTGGTCATAGCACTGATCTCCCACATCTTGTAGGCTATTTGAGCTGCTTCAGGGAAGAACTCTCCAGCTATACTGGAACAATGATGAGCACACACACAGCATTAGCTGCACAAACCTAAGCAAGCTAATGCAACAGCACATCACTAATGCAACCAGAGACAACAGCTACAGGCCCTCCCTGCTCTATGGGAAATTTCAGTGCTCAAATCAGAGCTTCTACGTATTCTTACAGATTACCTCAGATGGTTTGCGCAGCTGCTGAAATCATTAATGCAACCAGAGACAACAGCTACAGGCCCTCCCTGCTCTATGGGAAATTTCAGTGCTCAAATCAGAGCTTCTACGTATTCTTACAGATTACCTCAGATGGTTTGCGCAGCTGCTGAAATCATTAAACATGCACTTTCCGTAAGAAAACAAAGTGAGGTCTGCCAGTTTGAACAGAAGCACACAGTGCACTCAATATGAATAGAATTACCCCAAAATTAAAGTAGAGAGTCAGCACTTTGAGGGTATTTAGAGGTATTGACAAGTTGGAATTACAACCCTATGAAACTGTGTCACAGTAAAATGCATTCTGCATTTGATGCATGCAATCACAGGCATGGCAGGCAGAGATTAATTTATTTCAGAGCAAAAAGTCTTATTTAAAGATTTATTCTCAAAATACAACCGAAAGATTTCAATGTTCTATTTACTGATTTTCTGGGTAAAGTAGTAAATGAATACAGTGGCAAAACATCAGACAATTGTACATATTTAAACAGAGGAAAAGGCTGTTCTTCATAGTCAAGATCGACGGGCGAAACTGCCGTAACCAAAGTCGCGAGCTAACATTTTTATTTTCTTCACTCCAGAGAAAGCTCCTCTCAGAAAAAAGTCACATCCACACTAAGAGTGACATCGCCCTCTGCTGGCCCTAAACGGAATGACATCACCAAAGAAACATACTCATCATCTCCTCCACACAGATTGAGCAGCGTTCTCTTGTACTCGCCAGAAGTGTCATCCTGCAGCAAGAAAACGGGCCAGGTTCAGAGCTCAGGAAGAGCAATCGTATGTTGCCTTACACAGCCAATACTTTCACACAATATATATGCTGCCTTACACAGCCAATACTTTCACATAGTCCATCTAAACAGCCAACGCAGAAATTGCCTTGTCCTTAAACAAAATATTCTAGCGCAAATCTAACATGCACACAGGATGGTATGTAAGTTAATGTACAGATTTGTGTTGATGTGAGAAGGATAAGGATATAGGGAAGGCCTGAGGGTGAGTTCACACCTTGATCATGTTGTACAGCGACTTCTCATACTGCAGTCGGAAGCACTCCCGGATGTCCAGCATGTCGATCTCCGAGCGCGAGATCATAATACGGATCAATGTGTTATCGGCTGTGCCCAGACCCTGCGGGGCGCACAAAACCGCACAACAGCACAGAGCAGGAAAAAGCCATATTAAGCATACTTACTGGTGCTTGTAAGTGAACTATAAAACATACTCAGGAGGAACAAGTAAAAATGATGTACCTGAACAGTTTAAAAACTTAAAAAAAAACCAACCGTATCTAGACCCACAGAATTATCAACAGGACACGGTTTCTTTCTCTCACTTAGGCGGCTAATGCCCATGGGATAGGGATAAACAGACCTCAGTTCTAAAATGTGTGCAGTCGGTCAAATATAAATAAAAACAGAGAACAGTGGTGAGAAAATTCCCTTTCACCCACATTTAACTGAAAACAGGACAAAGAAAACTATTAATTCTTGTTGCTTTACCATTACCAACTTTACCAATTTTAGTAAATACAACCTCAATCCCAGAAGAACTGAGACACAATGTAAAATGCACATAAAAACAGAACTGAGTGATTTTCAATTGTTTTACTTTCATTTAGGCAGCACAATGAAAAATATACACATTCAAGTTACATCATATCAACTGTATTGATTTTCATAAATTTTAAATTTGATGCCTAAAACATGTTCCAAAACACTGGGACAGGGGAACGCAGAGGCCGCAAAAGTTGTGGAGTCTTCAGAGGAAAAAAAAATTTGGACACTATTCAAACAAGTAAATTATTCTCTTTTCACTTCTGACTGTTTACCTTTTACAAGATTCCATTTGAGATAGAGAAGTTAAGCCGTTAAAATTTCTCTAAAAACAGAGTGCAGTGACATGAGCAAAGCGTGTCCAAACTTTTGACTGGTACTGTATTTATTATGCCTACTGCAAAACAGCAGGCACAAACGTTGCAATACAAAACAAAAAGGGAAACGAGGTTCCTTTAACACTATTAGTAATACAGACTCTGGGCCGCAGTAACAAAGTATTACAAATAGGAAAACAAATGGATGCGAGCTTCCTTTACAAACCCCAATTCCAATGAAGTTGGGAAGTTCTGTAAAACTTGAATAAAAACAGAATACAATGATTTGCAAATCCTTTTCGACCGATATTCAACTGAGTACACTACAAAGACAAGATATTTAATGTTCAAACTGATAAACTTTATTGGTTTTTTGGAAATATTCACTCATTTTGAATTTGATGCCTGTAACACATTCCAAAAAAGCTGGGACAGGGGCCTGTTTACCACTGTGTTACATCACCTTCCCTTTTAACAGCACTCATTAAGCGTTTTGGAACTGAGGACACTAATTCTATAGGCTTTGTTGGTGGAATTCTTTCCCATTCTTGCTTGATGTACGACTTCAGTCACTCAACAGTCCAGGGTCTCTGTTGTCATATTTTGAGCTTCATAATGCGCCGCACATTTTCGATTGTATAATCACAGAAGGACAGTCCGGGTCTTAGTAGGCTGGTGAGCCGGACAGCTGGAGGCGTGGCCTTACAGTACCCCCCCCCCACACCCGCGGCACTACTCCCAGTCCTTCGGCCGGGAGGGCGCCCTCTGGGGCACGGAGCAGGCTGGTCCGGATGGGTCCGGTGGAATTCAGCCAGGAGCTGTCGATCCAAGCTGTCGTCACGGTGCACCCAACTCCTCTCCTCTGGACCATAGCCTTCCCAATATACCAGATACTGCAGTCTGCCTGCTCGATGTCTGGACTGGCGCAGGCCGCGTACTCGGTAGTCTGGGTCTCCGTCTACCTCCAGGACAGGGGAGGGTCTTTGGGGGTAGCCTCAGCCAGGGGTCCAGCTATCACCGGCCTAAGCAGGGAAGTATTATTAATGCGGTCGTTTGACGGCAGCTCTATTGAGCAGGCTGATTCCTCGACCTTCCGGAGGACATGGAATGGGCTAATGAACCATGAGCTTAGCTTTCTACAGGGTAGGCGGAGGCGCAGGTCCTCGTAGAGAGCCAGACTCGGTCTCCCGGCTGGTAATTGAGGGCATCCCGACATCTCCAATCCGCCTGGATCTTCTGGTGGCGGAGAGCCCTTCGGATCTGGAAGCTGGTGTTCTCCCAGACCTTCTTCGCCTCCTTCAATCAGGAGTCCACTGCTGGGACTTCCGTCTGGCTCTGGTCCCACAGGCAAAGGGGAGGTTGCCATCCGAGCACACACTGGAAGGGGGTGAGCCCAGTGGACGCGCCCTTTAATGAGTTCTGGGCGTATTCAGCCCAGGGCAGGTATTTGGACCAATCCCGCTGGCGACGATGGCAGTATGCTCGGAGGAACCCCCCCAGGTCCGGGATGGCTCTCTCTGCCTGCCCATTAGTCTGCGGGTGGTATCCCGAGGTGAGGCTGACTGAGGCTCCCAGCTTCCTGAAGAAAGCTCTCCACACTCAGGATGTTAACTGTGGCCCACGGTCCGAAAGGAGGATATCACCAGGATACATGTGTTACTTTCAGATGTGAGGAGATCAGTAACAAAATCTATGATGATGTGCGACCATGGATGCTGAAGGTACTGGTAATGGGTTGAGTTTACCAGTGGGCAGCTGTTGTGGTGTCTTGGAAATTGCGCAAACTGTGCAAGAGTGCACGGCCACTTCCACATCAGAGGCCAGGTGGGGCCACCAGTATTTTCGGGTGATGATGTTTGTAGTTCTTTTGGCTCCGGGATATCCTGGTGACAGAGAGGTATGTGCCCACAGAATCACTCTCTCACGAAGGATAGCAGGAACGAATGTCTCACCCGCTGGCACAGAGGGGGACGGGCAGCAAACTCTCCTGACTCAGGGGGCAGAGGAATTCTTGCTGAGTCCATACTTGGGCGAAGTCATCTGTAACGGGTGTGCTTCATGCCCAGTTCAGACGCACAGAGGACAGGAAGTAAAGGACTGGACTCAGGTGCAAGGATGGACTTGGTTGTATTTATTAAGCCTACTGCACAACAGCAGGCTCAAACATTGCAACACAAAACAAAATGGAAACTAGGTTCCTTTAACACTTTAGTAACACTAGTTTAGTAATACAGACTCTGGGCTTTAGCTGGTTTAAAACAATAAACATGTTAGATTTTACAAATAGGAAAACAAACAGAAATGAGGTTCCTTTAAATCACTAAGAGTGCTGGTTTAAAACAATAAACAGCACTGCAATAATTGAATAATCACGGATTTTAGAGAATGGGCGGCAGGAGGCGTACGTCTTACAGCTGGCTGTTGCAGTCCTAATCTGGTTCCGAGAATATGTCAATTCAAGACTAGAAATACAGCACAGGCACGTAGTTACAAGACTTTGCAATGACTAAGAGCAAAGCTTGGTCTTAAATAGGCCACTGCTACTGCACAGTGGAAATTAGAAACAGCTGCAGGTGATAATTGAATAATCACGGAAGTGCAGTCCGGGTCTTAGTACACCGGTGAGCTGGACGGCAGGAACCCGAGAAAAAGAAAACCGCAGCCTGCTGTTGCAGTCCTAATCTGGTTCCGATCCAGTTACACCCCATCCTTGCCTTGCTGCTTGCTGGAGCGACTGATCCTCCTGCTTGAATGTTTTTTTATGGAGTTTAATCCAACTTTATAAATTAGCTTGCCAGCAGGACATGGGTTCCAGCACTAAAGCTGAATTCCTCTTGAGATTTCTTCCCACGGGGAGTTTATTTTTCATCACTGTTTGAGGATTTTTTGCCCAATTGGGATTTTTTTTTTTTTGCCATTTGCCATTTTGAGAATGAGGCCAGACACTGCCCTTTTTGCTCTGTAAAGCATCTTTGTGACAGTCTGTCTGTGTAATGAGCTATACAAATAAAATTGAGTCGATTTAATTCAATTATAATTGGGTATTAGTATGAGCAGTCACTGAAGGCATGGCTGTTTACCTACAAGACTGTTCAAAGGTTTGATACTTTGTCAAAAGCTGCACGAACAAATAGACAGTTTGAGAACAACATTTCTTACATAACTGCAGTACTTTTCCCATAGCCCAGCTTATGAAATATTTTTGATATTACCTTAGGTACATATTAGCTTGGTATGGCTAGGCACTGTAGTTAAGCAAGCTAAGTGCCACTCACATAACCAAGTTAATGCTAGCTAGCAAGCGTGCATGTAGTTCTTTTTCATAACCATAATGTAACAGCAGTTTGTTTGCTGGCGAACTAATGTTAGCTAGCTACTCAGTTGACTGAATTTACAAACCGCTGCTAGTTCAAACACAAATGTCTGTGACTCAATGACTAAGTTAGCAAAGTGGTAATGGGTGTCAACGGAAATTACATTTGTTTTCTAATAAATTAAGGAATTCAGTTATGTGATAAACAGAATCTTATACTCTTGGTCATGTCATAAGAAAGTTATGAAACTCCTTGAATAAATTTGGGGTTTGTTGCTCAACAAAGCTCACAAAAAAACTTACAAAAACTTACTTAATGTGCAATTGCACTAAATTTAGGGATCTCACCATTGACAGTCTATAATTTCATGAAAAGATCCAGAGAGTCGAGATAAATCAGAGCAGTATCTAAGTGGAAAAGGCAAGGCTGCATATCAATATTGGATGCATGTGACCTTCGGCCCTCAGATGGCATTGATAAACAACCATTTTCTTTCAATGATATTCTAGCATCACTATACCCTTCAACCCTCTAAATTTAGGGATCTCACCATCGACTGGACATTGTATCTTATGTTTTCTGGAATCCCAAAATGTAACCCATATGTTCCAATCAATTAGTCAGATTGTTTGAATTTAAGTGGAAAATTTGGGGTTGAATATCAATATGGATGCATGGTCCTTCGCCCTCAGATGGCATTGGGGTGAACCAACATGCTGTTAATATGGACATAACGACATGGGTCTGGAAATATGGCAGAAGACCAGCGTCAGTAAACATGGTTTGTCGTGGCATCATTACATGCCAGTTAAGACTCTACTATGCAAACAAGAAGCCATACTGTATATAAACATCATCCAGAAGCACCACCAACATCTCTGGGCTCAAACTCATCTAAAATAGACTGACAGGCAAGTGGAAAAGAGTGCTGAGGTCTGACAAGTCCATCTTTCAACTCGTCCCTAGAAATAATGGATGTTATGTTCTCAGGGCCTAGGAGGAGAAGGACAATCCTGTCTGTTATCAGTGACATGTTCTAAAGCCAGCGTCTCCTATGGTCTGGGCCTGCGTAAGTGCTCTCAACATGGGAAATTTACACATCTCTGAGGTCTAAATTGACGCAGTAGGGTACATGCACATTCTGGAAAAGTATACAGTATGTGCCTTCCAGATACCAAATTTTTTCTGGGTTGCTCCTGATTGTTCCAGCAGGATAATGCTAAGCTACACTGCTCGTATTACAATAGCGTGGTTTGGTAGTTACCGGCTGTGGGTACGGCATGCAGCATGGACCTGTCTCCTGTTGAAAAGGTGTGGTGAATTATGAAGTGGAACAAACAACAACAAAGACCCCAGACTCTTGACTAACTGAGTTACTGTAACAGGCAAGAACTCCAACAATAAGTGTCCTAAGTGCCAAAAAATAACTAGTGAGTATAATTAAAAGGAAAGGCTGTGTTACGTGGAGGTGAAAAAGCAATTATTCCAACTTGATTGGAATGTGTCGCAGACATCACATTTTGAAATAGCTATCATCTAAAAAAAAAAAAAAACAATAAAGGTCATCACATTGAAAAATTACTCATTTTGTCTCTGTACTTTTTTTCAATTGAATACAGGTTAAAGGGATTTACAAATTACTGTTTGCTGTTTTTATTTACATTTTACACACTGTCCCAAGTTTTTTACGTGTATGGGTAAATGAACACAAGAATTAAAACCCAGTGACGGTCAAAATCACACCATCGATAGGACAGACTTACCTTCATGGCCTTGTAGAGCCTTTTTGCGAAAAAACATGGGCACACTCCTGATGCAGTGAACTGAGAGAGGAAAATGGTCTCATCAGTTTCAGCAGCACTGATAAACAGAGCTAAATCAGATTCAGGGTAGCGAGAGCCACAGCATGATATTCAGTTAGATTTGCTGCAATGCGAGGAACACAGCTTAATCAGATTTAGTCCAAATGCACTGATATAAACAGCCGAGTCAGATTTGTTGCATTGTGCAAAAAACATTGATGAATCAGATTTCGGCCATCAGTGCTGATAAATACAGCTGAGTCAGACTGAGGAAGACACATGGCTGAGTCAGATCTGCCTCACCGAGAGACGTTCAGTTTAACCAGACTTAGACTAACTGCTCACACTTGGACCAACAGCAATGTAAACACATTTGAATTAGACTCTTAGAAAACCTTGGTCCAGCTAAATTAGGTAAACTGTACAGCACGGATTACTTATCAAAAAAACATCTGAGTCAGACTAAAGTCAGAGAAGAAAAACACACAGCACAATGTTGGCCTTCCTTCTTACCCACGGCCAGCATCAGTCGCTCGAAGTCCCCAGAGAGCTCGCTCTTAATACTGTCCTCTATCGACTTCCCTGTGATCTGCTGGTACTCATCAAACACTGAAACAGTAAGTAGCATAAATCATGTTACGAGACTGACTCATCATATTTAATCTATGCAGTTATGAGCTTAAGTGTATCTTTATATAAAATGCAGCAGACAAATATTCACCCAACAGTTTATTAGGAATACCTGTACACCAGCTTATTCATGCAATAATGTAATTAGCCAATTAAGTGGCAGGATAGCAATGCATAATATCATGCTGATTATGCGTCAGGAAACGCAGCATGGTCTGATGATGATCAATTTCTGGTGCGATACACAGATGATAGACTCAGACGTTAGCGTCAGGAGCATGAATCCATGCTCACACCCTGCCTTGAGTTGACAGTGTAGGTTGTTGTTGGTGGTGTAATGGCATGGGGAAGTTTTCCTGACACACTTTGGGCCCCTTGATGCCAGTAGTTTGAATGCCACAACCAATCGACAGTATCTGATCCTGGCTGGTTATGCGCATGCCTTTACTGCAGCAATTTACTCACTTTAGCAGTAAGGGGATGCATAGTCAGCTACTGTTAGCTTGATAATGCACTATATCAGAAGCTACAGTCTTCTGAAACTGGTTTCATGAATATGATAATGTGTTCTGTGTCATCAGATCTAAATCTGAGAGCTATTTAGAATTTGGTGGAATGGAAGATTCATAGAATGAACTTGCAAGCAGACAAATCAACAGAAATTATGGGATACTATTACGCAAGTTCACAATCATGCACATAATTGCATTATGATTAACTCTCAAGTTAAAAAACTGCATCAAAATTCTGAAAATCATCAATCAGAGAGAAATGGGCTCAGGATTGCAGTTTATAAGCTTTGTCACGTATATATTCTGCATTTAAATGTAGCTTGTGCATGAATGTATCACCTACCCATCCTCAAATGAGTGATGCTGCGGTTGCCGAGCAACATGATGAATGACGCCTCATCAGTGCCCCATTGCTCCTCCCCTGCTGCATACAGCTCCTATAAGTGGGAGGGGTCGGGGCATGTGATGTCAGTATTAAAATGGGTGCACTCATGACTCCACATTCTCACTGATGTGCTTCCAGCACTGACATTTTCTGTGAGCCGAGACCAACAGCCACATGACGCAGCAGATAAATCTGGGAGCCTTTTATACAGTCGACTGCCTGCCCCGCCCCCCACGCTTATTTTAATGATCCCTCCCCTCGCTGCGAGTACCTGACCCCTGAACTCACCCGGGCGTCTTCCCCCACCAGATCTGCATTGACTACACCACTTTCTTCTCTTGTGCCCTGCACAGGAGGTGCTGCAGTCAGTCACATGACACCACCCACAAGACGATCACCAATCAGCCATTATCTTGTCATATCAGCCATATTCATCATCTGCAAGTGTAAAAACACTGCAGCATCCGGAAATTTGAAGTTTCTGATGAAGGGGTGCAATCCAATTCTGAATCAATGGTCCCTTCCACTCATGCACTGCAACCCTGAACTGACCCAGACATTATCCAGAGGAGCTGTGCATGAGTCTGAATCAGTTAGCCAGGACATTAAACGGACTTTACCCTGCCTGCTCCACAGTGCAAAGTCTGAGTAATGGCTGACTGAACTCATGTGTGACTAGGGGAGGTCGCTGAACACAGAATTCACAGCGCGTGAGAGGGCGTGTGCATGATGTTTCCATTGCCCATACCTACAGCTTTCTTTCCCTGACAGGGTTTTTGTGCATGGAGTGTGGTCGCTCTGTACTCTTTTCTGCTTGTCTGTATTTTGCTTTCCACTCTTTCGTTGATATTGCCTACATCTCAACATACATGTAGTATAAATATCAGCACAAAAACAATTACCATTTCACATTAGTCGATAGTCTTGTCCGCCATCTTTGACGTGCCGTAACAAAACACTGCAATTTCTGCAACATTTTTTTTTCCCATCATGCCTGGCACCCTTGTCTAAACCCAACGGAGTATTTCCAGTATGTGAGAATGCATCTGACATGAGCAATCTCTGTTTTGTGCAACATGTGTGAAAGGGCAACTCCGGACCTGATTCTCTGTCCAACCGTAAATTTAATTTAGTGCATTTGACCAAACGTTAAATTAAATAAAAAATTTAGGCAGAGAAATAATTATATTGGCGAAATATGTTTTGTCTTGTTGAAAATGTGAAGAACTGTTCATGAACAGTTCACAAACAGTTCATGATTTAAGTTAATGAACTATTCATGAATTGTTCCTGAACACTAAATGGCCGCTCATGAACACTGTGCATGAAAAACATTCATGAACTGTTCATGGACTTATTCCTGAACTATTCATGAGCAGTTTAATAAACATTCATGAACAGTTCATGAACATCTACATTCATGAGAATAAGTTCATGAACTTTTGGAGAACACCGTTCATGAACACTTGAAGAACATGTGAGGAACTCTTTTTCGTAATTGGCAAACTGTTCATGAACTATTCATAAACTACAAATAGTTTGTGGATTATTTTCACCGGGCAAAATCATCATCGCTGCCACGTCCGCCGCAGATCCGTCATGTTAACACAATAGTACAAAAACTATTTTATAGATCCTTTTCAAATTTTTTATGCCTTTCGATCTCATCAAGATGGAGAACTGGAATGATTTTGAGCTTTTATTATCAATAATCATAAATTAATTTCCAGGAACACCTCGTTTTGGGGAGCTTTCGCTCAGGTGCTTCCGTCAGAGGTGACAATGTAGGCTTTGTTTTAAAGGGGAATTCTGTTAGGTAAAACTCTAAGTCAAACCAGCCACCACCAGAGTGTTTATGCCAATCTGAAAAAAGCCCCAAAGAAATTGGAACACTAACCTGAAGTAAGACCACCAGCATCTTTTTGAAAGTGGCCAGACGTGTCTCCAACAACATCTCCCTCTATATCCCTATTGTAGGCTGAGAAAAATAGGGATGATTAATTAGTCTTTAAATGCAAAAATCTTTCAATACATATGGGAATAAATACACATAATTCATTATGAGAAAGCATTTGTCATTTACCAGGAGAATAGGTTCACAATAATACATTCATCTTCTTAACGATGTAATTAGCACCTTGGTGTCTTATGCCTGAATCCGCACAGAAATTCTCCTACCATCTTTGTACGCTGCCGCCATGTCGTGGATCTGTTTGTTGGTTCTTGAGGCCAGGATTTCAATAAGGCTTTTCTCATCTGTCCCCACACCCTACCACATTTGGAATTAAAACAGTAACATACAACTTAAAATTTAAACCAGAAATTAAATACAGGACAACAAATGAAGTGTATTACTGAAGATACAAAACACCCAAAAATGTGTGAAAAAATGTAGCGACTTGAGTCTTGTTTATGCAAAGAAACACAAAGCAAAAGCCAATGGGCCTTATTTATGTCATAAAACAAACATTAAAAAAATCATGACTTGTGTTGAGGTTGTACAGATTTGTGCTGTATTTGCTCGACAGTCACCTTGACTGCATCCCTAATTTCTTTGGCATCGTGATACGCTGGTGGCCTCATCAAGCACACAATCAAGCGCTCAAACTTGCCAGTCAGCTCGTATTTCAGGTCAGCAATCAGGTCCTAGAGATGCGCATGAAAACATTACATATTAGCCATTAGCTATAAACACCATCCAGACATATAAACATATTAGCTAAAATAACATTAGCTATTTTCCAGGAATTTGGTTTACAATCAAAAAATTGGGGCTATTATTATGAAATATATTGCCCTTGAACTGAACATAAAACAATAATAAAAGAGGACAATGAAAACAGCATTAAAATAAACAGTGGAAGAATTATTGTCCTGATAAAACAATGCTGCAAAATTTTAACTTCCCCAGCGCAGCAGAAGGGTTGAATTACTGTTTTAAATTAAGTGCCTCAGTCTGCTAATTCTGTATCTCATCCCTGCTTGTTGGTTTTTGACCCGTGTGTATGATAAACTTTGGTTTATTAACCCCCCTCAAAGGGGTATGGGTATTGTCATTGACTTGGTTGGTTTGTCAGTTTATTTACAATACTGTGCAAAAGCTGGCACATTTAAAGCAATTTCGCAGGACAAATAAGCTTGCAAGAATAATGAAATTTAAAGATTATAATAAGTCAGAAATGTGCTATACAGAACTGTAAACTGTTAAAAACAAATTTTTGGTGTGACTGTGCTACGCCTAAAGATTTGGGACAGTGTCCTGTTGTGCAGTAGTTTAACAAGATGATTGGCTTTTTGTTTGCTACAAGCAGAGTGGAAAACTTGCCCCCGTTTTTCTGCAGACTGACTGTCTCACTTGCATCTGTCCCCCCAGTTAGACAGCCATGATGATGTTGACATCATCAGAACTGCTTGTTTTTCACTTCTGTCTGTGCCTGAGTCCTCAAAGGTCACCTCACAGTTTCACTGTTTATTCATCACCAGCATAAGGATTTCTTCATATAACATTGTATAATTTAAAATGAAAAAGCATCGACATTTGGAGAATAACACAGGTCTCGCATTACCTTTCCGAAGAGAGATTTGTAAGCAGCAGATATCTCCTGTCTCTGCGCATTGCTTCTGGAAGTAATCAGGTCTAAAATGGTCTCTTTATCACTACCTGGACAAGAACAGACAACACTTCTCTCAGCCTTGCAAGAAATTGCTGGACAACAAAATGTGCACAATATCCTTTTACAAATATGTACATATAACAATAATTGAATAACAATCATTTTGAGTACTGAGTAATAGATAAAAGATGGCAATATCTGAACGATTTATTAACTAAAAATTACTAATTAGGATGAATAAGCTGACAAAGGCAATTAGGAAGTAATTTGCTCAAGTAATTTGGCAACCATCTTCCACCGCAGTCTGAAAAGTAATCCCAGTAAACTTTTTCCAGGTTTATGTGCCCCTAGACATACATATGGTACATCTAACACCACTCTGTAAATTCTATCATAGTACATAGGTGTAAAACTACAGTACGGTATGTAGTGTAAGGAAGTCAGTGACTTTATTATTACAGCTCCCTTCATGTTTTCTTATGAACATCATATTATTAGACTCTGGAAAAGACTAGTGCAGCTGTGAATGACTGATCATAAAAATAGAAAACAAAAAAAAAACTTCAGAGCTGTCTTGCAGTTGGTTAAATGCGGAAGAAATAAGGGGCATGTAAAACCTGAGACAACCTCAGAAACATGGGGGTGTTAAAATAGGGAGAGTATTTCACAGCATTGTGTAATTTAAAACACACCTATTCGGCTCTCACCAAATTAGCTGTGGAACTGGGAGCACGCTGAACATAAATCTCTCCCAAACCAGCACAAAACATCACTGAAACCATTTTGTATCATGGTGAGAAGTGAGAAATATTGTGGCTATGTTTTTCAAACTTTTATTTTTGAAAGGTCAAATGTACAGGTTTTAACCTCAGCGAAATCTTGATGCAGGGTGGTGCAAACTGAATATTAAGCATGAAATTTCACTCCAATAAGTTCTGGTAAAAACGTGATTTGGCATGTTTTATGTACAACTCCAATTCCGAAATAGTTGGGACAAAGTGTAAATTGTGAATAAAATCAAAACACAATGGCTTTCAAATCACACCAGCCAGTATTTTATTCACAATAGAACAGAGATAACATAGCAAATGTTGAAACTAAGAAATTTTACAATTTTATCCACAAAATGAGCTCAGTTCAAATTTGATGGCTGCTACAGGTCTCAAAAAAGTTGGGACAGGGGCCTGTTTACCATGGTGTAGCATCCCCTCTTTTTTTTAAACACTGAGTGGCGGCATCTGGTCATTGAGGAGACAAGTTTCTTGAGTTTGGCCATTGGAATTTGATCCCACTCTTGTTTAATACAGGCTTCCAGCTGCTGGAGAGTTTTGGGTCTCCTTTGACGGACTTTCTTATGCGCCAAATGTTCTCAATCGGTGAAAGATCAGGACTGCAGGCAGGCCAGTTCAGCACACGGACTCTTCTACTACGAAGCCATGCTGTTGTAAATGCTGCAGTATGTGGTTTTGCATTGTCCTGCTGAAATACACAAGGACTTCCCTAGAATAGATGTCGTCCGGAGGGGAACATATGTTGCTCTCAAACCTTTATATACCTTTCAGCATTCATGGTGCTTTTTAAAACATGCAAGTGTCCCACACCATATGCACTAATGCATCCCCATACCATCAGAGATGCTGGCTTTTGCACTGAACGCTGATAATAGGAGGGGTGGTCTTTCTCCTCTTTAGCCTGGAGTACACAACGCCCATGATTTCCAACAAGAATGTCAAATTTGGACTAGTCTGATCACAGGACACTTTGCCACTTTGCTGCAGTCCATTTTAAATGAGCCTTGGCCCACAGAACATGGCGGCGCTTCTGGATCATGCTCAACAATTGCTTCCTTTTTGTATGATAGAGTTTTAGGTGGCATCTGTGGATGGCACGGCGGACTGTGTTTACAGACAGTGGTTTCTTGAAGTATTCCTGGGCCCATTTAGTAATGTCAATGACAGAATCATGCCGGTGAGTGATGCAGTGGCGTCTGAGGGCCCGAAGATCACGGGCATCCAGTAAAGGTCTTCAGCCTTGTCCCTTACGTACAGAGATTTTTCCAGTTTCTCTGAATCTTTTGATGGTGTTATGCACTGTCGATGATGAGACCTTCAAAGCCTTTGCAATTTGACGTTGAGAAACATTGTTTTTAAAATATTCCACAATTTTTTTACGCAGGCCTTCACAGGTTGGAGAGCCTCTGGCCATCTTTATTTCTGAGAGACTCAGCCTCTCTAAGACATCCCTTTTATAGCCAATCATGTTACACGCCTGATGCCAGTTAACTTAATTACTTGCTAAATGTTCTTTCAGCTGACTCTCTTATATATTAATTGCTTTACCAGCCCTTTTTTTGCCTGTGTCCCAACTTTTTTGAGACCTGTTGCAGCCAGAAAATTTTAAATAAGCTCATTTTGTGGATAAAAATGTAAAATGTCTCAGTTTCAACATTTGAAATGTTATCTATGTTCTATTGTAAATAACATATTGGCTCATGTGATCTGAAAGTCATTGCATTTTGATTTTATTCACAATTTACACTTCGTCCCAACTGTTTCGGAATTGGGGTTGTATTAGTGGTTAAATCCACTTGATGCACGTGAAACTCAAAACCTTCCATGCACTTGGACTTCAATTCCACGTAAGAATCTCTGAAATATGATTGAATAATGACTGATTCGCATTCCAATGAAATATCGCCTTTCACTCTCAGTAAAGCGTGGATTGATTAAAAAGTGGGTGTGAGACGTTGACGCTGAGATTGCTGACGATGGCGTGAGAACGTGATATGCCACTAAAAAGCGTGAGACTGCATGAGAGTTGACAGGTATGCAATTTTTTAATAACGCTGATTTAAATGCACCAAATTATGCGTCCAAATGAATGACTGTCGTCTTTCCTAAACAGGAAGAACTAGCAGCGCCTGATAGTGTGGAGTGCTCTTGGAGTGAATCTATCGTTAATTATGAAAATGATTGAGCACAGGTCAGGACTAATAATTGTTTTAAAGGGATGATCTGCGCCCCCCCCAAATTTTCAGTTCTCGCTGCACCACTGGTTGGTTTCAAATTCCTTTTGGAAACCACAGACACTGTGTCGTGCGGACTGAAGAGGAGAGGGATCATCCAGCTAGTTAGCAGTGCTCAGTTCAAAAGCTTGCACCTCTGATAGTACGGGGTTGCATTAGTGCCTATGGCATAGGCCGCTTACACATTTGGATAGGCATTATCAATGCCGAAAAGTACAGAGGTTTTACAACAATTTCTCTTTAAGGGAAGGCCTTGCATATTTCAGCAAGACAATGCTAACCCACATCCTGCATCCATCACAACAGAATGGCTTCACAGCAGAAGAGTCTAAGTGCTGAAACTGTTGTTAAAAGAATGCTACACAATGGTAAACATGAACCTGTCCCAACTTTTTGAGATGTGTTGCTGCCATCAAATTCAAAATGAGCTAACATTTTTTATGAAATGGTAAAATATCTCACTTTCAACATCTGATATGTTGTTTATGTTCTACTGTGAATAAAATGTGGGTTTATGTGATTTGCAAATCAGCACATTCTGTTTTTATTTACATTTTACACAGCATCCCAACTTTTTAGGGACTGAAATTAAATTACTCAGATAAGCAGGCACAAGGCCATGCAATGCTTTAAAAGTAAACAGGTAAATCTTAAAATCTACACGATACTTGACAGGCAGCCAATGCAGTATAATAAGTTTGGGAGTAATATGAGTAATATTCTAGGTGGATTTGTGTATACATACATCCACCTCATGTAGGTTTCTGTATACAACGGATCGACCCAACCGCGAGATAGAGATGACGGGGCGATTCTCATGGCATGATTTCTCTTTAGAGGAACTGGCTTGGCAAACATTTGACGCGAATGATGTCAGGAATGCAGCAAAACCCAAAATCAGGCCGAGATCAGAAGAGCGTGCAAATTGGTTATTTTTACTTGTTTTCTTTGATCCAAATAACGGTCAGTGAAATAACTTTTTTGGCAGCTTGATGGATGTGTTTGCTTTCACCTGGAAGTATAATCTTTAAAAAGCCGGGAACCTGCCTGTTTGACCTCACCAAACCTTCATGCCTTCTTAGGTCCAGACCCTGTATGTGCTGTTTTCCCAGGGAAAACTTTTAGGACACTTCTGTTATAAGAATATACTGAAAGACTGCAATTCTTTCATTGAAGTGCACTGCAAAAACAAAATCCGGTTTTTACACCATTGTGTCCTTTTGCATTTGCGTATAGTGCGTGTTGATTTGAACCAGTAATTTTGTATGGAGTCTGGTTCAATGGGCAGGTGACAAAGGTAGTTTACCTCACTTGCTATGAATCTAACAAGGCACAAAATAGAGGGGAAAAAAGTGAAGAACTATCCCATCCATCACAGTCAGTACTGGACCCCTCATGGTCTACAATTACTAACGTAGGCTCTCATCTGCAGACCCCCCCTCGCTGATCCCAATTCATCATGCTGACAGTAGCAGATCATTCAGTGCCAGGTGTGGACCCATTTTATGTCCTGCACCACAGTAGTCTAGACCAGAAGATACATCATTCAGGTGGTCTGGACCATATAACGTATTTTTTAGTCCAGTGATTATCTGTTATATTATGACTAGGAGCAGCAATTGAGGCAATTTGAGCCAAAGGATGAACAGAAGGTTTTTTTAACAAAAGGATTTAACGTTATGAAATTATCGACCAGTATCGCTATTGTGCAAGGTGCTGGAAAGGTGTATACTAAATCTGGTTTATCCTCACGTTGTGTCTGTCTTGCATCACTTACAACATGGTTTTGTAAAGGGACGGTCAACAGCATCTCAGTTAATTCAGGTTTTTCACGAAGTCGGCAAAATCCTGGATCAGTCTGGACAAACTGACATTATATATTTAGACTTTTCATCTGCTTTTGACTCTGTGCCCCATGACTTACTTCTGCATAAACTTCAGGTTTATGGATTTCATGGCAATCTCTTAAAGTGGCTTACGTCATATTTATCTAATCGCAAACAAAGAGTTTTTGTCGATGGTGCTTTATCCTCCTGGTCTCTTGTTACATCAGGAGTTCCACAAGGATCAATATTGGGTCCTTTAATGTTTTTGTTGTACATCAATGACATGCCAGACTGCGTAAGTCCTGAGACACAGGTTGCTTTGTTCGCGGACGATTAGAAATGCATAAGAGAAATCAAAAACACGCAAGACTGTTCACAATTGCAGTGCGACCTTAAAAACATCTTGGACTGGAGTCGTAAATGGGATATGAGATTTAACACTGCCAAATGTAAACTCTTGAGTGTTACAAGGAAGCGATCCCCCATTCTTCACTGGTACACAATGAATGATAATATAATTGAAAAAGTTGATTGCAAGCATGATCTCGGGATTGTGGTGTCATCAAATTTATCATGAGATGCACATGCAAATGTACTGGTCAGTAAAGCAAATCGCATGCTAGGATTAATTCAAAGAACTTGTGGTCACTCATGTTCAATTCAAACAAAAAGAAAACTGTATACTTCGCTCATAAGACCACTCTTGGAATATTCTACCCAATCTTGGGCGGTATCATCTAAAAAATCTCTCCTTCACATTGAAGGTGTGCAAAGGGGAGCAACTAAGTACAGTCTTGGTTACAGTGATTGTGAAGGAAGCGATTACAAAGTCCATCTAATGAAGCTGAACTTATTCCCGCTTGGCTACAGGCGTGACATATTGACTGTGTATTTCTGTGTAAATGTTTGAGGGGTGAATATGACATTTCCTATGAGCATTTTGCTTCATTCCAAACAGAGTATACTTTTTCAATGCAAATTCCAAAATTTAGGACGGAAACTTTCCGACATTTGTATTTTAATAGAATATTTTACATATGGAATGCCAATGAACTTTATCAACCTTCTGATACCACAGCTGTTTTTAAATCGAAGTTATTCAATTATTAAACAAAAAAGTTCAACGATAATTTTTCGCCCAACAACTCTTATACATAGGATGGCAAATGCTATTGTACACGCTGCCGCCTAATATAGTAAAAAAAAATTTTGGCCGCTTTTATTCTGTCTTTCTGAGGCTTCTTTTCTTCATTTTTAATTATCTTTTTCTTTTTACAATTTTCTGTATATGTAATTGGAGGATTGCTCACTATAGGGTGCCTTGTCACCTGTGCGATCTCATCCTGACTGCTGTCAAAGTTTAATAAATAAATAAATAAAAATAAATGTGCAGCCATTGTTTACGTTTTACACCTCCGACAGGCGGTAATATGTTTTCATCTCTTCTGTGTTTGTTTGTTCGTTAGACAGTTACTGGAATATCTCAAAAAGTTCTGAATTGATGTCAATTAAAGTGCTTGTTCATTCAAAAATAAGATTTGGATCACAGAATCTTTAATATAAATACATCCTTTGTGCGCTGGCCATTTCAAATTGTGATCAGCCATTACAAATTTATTTGCATTTTAATCACTGCAAATCGTGATCATCTCAGAAAGAATTTATCTTCGGCTATCTCTGGCAATGATGTCATGGGGGGAATCTAGCCAGTAGCACATTGTCAATGTCATTGGACTCGTTATTGAAGATTATACCCTTGGGAAAAAGCCAAATATCTGCCTTGTTTACGGCTGCAACAATAAGGCCGAGGCATCATAGTCCATTAATTTCAAAAAATACCCACTATTTGACAGGCATGAGTGGATTTTGTGAAGAGGAAACAAGTGGATTTCACAGAGCCCGAATCAGGATAGGTGATCTGCTCTAAACACTTCACTGATGACTGCTTTTATCAGCCAGATCCCAAGTCACTGGCAAAGTCTGGATATCACTGTGGGTTAGGAAGTACTGAAATCATGGCTAAATAAGCTATGGATTTAATAAGCCAAGCCCGAACTGCTTCGGTCCCCAATTTTCCCCATTTATTCTGAGCTCAGAAAAGCTGGTTAACAAGCCCAGGGCGCCGCTTAATTAGCCCATCATTAAATGAGTGTGAAAACTATTTCATGCAAAAAATTACTCAAAATTAAACTAAATCCATCTTCCACCATGAGACCTTGAGTAAAATCAAAACTTCGGCCATGATACTGAAGCCGGAAAAAGACCAGGAGCTGCAATTGGAGAATGAAAAAAGTGTAAGCTTCTAGTCAGTTCAAGTCAATGGGATGAATAATTTGCTGGCTAACATGCAAATGCTTTTTGTCATTAACTTAATAAATTCAAGTTTCTACGGCAATTGTTACATGGGTAACTTAATTCTTTAATAACAAAAAGTTCAAGCATGCTAGCCAGCCAGGGGTGCATTTCCCAAAAACATAGTTGCTAAGTTAGCAAGTTACATCGTTCGGCCATTCAGTCAATGGTTCCAAATATGAAAGTTAGCATCCGTGACGTCAGGAAACGCACCCCAGCTTCGCAAACAGGGCTTCATTTTCATTTGACCTGAATGGGCCGTGTTGTTTGTTGTGAGCGCGCTGTGGAATCAGATTTAATGGACTCCGAAGGTCTTGTGCTGTCATCAGGCTACCTACTTTCGGACATCTTTCCTCGTCATGGCCTAATAAAACTCTCAGTAAGTAGTTTCAGTGCATCATGCCTACAGGCTGATTGTCACGTTCTTCCCTCTCTCCCTCTGATGTGAGAAATATTTGTTTTCATTAATTTATGGAAATAATATTCTTTGACAACATCTAATTTTCCTATTGTTTTTATCTTGACTTCCACATTTGGAACACATGCCACATCTGCTAATTGGCAAATTCGGGTTAGCCTTCATTTAGTTTTCGGAAATCTCCACTCGAACCTCAATAAAAGGCCCATTTTCGAGAATGAGCCTCAAATTTGGGGCATTTAATTAGCAGGATACTGTTTATTAACTGTTTGGTCAAACTTATACCAGCTTAGTTTTTATTTGAGAAAATGTGAAGAATTTGCATTTTAAATTTTGTGTGTATACAGATACAGTGCCATGGAGGACGTAATTCAATTTTGGTGAAAACCCGACTCATGTTCTTGATCCAGGATCCGAAATAATTTTTATGCCCGTTCAGATGGCACCAGTGTCAAATGACACTAACACCCACATCAGCCATCATTTCTTAGTACAAACTCTTTTGCTGAGGTAAATACAAGTCTCACTTCCTCCACCAATGAATTTCATGATGAAGGGAGTCTTGCTCTCCAAGTGCCTTCTAGTTACACATACATTTACCATATCAATGTTTTATCACATAAACATATTTTATTTACAACTTTAGCTCAACAAAGGAAGTTTCCATTCTGACATCACCAAGATAGCCAGTATTGACTTTGTTGCACACATCAGAATAACATGTCGTCTGAGTTTGTTTCAGCCAATGACCACCTAACAGACTCCAGGAATACATAATCTAATTTGGTCCAGAGATGGCAAATACTCACCCATTCCTTTCATAGCATTGTACAAGGTTTCTGCGTCACTGGTGGCATTAAAGCCTGGAAAATCAGTGACTGTGCCTCGGTATCCCTGCCCAGGACAGAAGGTTAAGATCTATAACAATATCCATTTATATGTTCATATCAGAAAATAGCAATCATTGTTTACAAATGTAGTTTTACCTCAGGATTACTTGTTTATTTGATATTGTAAAAGTGTGTACAGTACGATATTTTCAAACAGAAAGACACACAATGTATGTGCCTGAAAGAATATGAAAATCAGACAGACACGTAGGATCTCTGTAATAAAGACACATTGGGCCTCATGCAGAAACATTCTCATATATTATCACTAAGAGAAAAAATAAGAGAAATAAACTCCGGATGAACCAAACGCTCTTACCGTCCAAATCTGCTCTTACCCAGATGTGCAGAATGTTGAATCCCACTTGTTCGTAAATTGAAAGCGCGCGGCCGGTTATCTTAAATGAGCATATATGACACCCACTAAACACCATGTAAGGGCAGGTGACATGCCGAGTGCAAAGAGCCGACTGCTCGTAGCAATCTAGAGCGCTTTCAAACTAGGTACGATTGTTCCGTACCATGCCACAGTACGATTGTCCCCCCTCCCCTCTCCCCCCGCTGGTCATCTTTCACACTTGTAATATCGTTCTGTACCCGAGTACACTTGCATACATGTCAAAATTCCGATACAGTGCGTTGCAGTATGCATTTAGGTGGTTTTAAATGGGGAACGATTTTAAAAGGAGGCGCCAATATGCTTTGGGGGGTTTCATTATTGAGAAGGGGGTTTAGAATATTAATATCAAATATCAATATTGCGAATGCATATGCTGCGCGTGCCCTAGCAACCCGGTGTGTCATCTGTAACATGGTTTACCACGCATAGCAGCACAAAAAATTAAACTCGAAATTTTCTTGACTGAATGCTTGATCTTTCTACACATCCGAATCTTTCTCTGGGTACCCAAACATCAAGGTAAGCCGAAAATGTACTGATTACATTCGATATTGGTGGATGTTGCATACGGAATTCTTTCGCCCTTGCGTTTTTGGCCGATTATGCAGTTCACTGCCTCATACCACGAAAATTGATCTCATAACTTGAGCTGCCAGACTTTCGCACCGCGTCCCGCACTTTGAAATATCGCAGCCACATTTTCTTTAGTTTGTCATGGCACTGATCTATTATTCTGTGATAACCACTCGAATGTAACTACTCACAAATTATTCCATAAATCTCAGTGTTTTTGCGTTTAGTATCCAGTTGTGATTGTATGTTTTCGTCCGCCTACATTTCGAGCAAGCGTTGAATTTCTTCGTTTGAATGGAGATATCTTTTTGCTGCTGCATTTGTTAGAACAAGAGAGCTGTAACACATAACAGTAATCCTCCGTGCTCAAGTACGGTTGCTTTCACATTTGGTACGAGCAGCCATTCATCTGTCTCAGCAAACAGATTTGCGCGATCTCTAAAAACGCGCTCTCTGCGCAAGGCCTGGATGCCCAAAGCGTCCAACAGCAACAGGTAAGCCATTCAGAAGCAGAACGCACGCAAGTATTTAAGGGTTTTTATAGCTTAGTCCTAATTAGGATCAACTGGCCAAACTCTTTAGCCCAAGAATTAAATAATAAAATCATTATAATTTCTCAAAAACATAAAAACAATCAAAATTTGATTATATGGTGCATTTTTAATGTTTAGGTTTTGAAACTTGTGTTTCCGTGCACTGGACAAGCAATTTGTGGGCAGAGATAACAGTTTTCTGTTTTCTCTTATCTCAGTAAGAGTGCTCTCGACCACTCGTAAAATTTACTCTTACCGAAGAGAAGAGCGAAAATAAGAAAACATTGGTGCATCCCAGAAATCAATGGGTAAGAACAAAATAATTAAAAAATCGGGGATACGAACAAAAATAAGAGAAAATTTGTTCTTATATCGCTTCTTGCATGAGGCCCAGCACGTCATATGATGCAATGTGATGTCAGTGCAAAGTATATAAACACCAAAATCTGCTTTACAACGCTGCAAAATAAAAAATAAAAATTTTAAATAAATTGGATAAATTGTTTGAAACTAGGTTCATTGAAGACTCTAAATCACAGATCAGTAAGAGTGTGTGAGTGAGTGGTATGTGTGCCCTGCGATGAATCTGCGAGCTGCAAAGTGTGTGTCCCTGCCTCTCGCCCATAGTCAGCTGGGAAAACCTCATACTTCCCCATGACTCTTACTTCGGAGGAGGCAGCTTACTACCCAAATCAGAAAAAGTTGTGATGGTATTTTTAAATTAAATTTGAAACTGAAAGCAGAGATTTGCTATTTATCTTTGACCTGTGGATTCAAAACAATACCACAGCACATTACTTGATGTTTAACCACATGAATTTGATTGATCTTTCAAAATGAGCACATTTTGATTTAGACTCTTACAACATATGTCACAAAAATAAGTAAAGTCTTTTTCATCACTGTATTTACCGTCCGGCGGCATGGCACTGACCTGCAGTTTGCACATTTGCCATTCAGCATCTACCTTAATTTAACACCATCACAAAACAGGCGCATGTGCCATCACCCTACATAAATGTGAAAACATTGGGCAGCTTTATTAGCTCACCGGCTGATAGTCCGTGAGCTATTGTGATCAGGGGGCATCCAGCTTTCGGTATGCATTTGGTATGCAAATTTGGTATGCATCTTCCTTGTGACAATGTTGACCAAGTTTGTTCACAGTTTTGTGAATTTTTTTTTTTTTTTAATGAATTTCATTGTGTTTTTTTTTCCATCTGACAACTTTTAAAATCTTCTTCTCTAGAACTACTGGCTGAATTTATTCCAAATTTGGTATGGAGCTTCCTTGAGAAGCTTTTCTCAAAAATGTGGAGTTGTGCGTCGTATAAAATGCGGGGCTGTGCGTCTTATAAGAGCATCATTTGAAGTAAACATCCAAATCCCTTCCCATCTTCCTCTGAGAAAAAATGTTTCTGAACCTTATGGTAATTTTCGCACACATTTTATGGCCAATTAGCGGTTTTCAACCTATCCTTACTCGCAAAGGGCGGGGCCCTTCCTGAATGCTGTTTTCATCTTCGACATCACAATTATAATAACGTACTGAAATTAGCTGTTTCAAATCAAATTAGTCAAATTTTTTTTTACTTCTCAGTAGTTTGAAATTGCCCTTATTCTAACTAATTAAAAATGTGCCACAGGCCTGAATGGCAGGAATGGCTGTATATTTACAAATAAAATGATATAGGCCAGACAAAAACATTAAAAATCTTGTCTTCACAGTGTATCTAATGAAATAAAAAGTAAAACTAAATGTACAAATCTCTGCTTTCTGATTTCATGTGCTTTTTCCATACAACCCAGCTTTTTCTAAGTTGGAGTTGTATGGAAATTATTTGATGAGGAGTGAAATTTTCTCAAACATAAAACATTATGTGTCATTGCAACAGGGACATTGTAGTTGCAATAACACTGAATATTTTTCTGCATGAAAAACAAAGACATGCTAAACATCAAAAGGTATTTGTTTCTCCGTGCACATACTGTAAGTGATTCAATAAACTGGTAGCACAGAAAAAAAAAAACAAAAAAACATGAGACTCGTCAACAAATTTTGGTCCAAATTATTTGAGACATTGAGAACACTCTGTGCCTTGCACATGTTACTTTGTGCGAGCTTGGCCAATGATGTGGGGGTGAGGGTGGAGTCCCACAGTTGACAGCTGTTCCTCTTACCCTTAGTGTCCTGGGATAACAGCCTAGACGTATGTGAAAGTGCGGGAAATGCCCCACTCCTGCTATTCCAAAACTGTGTGAGAATGGGACCCACTTAAAAGAAAGATAAAGTGAGAAAATACTTTCATATAGTGCATACTAATATGTGACCCTGCCTGTGATAACCCAGCTAAAGTCATGTGACCCTGCCTGTGAGAACCCAGCTAAAGTCATGTGACCCTGCCTGTGATAACCCAGCTAAAGTCATTTTCTGGTGATGTACAGTTTTTTACACAGTCATTCTACATCATGTAAGGAATAATCTGTGAAAAAAATCTAACTGATATCTCTGATATTGACTGAGTACAGCCATTTCAAAGTTTTGGCAGGCATGACATCTCTTCAAACTAGGCTGGTTAGCTTCACAAGACGTTAATCTATAAATGCAAACGCTTCATTTCTGACATCTCCGTGGTGATACGACGCAATCCGTGGAGAAATCCGCACCCGGCTTAAATCGCAACTCTTCTGCCGTACCTTCGACTGACCTGCTTTACGATGGTGCGCATTATCGTCTACATTCATTTTCAATGGTAGAGAAGAAGTTCCTAAACCGAATGACACCCAAACTATCAGGCGTTCATCCGCCCAAGGTAAACTAAAAGCCGATTTAAAACCAGGCTAGTGGAAACCAACTTCCGCTATTTCTCTGTAATTTGTAAACGAAGTGTCAATAAATTCATTAATTTTAACATGTATGATGTTAGAAAATAATTTTTGAACACTATATTTTGAAACCCCAATGTGTAACCTATCATTGTATCTCCCCGACGCGATAGTCGGGAGATACTATGGTTTACTTCCGGGGCCGCCGCTACTCCCGCAGAGATTTTCTGTTCCGGGCTCTGGAAGCCACAATTATTACAGGATTTTTTTTCTAACCCTGCACAGGCGAAGATATTTATTTGACACTGCTCAAGAGCGATTTTCGGCAATTCTGGACATCCAATATGGCTGCCGGCGGCCATTTTGTCCGAAATTTGGGGATCGGGGAGATACAGGACTCGGTCCCTGTGGCGACCGAGTTATCTAGTTTACCCATCATTTACAGCAATAAACTCACATCTCATATTTTTGTCATTTTTTATCACAGGGACTACTTGACAGTCTTTATCTCAAAATTAGATCAGGCGAGTTTAGCCAAGTTTTCACGGGCGGAGTCACATATATGTGCAAATGTGATCGTAATTTTTTTGACAAGTGCACGACAAAGTGCATGTACAGTGCTGGGTTGGATTTAGCAGGTATGAATGTCGAATGATTTTTGCAACAATCATGCCATGCAGCCCACATAATTGCTTCTTATAACCCTTCTGCCCACACCCATCACCCCCTGCTCCCTGTCAACACACACACACACACACACTCACACACACACACACACGCGCGCGTGCACACACACACACTGATGCACTCATAGTCACACAAACATCACCCCTTCCCAATTTACAGTCATGTACAGTTGTCCATTTTCACAAGTCCCTCTCCAAACGTCTCTACCAGCTGCTGGCTTCAGCCTATGACTTCAGCCCATCTAAGGTTTTCCTGCATAGCACCCACCCCAGCCCCCACTACACCCTCCTACTGCAAGGCTGCTTTGTGTCTGCCTGCCACTGGGCTTGGGGCCAGACAGCAATATCCTCCACCTACAGGAGTGACCACACATGCGCAGGCATACACCTCTGCCCTGATCCGTCATTCAGGACAACAGCTGCACTCAGAGAGCGCTGCTGCTTAGAAACAGCAATTTCACAACCAAACACTGCGCCTGTGCAGACGACAAAGCAACAGCGCAGCTGGCCAACAGACACTGCCTGAGAAACGTGTTCTGTTCACAGTGACACAGTGATATCCAATTTCATCAAAGCACAGGCACATAACAGAATTCCCAGGTCAACTAACGCTATCCCTCTACTTAAATATGATGTAAAAAGCTCTGGATCATCTACATATGTTTAAGTAAATATGAATACCGGAGTAAATCTTCTGCTGATGAAGACCAGCGGAAACATAAAAAGAAAAGATTTAAAGAGCCTACAGCTAAAAGTACTTAAGTCACATTTTCACACATCACAAGGTAAAGGTGGAAAAATTTATTTCATAGTTACCTAAGTTGATTTTCTCAAAATGGACATTTTGTGACTTGAGTATTTTTAGCACTGGGATCTTCAATTGTTGAAAACTTTCCTTGAATCAATTGATATCAGAACTACACTGCATCAGCCTCATCAGCCTCACCTTACATGCACTGGGGTCAAATAGCTCACCATCTGTGTTGCTTTCCAGCCATGCACAATGGATCTTTCATAGCGCCTTTTTAAAAGAGCTGAATGACTGACAGCTCCCAATCCCCATAGGCAACCAGTGATATTCCACACTCCCAGTCAGCTACCCAGCATATAACTTCTCCACAAGCTTGCAGCTGCTGTGCTCCCACTCGTGATGATTCTTCATTACAAAACACATCTACCTGTGACCATTCTTAATTTTAATCTACATCTACGTGTAACCATTCTTCATTACAACCCACATCTACCTGTCACCATTCTTCATTACAAGCCACATCTACGCGTAAACATTCTTCACTAAAAGCCACATCTACGCGGAAACATTCTTCATTACAACCCACATCTACGCATAACCTTCTTCTTTACAACCTATATCCATGCATATACATTATTCATTACAAGCCACATCTACGCATAAACATTCTTCATTACAAGCCACATCTACGCGTCACCATTCTTCATTACAACAAACATCTATGAGTCACCATTCTTCATTACAAGCCACATCTACGCGTAAACATTTTTCATTACAAGCCACATCTATGCGTAAACATTCTTCACTACAAGCCACATCTACGCGTAAACATTCTTCATTACAACCCACATCTACGCATAACCTTCTTCTTTACAACCTACATCCATGCATATACATTATTCATTACAAGCCACATCTACGCGTAAACATTCTTTATTATAAGCCACATCTACTCGTCACCATTCTTCATTACAACAAACATCTCTGAGTCACCATTCTTCATTACAAGCCACATCTATGCGTAAACATTTTTCATTACAAGCCACATCTACGCGTAAACATTCTTCACTACAAGCCACATCTACGCGTAAACATTCTTCATTACAACCCACATCTACGCATAACCTTCTTCATTACAACCTATATCCATGCATATACATTATTCATTACAAGCCACATCTACGCGTAAACATTCTTCATTACAAGCAACATCTACGCGTCACCATTCTTCATTACAACAAACATCTATGAGTCACCATTCTTCATTACAAGCCACATCTATGCGTAAACATTTTTCATTACAAGCCACATCTACACGTAAACATTTTTCATTACAAGCCACATCTAAGTGTAAACATTCTTCATTATAGCCCACATCTACGCATAACCACTCTTCATCAAAAACCACCTCTAATCATAGCCATTCTCAAATAAAACCATATATGCTCATAACCATTCTTCATAACAAAACTCCTCTACTCATATCTATTCTTCATTATAACCACTTCTACTCATGACCATTATTCATTACAACCCACCTCTACTCATAACCATTCCTCATTATAACCACCTCTACTCATAATCATTCTTGATTGCAACCCACCTCTACTCATAACCATTCATAACGAACCGCCTCACCTCATAACCATTCTTCATTACAACCCACCTCTGCTCATAAACATTCTTCATTACAACTCACTTCTTCTCACGACAATTCTTCATTCCAAACCACATTCACTCATAACCATTATTTATTACAACCCATCTCTAATTTTCATTACAACCACCTCTTCTTCATTGCAACCACCTCTACTCATAATCATTCTTCATTACGAACCACCTCTACTCATAACCACTGTACATTACAAACCACATCCACTCATAACCATAATTTATTGCATCCTACCTCTACTCAAACATTCTTCATTACTACCCACCTAAACAAGATGTCCACAAACACTCCTCGTTTAACATCAATATTCCAAAAGAGTATTCACTTTTTGTAGTTTATGCTGAGTAACAGGCTGTTCATGAGAAGTTCTCATGGATTCGCAGGAGTAAGGTACTGTATCTTGAATATTGCCAGCACCTAATGTTCCATGTTATAATATTTCATATTACATCCATATTGGCACAATTTGGTTGGCACAGCACATTAAAAAAGAAATTTCAATTACAATTCAGAGCAAATAGATTCACCAACATGCCGTAAACTTAGGAGGTAAAAGCTTAATTAGAAAAACAGCTGCTCATGAAGACTGAAAATGAGATGAAATGTAATATAATGGAATTAAATATTATAAGTAATATTCACTCACTCACCTTTCCCATGGCTGCTGTTCTGACGGAGTGTTTGGGAGGGTAACTTTGACCTGTAGAAATGAGGAGGGGGTCAAAATTAGGTGAAAATTTCAGTTGCCCTGACAAGAGATGTCCGCTAGATAGGAGCAAAATACCAGTTCAAAATAACTGGGTGGATGTCAGCAAAAATGGAATAATCCTCTAAGAATGTAGGGATCTTTTCAACAAAACTGACTGAAATATTTGGAGGGCTCCAGACAAAAATTTGATCCCGGTTTGATGTCCTCTATCGATGTACAGTCAATATTGGGTGACTCTGCAGAGCCCAAGCAATTTCAGAACCCGAACTAAAGCCTGGACACTAGCACACTGCACTCCGATTAAATATCGCCATTTCCTAACGGCTCTTTCACCAGTAAGTGTTCGATAGATGCAAATGGCTGAGCTAACAATGCGGCAAAGGAAAGCTTAAGTGTTTGTTTTCTATATTTCCAAGTGAAAAGAAAAGCAATTAAATTGACATCTGCCTTCTGTGCTGCATGTCCTTAAAACTGAGTGGACTGAGCGATGTCATGTTTAAAGGGTTAAATACTTCCGAGTGTGGGCGTCTACAAAACGCCACTCCCCGAACATCAAAGTCCAGTGGCCGTATTTAGGAAGTTTCCTCACTAAATCCCTCATAAACTCAATACTTCATTGAAATTTTGCACCATTTTCAAAAAGCTTTAAGGGCAATGTGCAACAGCATCATTCCTTTGGCCAAGATTAAATCTGCATTTTTTTAACTGATCAATATAAGCAATAATGCTGACAGAGCAAACAAACAGCAGTAATCACAGTAATCACCTTGTCCCGTCTGTAGGCTCAGTAAACAATACCTCAGCTGGCCCTCCTCATAGTAAATGTGCATGAACTGGCCTCTCTCGAGTGCTTCATCTCAAATGCATTCAATACATACACCCCCCGCACACACACACACATATATACATATATTTAAAACACTAGATTGATGATGACATCACGTTAACATTCCCCAAAATGAGGCAAATGGCTGCCATACTGATACATGCAACTTCTTCATTAAAATGAATGGTTACCTTTGAGGCCATTTTCAAATACGTTGACATAGTCTTTAAAGTGCTAAAATGCGCTCCTGCTTTTTGCAGCAATATTCATTCGAAGGGCTGTAATAAAACGTTTCATGTGTAAGTTATTGTAGAAACTCAAATATAGTACTTTAATGTAGAAAATTGTGTTTGTGTGCTAGCTAGCTAATTAGCTATCCCATTGACTTATATGGACTGCTATTTTAAAACGAAAGTGAGTGATCTTTTACGAGTATGCCTTTTTTCCCCAAAATAGCACATATTTACAGAGAAAAAATGTTGCTCTGCACAGCGATACATAAATAACGCAGACTCTCACACAAATGTTTTTGAGAACGATGTTTGTAAGCAGGCAAAAATGAACGGGAGTCAATGTGCCACTTTTACTTCCGGGTGAATCCGCTGCTGGAACAGTGTATCTGCTGCTGGAACAGTGTATCTGCTGCTGGAACAGTCGCTTCAATTGAGCATACCCTGTCAGCAATCTAGTGTTCTATGTATATATCTATGATTCAATATTGCGATCATTGAATCTAGCCGATAAGTCATCTCCCCATAATTGCTAGTGACTCTTCTACAGTAAATAATTTTTAATTTGTTCCTTTTTTCAGAACACAACTATGGTTTTTGAGAAATACTCTAGAAAACTAATTTTTCATTATGAATATTATGCATGCCATCCAAGGCTGAGGAACATTTTACAGTGAACACATAGCCGACATTTAAGTGCAGGGCCTGCTTATCATTTAATCCTGAAAATACTGTTTAAATTAAGTCCTAACCTGAAGGCCGTAAGAGTGATTTTTCCAGCCCTGAATGCAGAAAATTCACTGTCAGCATCAGTGAGAGAAAGTGCACATTTATGATAACTGCTAATTTTAGCAAATATTGGATGAGGCTAAGATATGCACTCACCGAAGCATTGCTTAAGTAAGGGACACTGTTCTGAGATCACGAATAAGGGCTCAGAGCTCAGGCTTAAAGCTTCAAGTCTATACCTTGTGCAGCAATAAAATTGAAATCAGCCAAAACTGCAAGCCAGGGTTAACAGAGAAAATCAGGATCCGCACCTGGTTAAAACGTGCTGAAGGAATAATGACAGGCAGAAGTGACTAGAAACGAAACATGGCTCAGACAAGCAGGACTGGTAAGGGGCCACACCCAATGTCCCCTGGGTGACTTTCACTAAGATGCTGCAGCTTAGCACTTTGCAAGGCTCCTGTGAGTAACATTATTCAATGTGAATTTTACATCCAAAATTAAATGCTTTCGCACTTTCAGTGCACACTGTAACCATAAAATAAGCTGTGATAGAGCAGTGACACTTCAACAAAAGCACCGACATTTACTGCAGAAAAAGTAAAGCTAACAATACTAATGGATCAGAGGTCAAAACGTCCCCCAGCTTCTACCGACGTAATCACTGAGTTAATATTTGAACTCATCTCTCTCTCTCTCTCTCTCTCTCCATACTCTAATACTTAAAAACTTCACGCCAACACATTTAAAAATTTGAGAAAAAGAAGAAGAAGAAAAAAAAACCTAATTGAATGACATCGCAATTGTAACCACTTAGAGAAAGTTTTCCGACGGAAACATATGCTAACATGGTGAAATGTTCCATCTAATGTCCATCTATCAGATCTGGCTGTCATCTGTAATCTGTCCAACGCATTGCAACATTGTCAGTTTTATATGACATGCACGATGACTAGTCAAGATTTTTTTTCTGATTGAATTTAATCTGCACAGCTCGCCAAAGCTTACCTCTCTGAAAAACGTTCACTGAACGGTATGAGTCTGCGAATCAGAGGTTCTCCCCGCACCCTACAGTAGGACACCCGCAAAACTGCTAACAGCTGCTTCTTCTCTCTCGGATGGTGTGACGTAAGCGTGCCGCACTGGGTGCCAGCTCGTCCCTATGATATTTCACTTGGGTAAAAAATGGTTTGAGGAATTATTTGGCGGATATTACCCCGATTGGATATTTTTTTTGGCGTTAGTCGACGTTAAAAGCTGCTATGACGCATAATTCATCTTTCCGCGGTGGCGATGAGAACTTTTTTCCTGTGATGCGCTCCCCAGCATGAGCGGCGAGGTTTTGGAAGGTCTGTGCTCTGTTTAGGCACCAGATCTGTAGATTCTCAAAATGATTTGCTGCCCAGGGCTTCACATAATTGCGCTTGCGTTATCAAGCAAATTACATCGATAATTATACGGCACCTATAGTTCCTTTCAAGAATATGTAAATGTTTAAATAGGAACGCAAATGGGCGTGAATGGTGGCCTTATTAAATAATTTAAGATGAAACATGAAAAGCCTCATATAATCCATGACTGTTCGTTTAAAATTGATGCTTCCGTGTTTATCACTTTCTGCTCTGGCCTCGGGTCTGCTGTGATATTGCATTTAGTGTTTGGTTTTTCTCATGAATAATGTAGTAATGTAACCGCAAATTGCTCGTTTTCATCACAGCAGGCCATATGAAATCTACAAATTGTAATGTTTGGGGTTTACTCTGAGGAACGAATCAATAAAATTAATGCTCTGTCGGCAAGAAATAAAATCATACTATTTTTTTTTCCTTCTCAGTCTGAATACTAGCTGCTGGATCTGAAGGAAACATAGCAGAACACAGTTAGAGTTCTATGACTGAGAGCAGAAGGGGAGCAGAATGAGGACTGCGCAGCCCCCCAACATGCTGTAGGAGTAACAGGAATCCTCCGGTCGGTGTGAGGGCCACATTGCAGTCTATTCCTGTCCCTGTGACTCCCATTCCTCTAACCGAGTGAGGAATGTGTGTTGATGGCGACCGCTCCTTCCCCTCCCTCCCCTCCCCTCCCTTCACAGCCCTGCCAGGTCCGACACGCTGACAGGAGCTCAGACGAGGGGGGAGGGGTTGGCTCTGGCAGTGCCCAGAAAAGGAGGTTTGCTCTTTCTCTGTGATGGGTTCACTGCAGCTCTGAGGCCGGCTGTGCCGATTCATGGCAGCTCACGACAGGCTGTGCTTCGAAGTAAAGCTGCCCTGCAGAGCCTCACCCCGCCCCACACACTGGGGGGGCTAGTGGAATTTACTGTTCATCTGTCCTCCAGAGCCCATGGTCAACGTGAGAAGAGCTGGCTTAAATGCCACGGTGTCTTTGCTATCAAATAAAAAATCTGGTGAGCTGGAGGTTAAATTGTATTCAGGGTACAGCGAAGTGAATCCTAAACATGTGCGTATTAAGTCTCTCAAATAAAGGGAAAATACTTCATACCTTACTCACATTATTCACTTTTATATTTCGTATCAGAGTGTCTGAATAAAGCTTTAAACTGATGCAGGCTATTTTTCTTAGGCACAATGTTCATTCAGTTGCTCTAGCACATATTAAAAGCATTTTATTTCAGTATTTGAATAAATGTTCCCTGCAGTTTGTTAATGGGTGAGTCATTGTAAATCTTGTCAAACATGTTCACATTTGGATGTAAAATGCTCTAATGTGGCAAACATTTTGAACTCAAAGGGTCAGGGAGACACAAGTTAAATGATTTTAACCTCATAAATTGCTCTACAATACGAAAAAAAACCCCCCCACTTTTTTTTCTAACCTGCTAAAGAGAAAACTTGACTGAAAAGTTTAAGCGTAAGGGATTAAGACAGTGAACACTCGGTCTGAGATCTTGAGATTCAATGCATCTACAGACTCCTTAGCAGAGCCAGCAAGGTACAATTGTAGAGTTTGTTTCCAAAATGCCATTGGTGCCGAAATTACAAAAATTGAGCTAACACAATGGAGAGATAGCCCTGTCAATCTTACACATGGCGCAAAAATCTGTTTTTAGAAATTCATACAATAAGGTGTATTTTTTTCATGGTCAAAGTTTGTGTTTTTCTAGAAAATGCAATAGACGCTAACATACTGTATAAAAAGCTGATTTAATCAAAATGAGGAAAATGGATATATTGTGTTTTGGAAAGAAAATCTTCAATTGAAGGCTAGAGCCAGAAGTTTGGCAATTTTCATGCCCCTTAGAGTGACTTTTATTCAGCACTGAGAGGCAGTAACATCAGGCAACAGGCAGCATGGACTACACTCTTCAAACATGGGTCCAGGGAGAGCCACGTAATCCACTGGAAGCTGAGCTATGATTTAGCACCAGTATTCACACTGTATACAGCCAGCTGACTAGGACCATAATGCATTCACCCAGACTGGCTGAAAAATGAGTGCGCGAAGCCACGTTGTGTAAAAGAACAGAGCAGCAGAGCAGATAAGTCTCTTTGAACCACGTGTAGCTCACTCTGTATATCACTGTATATCCACACAAGCTCCGGAGTGTGACTGTACCAGGACACTAGGCACAGCTGTACAGTTTAACTGAGCAGAACCACTGAGGGCATCTATGCATTTAAATATTCCATTACAGTGCATCATCGCAGTTTAACTGCCTTTGGACTAGATTCACACAGTCCAGCTGCTTGTTTGTGCCAACACTCAGACTAGAACTGTGTAGTTTTATTATGTCTAAAATGAAAAAGGTAGAGCATGCACATCCACTCGAATACAGGTGCAGGACCATCCAAAAATCCGCGAATTAAATAATTAAAGTCCGCACACTGAAGGCCAATGCTCCCCGAGAAATTTATTCAACTTGTCGATGTAAAACGTCGACAAATTGAATAAATTTCTTGGGGAGCATTGGCCTTCAGTGTGCGGACTTTAATTATTTAATTCGCAGTTTTATTATGTCACCGCATGATCAGAATGCAAGTGTCAATATGAACTTACAGTAGCTCACACTCCTAAAGGTGTAGACCTGCTGACTCAATGTGTATTGCAATGCCTCGGCAGCGGCCATTTGCTGCCCTCTGCAGGCGTCAGAGCACAGTGCATCTTCGAAAGTACCATGGTCTGGTGCAGATCGAGACACGAATGCGGTCATCCCTATTGCATAGTCGCTTTACATTGTTATACAAGCCCTTTCATGTCCTTTTTCCAGAGTTCAATGGTTTACAGTATAATTTTGATCAAGAGAACATTTTTGATTTTAATTTAAAAGCTCTACATTTCTATCCTAACTGTTGGATGAATACATTCTTAGTGGGGCTTCTTTTGATATCTAGCTCTGAATTTGTTCAGTTCACTCTCTGGAATTTGTTAAATATAACTTCATATTAGCCAGAAAATACAATATAATAGCATATCTTCAAAACTAAAATGTTGTCTTGAGAGAAATTGATATCAGTGTTACCTGCCGTGGGTAAAGTGAAAAAATAATTCATGTGTGGGAATAACATTAGAATAATATTAGATATGCTGCTGAAAAATTTGCCTAGATTATGCAGCATTGATCAAAATGACCCATAATTGACCTACAATGGAAGTTCACAATTTTATTGCAATTTTGTGGATTCTAAGTCTGCTGTCTCACCCATACTTCACGAGAGAGACCTAAAATTCGCCACTCTAGTTTTTTTTTGTGCTGAATAGATTAGAATAGCAACAGCAGGAAGTGCAGCAATTCTGATTGTCTCTATGCACCACTGTCTGATTTTGCAGGTACACTTGGAGTTAACTCCTTAGCAGTACTTTGTAAACAGTATGACACATGCTAGCTTGGAACATAGCTAGTCATACACCTGTCCTTGTTGCACACCATTTTAGGACATTACCAAAACATGATTTACACAAAACCGTGATACAGCCATTAGGATGTTGAGGTTATGGTAGTGTGATGACACCCTTCTGCAGCTACACCTGCCTGAAGGTCAAAAATGTGTAAAGTGTGCAAAGAACATAATCAATTCTACATTGAATAGACAATTTTTGTCATCAGATCCATTGAATGTACCAAAAATACACTCTTGGATGCTCCAAAAATGGCTTTATCATTGTAGGTGCCATTCTTATCTGCATCTAACAAATTGACACCATTAACATTCCATTTCTCACTAACCCCGATGAGTAATGTCATTGGTTATACTTTTTGAATTTGTCATTTTCAAGCGTGTTATCTGGTTTTGTTTGTAACTTTGACTGTTCGTGTTCAGATAACCAATGCCCAGTTAGTTACACACTGTCCAGTTGTTACTCCTTGAATGGACTGACAAACAAACTCTTTCATCAGTGGACTCCACCTTTGAGCTCTTAGGATGGGTCTCATCCCAAGACCTAAGGGCAGTATGTTGGGATCACATAGAGGAAAGCTTTCATATTTGTGGAAATTCAAAATGGAGGATTTCCCATGACCACTTGCTGCCTGTAAGCCCCTCCCGCCAGCAGGCCAGGCAGATAAAAGCAATAGTCAACCAGCTCATCTCTCTCTTTGGACTCGTAACTCTGGACTCTCTCTTTTGGGTCTGCTCTCCCCCCTTGGTGAGGCTCCTGGACCCCTGGGGGCTGCTCAGGCTGGGGTACTCCTCCCCCACCTCTGGGCCTCTCTCTCCCGTGTGACCCAGCACAGAGGGGCCATGCTGAAGCATCAGCCGCTACCAGGAGTAGAACAAGCCTAGGAAGCAATAGCTTGCTTTTGAGGAGCGGCCAGCCTCCCTCTTTACACAGCAAAGACAGGGACCTTTCCAGCACCAGAACTACTCTTTTCAGCCAGATCAGCATCGTCCAGGATTGGATCCTCCACTGAGCAGCAACTATCAAACCTCCTTCCTCTACTAAGGACTGGTAACAACTGGGCATCCAAACCTTCTTTTATGACTAAGATGGACTGTATGTATTTGTAAAATGACAGTTGTTGTGATTGTTTTTAGGATTGTGTTTTAGTAGGTCAGGATGGTATTAATGTGTAGCAGACAGGGTCTCGCATGTAAATAACCTCCTGTATACTAACACGGCACCTTTCCTGTGCAAAACACATGCATATCTCTTCATTTTAACTTAATATACTGAAACACAGTGAAAACGCAACACCTAATTTTTAAAATTGTTGCTGATTTTTTTGCAGCCATCAAAATTACCACAGAAGATATATAGTGGTATGAAGGTTAAAAGCTGGAATTTGCGCAAGTCCAGGTTCAAACCCAGTTTGTGTGTCTGTCAGGGGATCACTTCTCCAAAATGTAAGTTTGCCATGTCATTAGCAGAAGGTTGAATGCATCAGTGCAAAGCAAGACATTGGACACATAAAAGGCACAGTGGCTCATCCCCATCAGCATCAGTGTCAGAATGTCACGGCTTACAGAACAGCAGAGGTAGTGAGCTTTGGGGATGCTGCTTGGGGGAACATCTCAAAGAGAGGTTGCCTGCTGGTTCAGGGTCAGTCCATCCACCATCAACAGACTGGAGCATCGCTACCAACAGACAGGAAGCGCTCACCACCGCCCCTGACTAGGACAACTTCCGGTTACGATGGCACATCAGGACTGACACATCCGGCGGATTCATGTGAGGAATCGGTTCCAAACAGCAACAGACATGGCTCGGAACTTGACACCACGGATGCCCCACTATGCCATGACTGTGATTCAGCGACTGCGAGCTGCGGGATTAAGGTGCTGGAGGCCATATCAAGGCAACATCATGACACAATGTCATAGAGAAAACAGACTCCAATTTGCTCGACGTCATCATCTTCAGCTGCCACGAGTCGTCCATCGTTGGGTTTTTTTCAGACAAATCAAGGTTCTGTGTCTCATTTGCTGATGGCTGACAACAGGTGTATAGGAGGCAATATGAACGTCATCAAGAAAGATGTGTTCTGGAGAGAAATGGGTTTGGTGGGGGTAGTGTCATGGTCTGGGCTGCCATTCATGAGAGATTTTGGACTGAACTTGTTGTGATTCGTGGAAGTCTAATGGCACAGCGATATGTGGATAAGATTTCAAGACCAGTTCTTCGACCACTGTTGAGCAGAGTTGGGACCAAGTCATCATGTCCAAGTCAAATCAAGTCACTGGTCATTAGCTCAAACTCAAAGCAGACGAGGGAGAGCAATGAGGAGTGAAAGGGGGCAGGGGAACAAATTAGACAATGAGCTTACTAATTAACAAGCAGAGTGGGGAAAGCTGAAAGTGTTAAAAGCTTAGATACATTTAAGATCAGAAAAGTGTCAATGTCAATATGAAATGCAGCTCATGGCTCTCTCAGCTTTCCCCACTCTGCTTGTTAATTAGTAAGCTCATTGTCTAATTTGTTCCCCCGCCCCCTTTCACTCCTCATTGCTCTCCCTCGTCTGCTTTGAGTTTGAGCTAATGACCAGTGACTTGATTTGACTTGGACATGATGACTTGGTCCCAACTCTGTTGTTGAGCAACCATGGACAACAATGATTACTGTTCACGATCCAACACGACAACGCCCATCCCCACACTGCACACCTCACCAGAGACTTTCTCCAACGAGCAGGAGTTGATGTTCTGCCTTTGCCATCCATTTCACCAGATCTTAACCACATTAAACACATGTGGGATGAACTGGGTCGTTGTGTGCGCCACCGTCAACGTCAACCACACAACGTCGCCGAGTTGACAGCAGCACTACAGGAGGATCGGAGGAACTTTTCCCAAGCAACTGTGTGACGTTTGTGTGAAACGATGCCTCGCCGTTTACGCGCATGTGTCCAAGCACAGGGAGGACTCACTCGCTACTGACAGTTTGTGGAGGGTCTGTGCATTCACAATGGCGTATCGGAAACATTTGCTGAGATAATGTGTTGAAACTTTACAGTGCTATGGACAATGAAATATTTTTTTTATTCGTTCTAAAATTGAATCGAAAAACATTGGTTGCTTCCTCTTTTTGGTTATTAAATATGGGTGTTGCGTTTTCACTGTGTGTCAGAATATATACACAAACACAACATTGAGCATTTTAAGTCATTTAAACTGACTTTAAACTCTCTTTTTTAAACTTTTCTTTGTTACAAAGACTTGGTCTCGTTACAGTAGGGTTGCCCTCCCCCATTTCCGCATGGTCAGATAAAGCACCTCCGTTCACACCTTTGATCATCCCTTTTGTTCTCTCTCACATACATACACACACACCCACGCACACACACACCCCTCCTTCATTCTGCATATATTGTGTAGTGTAGTCAACATTGTGTGTTTTATTTGTTTTATTTCAATAAATATTCTCAAAAGACATATGCTGTGGTTATTAATGTTGTACAAGAGTGAATGAAATTGCCAACCTCTTATAAGTAGAACTCCAAATCTTTCAACCTAACTATTGATAAGGTAATTATAATTATTAATTCAATTATTGATCAATTTCCAGATCAATCGATTAGTGAATATTGAGACTGAGGTTTTATTAATTGATTATCATTTTCCCTTCATTGAGGAAGGTTGGTGCCCCGAGGTATTCATATTAATACTTAATATTAATATTACAATATAATATATATTTTTGATAGTCAAATTAATAATTTGATTAGGCAAATTGCCTCAACACATGGTGTCCACTTCTGAGGTGTAACCCCAACAGCTGGTGCCCTTGTGTGACATGCCATTGCACGCACAAGAACGTCGCCACTGCTTGGGCATTATCACCACAAAGGTGCCACCATTTGAGCCATTGCCCCAGCACGGCCTTATCTTTCACATGGGAGACTGGAGCAGTTTGGCTTTTTGCTCATGCAGCTTTTGGCAACCTCATGCTAACATCTGAAGAACAGCAGGCCTCACTTGCCTTTGTTAAGGTCAGTTTTCATGATTCCATAATAAGAAACAGGCTGGGCAAAAATGGCATCTATCCTTGCTTAAAATGTGAAAAACTGTTCATGAACAGTTCACAACACTGTTCATGATTTATGTTCATGAATCATTCATCAACTGTCCCTGAACACTTGATGGCCATTCATGAACGTTGTGCATGAAAAACATTCATGAACTGTTCGCAAACTTATTCCTGAACCCTTCATGAACAGTTCATAAACATTCATGAACAGTTCATGAACATCTACATTCATTAAATTAAGTTCCTGAAGTTTTTGAGGACATTGTTTTTAACATAAGTTGATGAACACTTGAAGAACATGTGAGGAACTCTTTCTGGTAATTGGTGAACTGTTCATGAATTATTCATGAACTGAAAATAGTTTGTGAACAATTTTCGCCGGGTACGGGAGACGGAAAACACTGCTGACCGAAAAGAACACAAAAGTTTGTCTCATAAAATTGCTGCAAAACATCTTAATGACCCCTAAGATTTTTTGACGGTATTCTGTGGACTGATGAGTCAAAAGAGGAACTTTTTGCAAGACAAGGGTCCTGTTATATGTAGTGTAAAACAAACACAGAATCCCACAATAAGAACATCATGCTAACAGTCAAACACAGAGATGGTAGTGTGATGGTCTGGGGCTGCTCTACTGTTTCAGAACCTGGGCGACTTCTATAATTGATGGAGCCATGAATACTGCCCTCTTCTGGAAAATCCTGAAAGAGAATGTTCTGCCATCAGTTTGTGATCTAAAGCTCAAGGGCAGTTGTGTTATGCAGCAGGACAATGATTCAAAAAGCACACAAGCAGGTCCACTTCTGAAAGGCTCAAAAGAAACAAAATGAAGGTTTTGGAGTGGCCTAGTCACAGCCCTGACTTTAATCCATTGGTGCCGCATGACTTTAAACAGGCAGTTCATGCTCAAAACTTTCCAATTTGCCTGCATTGAAACAATTCTGCGAAGAAGAGTGGGTCAAAATTCATCCACAGCAATTGAAGACCTGGGTGCAAGAAGTACTTAAGTCACATTTTCCAAAAAATGAGCTGACACTACTACCATAAAGTAGAGTGTCATGTGCATCATTTAAATCCAAAAAATTCCAAATATAAGTACGCAAGTCCTCAATACTGATATACGGCCTTCCCTGAATCTACTGAATTTTTGTGCAAGAAATACTCAAGTCTTTGCAGAAGTACTCAAGTCCTTGATGTCATCAGGAACAAGTGCCTAAGTCCATGACTGTCCAATCAGCTGCTAGTATGTGTCATGTGACAAGCGTAGCAAAAGTGACTGTTTGGCAATCAGAAAATGATTGAAACGGAATTTGTGTGGTAAGAAGTACAAAAGTCCGAAACTGATTTTCTTGTTTTTTTCGTAATAAAGCATTATTTTTCCACAAAAACGTGTCTGTCTACTTTGTATAACCCCTGGGACTAGCAGCAGGCGCCACTGAATGTTATCTTTTAAAAAAAGTATCTGCAGCATGTTTTCAAAACTTTTACCCTTAATATCTCAAAAGTGTTATTTTGTGACCAAAGTACTTCTTGCACCCAGGTCTTCAATTTCTCCAGTAATTGCAAATGTTTGATTGCAGTTGCAATCCCCAAAGATGGCACGACCTGTCATTAGAATTATTTGTATTGCATGAGTGAAATTACATTTTGCCTTCGATAAATGAAATAATAATTTAAAAGAGGCATTTTGTGTTTACCTGTTACCTTTGTCTATTATTTAAATTAGTTAATAATCTGAAACATTTATATATGACAAATTAGCAAAAGCAGAGGAAATGGGAAGGGGGCAAATACTTTTTCACAGCGCAGTATTTCATTGCCTGGCAATTTTTCACATTAAGGCTTGTGATTGGGTGATATCTGAGATAGGGTCTTTTTTTTCAATCAAAGCGTATCTCAGAGAACACCAGAATGGTACAATAAACCCACCATAGACAAGGAAATCAGAAGCCAGCTGTAATGTTGATTAATTTACATGAACAGAAAGAGTATTTTAGGCCCTATGACTTGATTGGACCCAAATAAAGGAGCTGAAAACTGGACTGTCCAGATGAGAACCGGACATCTGGCAACCCTATTTGTTTGCTTGACTTAAATAAGGTAAGTTTTTTTGTGGATGAGCGACAAGGCCTATTGCTGCTGGGTTGCTGCTGGGCTCAGCAGAGGGCAGTCCAACAAAAGCATAGTGCAGAATTACGCAAGTTATTGGTTTATCCCATTCATGCTGCTAGCCGTAAGGCTGAAAAAAGGCTCGCTTGGATGAATTTTAACTTAGATGAGAGTCTTGCACTGTCAACTTATTTAACTCTTAGCCACCTCTGAGCGCTTGTTCCCACTTCCTGCAAAAACACAGCTAATTGCACAAACTTCAGCTGACCAGGCATACAAAGGGGTAGCATGCCATGCATCATCGGGTGAGTTGTTACTCTACTCTGTGCAAGACATCTTGTAATGTCTCTGTTTCCCTGTTTGTCAGTAGTCCTACAGCTACAAAGATGTACGGTAATTTGGAAATAAGCAGAGACAGCAGCACTGTGAGTCGACCCCACCACTTGGCCAGCAGCAGATTGTCATTGTGGACCAGGAAATCTGACAATGACCTTGTTCAAGCCTTGTTCATGCGGCTTAGCCTGGTCTGCGACAACCATAGAAGACCCAAGTCACTGGCCCTCAGCAGCGTCCTTTGGAAGTTCCCCAAAGCCACAACTTTATGTCGCTTCAAGACATTACTCTAACTCGACCGCAGTCCCTCATCTAAACTATTCCCTGTAGTTATTGCTTGCAGTCTGTGATTTTGTCACAAATTCAGCACGCAGGAACCACATGCAGATCTCAGAAAAGCTGATAGGGCATCAACAATAATAAAAGATAGAAGTTTTCAATACTATAAAAGAGGATGATTGTCAGAAGACCGAGGTCCGAGGTCTAGTGGGAACAAACAGGAGCACTGGAGGACAGGCTAGGCGTAGTAGAAGGGACTGGTCAGTTGCTGGGGTGTCAAGACGAATGGATCAGGGCACCTGGGACAGAAGCACACTCGCAAACTTGGATGAAGAAGATATTGGGATAATCCCCACTCACTAGGACCAAGGGCATAAGGAATTGAATCCCAAAAAAATAGATACTTGGAGGTAAAGTTTAAACACAGAACAGATAGAAAACAGTCTAGCAAAGGGGCGACGAAAACAAGGACCCCGGATGCATTAAGACAACAATGAACAAAGTGGAAATGAGTGTACAAAGCATGGAGAGGAGATGCAAGCGAGGTATAAAGAATGAAACAATAATTGTACTGGAAGGCACTGAGACATGACCTCCACCGTTGTGAAATTGTTGGCAAATTCGGATTTCTCCTGGTAAGTATTTGTACAAATAAAGTGATCTGAAAGCTGATGTGGATGTTAGTGTCACATGACATCAGTGCTCAACAGCACTGTCTTTACATGCATCAAAATTCTTTCTGGTCCTGAATCAATTGGATACCTTGCTGCAGACCCAAACCAAACCCCACAGAGCCCTAAACAGGCAGATATAATAATGCCTTAAAGAACTATCAGCTACTGTCAAAATTTTTAAATGCTGAATTTAACCAACCATTCCATTCTACATTGCGACACACATTTCTTGCTTCAGAAACCTTACCTCTTTGTATCTGCCGCATAATCCCTCTAGTAAATCTGCCATCTTTTTGAAGTTCGTGACTTGTATCAAAGAGATCGTTCTAACTGACAGTTGGGTTCTCTCTTCAGGTTGGACGGCAAAAATAGTACTGTTCAGTGCTTAGACATCTCAGTGATCAACTTGAACCCAGTGCTTTCCCTGAATTCCATCTCCTGTTCTAGGATTTTTTTTAACAGTGCAACCTGATTTATTTGAAAATTGCACTTCATCATAATGTTTTCAGCGTTCAAAAGAATAGGTTGCATTTGCAGGGAAGTGTACTTGCACGCTGGTTGCCGTGCTCGAAGTGATAATAATTAATTTATTAAATTGCCAACGCTTCTCACTCGAAGCTGTTTATTTTGTTTGTTCTGTTATTACTAAGCCTGGAGCACACAGAGAGACTGGGACTTAGAAGTGAATCTGTAACTGGATTTTATTGCTGTCCCCACCTTTCACCTTAAGCCTGCCGCAGACGGTGCAACTTTGCCTGCGTATCTAGCTTGCTAGATATTTTCGCGTCACGCGAGGAAGTTACTCACCGTGTGGGGGCTACCTGCTGCAACGTTACAGCTCAATGGTGCTTTGAGCCCCCACCGATGTCTGCAAGGCAGCAGCTGCCTGGAAAGCACCTCCCGCCCCTAGACCTCTGTCCAATCACAATCAATCACATGATATGCCCTCTGATCCAATCATAACAATCAGCGGGTAGGCTCACATTCTTCCTCTTCTTCTTCTTCTATTGGCGTGTATTTGCCCAGTCCTATGGGTTACATTACCGCCGTCGACTGGAATGGAGTGAGGGCCAGTTGTACAAGTCAGAGGATCCCCGGCGCAAACATTACTTCAGTATATAACAGTGGCGGTCCGTCGGCAGAAACACAGGGCCAGCTATAACAACACCTTCCACTGCTGAATGACCTACACCTCTCGCAGTTTACCTCTCCTGATTAGCAACAGTTGCTCAGACTAATTAGTAGAACCGACGAGAGTCTAATTTATTTTTGAAAGCCTTGTTATACATTGCACTACGAAATTATACAACGTTTTCTTCCGCACATCAATGACTATGTACAATCCCAATTCCAAAATAGTTGGGACGAAGTGTAAATTCTGAATAAAATCAAAATGCAATGACTTTCAGATCACATGAGCCAATATGTTATTTACAATAGAACATAGATAACATTTCAAATGTTCAAACTGAGACATTTTACACTTTTATCCACAAAATGAGCTTATTTCAATTTTTCTGACTGCAACAGGTCTCAAAAATGTTGGGACACAGGCAAAAAAGGGCTGAAAAAGCAATTAATATATAAAAGAATCAGCTGAAAGAACAAGTAATTAAGTTAACTGGCATCAGGTGTGTGACATGATTGGCTATGAAAGGGATGTCTTAGAGAGGCTGAGTCTCTCAGAAGTAAAGATGGCCAGAGGCTCTCCAACCTGTGAAGGCTTGTGTAAAAAAATTGTGGAATACTTTAAAAACAATTTTCCTCAACGCCAAATTGCAAAGGCTTTGAAGGTCTCATCATCGACAGTGCATAACATCATCAAAAGATTCAGAGAAGCTGGAAAAATCTCTGTGCATAAGGGACAAGGCCGAAGACCTTTACTGGATGCCCGTGATCTTCGGGCCCTCAGACGCCACTGCATCACTCACCGGCATGATTCTGTCATTGACATTACTAAATGGGCCCAGGAATACTTCAAGAAACCACTGTCTGTAAACACAGTCCGCCGTGCCATCCACAGATGCCACCTAAAACTCTATCATGCAAAAAGGAAGCCATTGTTGAGCATGATCCAGAAGCGCTGCCGTGTTCTGTGGGCCAAGGCTAATTTAAAATGGACTGTAGCAAAGTGGCAAAGTGTCCTGTGGTCAGACGAGTCTAAATTTCACATTCTTGTTGGAAATTATGGGCGTCGTGTCCTCCGGGCTAAAGAGGAGAAAGGCCACCCCTCCTGTTATCAGCGTTCAGTTCAAAAGCCAGCATCTCTGATGGTATGGGGATGCATTAGTGCATATGGTGTGGGACACTTGCATGTTTTAAAAAGCACCATGAATGCTGAAAGGTATATAAAGGTTTTAGCGCAACATATGCTCCCCTCCAGACGACATCTATTCCAGGGAAGGCCTTGTGTATTTCAGCAGGACAATGCAAAATCACATACTGCATCTATTACAACAGCATGGCTTCGTAGTAGAAGAGTCCATGTGCTGAACTGGCCTGTCTGCAGTCCTGATCTTTCACCGATTGAGAACATTTGGCGCATAATTAAACGAAAAGTCCATCAAAGGAGACCCAAAACTCTCCAGCAGCTGGAAGCCTGTATTAAACAAGAGTGGGATCAAATTCCAATAGCTAAACTCAAGAAACTTGTCTCCTCAATGCCCAGACGCCTCCACTCTGTGTTAAAAAGAAGAGGGGATGCTACACCATGGTAAAAAGGCCCCTGTCCCAACTTTTTTGAGACCTGTAGCGGCCATCAAATTTGAAATGAGCTCACTTTGTGGATAAAATTGTAAAATTTCTCAGTTTCAACATTTGCTCTGTTATCTCTGTTCTATTGTGAATAAAATACTGGCTGGTGTGATTTGAAAGTCACTGCATTTTGATTTAATTCACAATTTACACTTTGTCCCTACTATTTCGGAATTGGGGTTGTACTAATTAGTCTGTGCAACTGTTGCCAAACAGGCAAAGTAAACAGAGAGGATTAAGTAATTCAGCTTAGAGTTCAGAGTTTGTTCAGAGTTTGAAGTATTTATATGCTTTTTTGTTACTGTGTTATAATAATCAAAAATATATGAGTTTCTCAAAAATGCAGCATCAGCACTTTCTTATTGAAAGCCAACTCAACACTTATATTTATGAAACTGGTCTGGAGGTCATTCACAATGTCACATTCCTTTTATGTACACAAAGAGAACACGGCAGTACCTGCCTATCTACACTAACTGTACCTCGGCTGTTATCTAAAACAACCAAAAATCATGCTATTAATGCATCCATGAGAGTAAACATGCATTTTGCTTGCCATAAACTACGATTTCCCTGAAAGTTCAAAGCTTCTGGCCTAGTTTCTTCATCAGAAGGTTTAACTGGTGAACATAAATGCAAGACTCCAAAGCCTCTTAAAAAGTAATCTATCAGAATTTCAGAATTAAAAGATGAAACTTGTAAAAGTATGCCAAGTACCTTTATACTCCATCTAAGCAGCCATCACCCCAGTCTACCAACAGCACAGTTTTTGAACTCTGTCTTTATTAACTGGGGCGCTTCACTAAATCATTCCAGTTAAATTCCTCCAATTATATTGAGCATCTGGCAAAATAAATATACATCTTTCAGTCAGCACTCTTTCCAGTATACTGGCATTTCTGACAGGTATATGGAGCAAGATTTTCCAGTTGGGGTTTGTAAACAGAACATTCAAAGTTGGGTGCTCCTCAGCCCATCTCAATTACACCAGAAGCACTATGCTGCAGTGAAGTGCTATGGCCCGCCCTCGCGCTGTGATTGGCTGGGAGTGATACACCCACTGCCCAAAGGCTGATGCCCAGAAATATCACATGCAGAAAAACAAAGAAAATTAAGGCAGATGGCAGGGTCGTAGACACCCCCATGTACTTCCAGTGTGTCATGAGTGATGATCGAGAGGAACTATTTTTGTGATTGTCTGTATGTTTTTTTACGAATATCCTACTCAGAATACCTTTAAATATAATTTTGATTTTAACGCTGGAACTAAATTTTACCCGTGGTAGTTTCCAAATTTATATTACTATGATTTCACAATCTTTGATTTTCCTAAAATTATGTTGTGCCGAACTCCCAATTCTTAAATATTGTAAAGATAAATCCAGGTTAAAAACCTTGGCATTTATATACATCCATTCCACCTTTTCGGGCCTGCGACACATTCCAAAAAATGTTGGGACAGGAACAATTGTGGACCAGTACTGAGGTTAAAAATTTTAACAATGGTGTGATTTAAAAAAAATTGATGTCAGCAGGCAGTTATAATCAGGGTTTGGTCCAACAGCAGCATCCAAGGAAGGGCAAGCCCTTCAGGAGCAAACATGCGTGGAGGATTGCCAATTTGACAACAAATGCGGAAGAAAATAATCAAAAGGCTACAAAATGTTCCTCAAAGAAAATCGGAACATTTTTGGATACTTTAACCTCTACGATGCATAACAAAATTGAAAGATTCAAGGAATCTGGAGAAATTTCTGTGTGTATGGGGTAAGAGTGCAAGCCAGTGCTGAATAATTGTGATTTCTGATCATTCAGACAGCTTTGCATCACAAACCTCAAATTTTTGATGAGTGATATAACCACACGAGCTCAGGATTACTTTGGCAAACCTGGAATTACAGGGAGGCACAGCATGCTGAGTGGACTGGTCTGCCATGTGCCTTCCACAAGGAGAATTATTCAGAATTTTACTCCTAGTACACATTCTTCCTCAAGCCCCCTATCTGCATGCTCCATTATGTAGCTAGTTTTACCAAATCTGTGGTATATCAAAAATGCTTGCAAGAAAATGTAATTTAAATTAAAAGAAACCAAGGCTCGCAAAATAAGGGGGACGAGGTAGTCTTTCTGGTCCTCAATTCGGCTTTTGTTCTTTATGTATGGCCAGGGAAAGAGGGTCCCCTCTTTTTAAAGACATTAAAGTGTCGCCTCCCGAACATGCTCTGGCTTTTTCTAATTTACAGCACTTGCTCTTGCATACTTGCCTGTGTGCCTGGTCCACTGTGCTGAATATTAAACAAGGGCATTTACTATTACTGCTGGATTCAGGAGCCATAGTTGTCAACAAATTCTCATTTGCAAGACACTGCAACCGATAACCGTGTGTGACTCGTGCAGTGTCCAAATTCCCTATAAGCGCGCTGCTTTCTAAAGCCTCTGAGCACTGGCTCTATCCTTCCTGAGGGGTTTTTCTTTTCCAAGGAGCGGCAGACAGCAGCTAGCAATTTTCAGTAGGAGACATTTTTGAAACCAGTTCCTTAATATCTTGCAGTCCTTCATAATTAAATTGCTTCTGGAGAGCAAAAAATGCTTGCCAAATGAAGACATCATTTTAAGGACCTTGTTCCTCCAGGATTTCGGGTAGGTTAAATCAATTCCGTCTGACTAAAGTCTCTTTTTCAGTCAAGCAAGTTAACTTTTCATAATGCTGTACTGAAGTATGAATGATTGAATGATTCAACATGATCAAAACACTGATAATCATATTGGAAAATTATATGTTGAATGCAACAATCTTAGAATTGCTTATTGATTGCTACTGAACCAGTAATAATTACCAGCAGGTTCAAACGAGCAACATTTGTGCTAGCTCTGGTTTATTATTTTACATCTTTTTGTTGTTCAGACTTTATTTGTGCTCTCCAGCTAAATTTATACAAATATTTCTGACAGCATGTGCACTGATTTTTTCCACAAGGTGTTCCACTGAGGTTAGAAAAGTAAGATCAAGAGCGTTCTAGTGCAGCTGAAGACATCAGCAGTATTATATCTGAGAGTTGATTAAACTATTTGCTTCACTGTGCACTCCAAAGAGAAATGCAATTACAACTGAAACTCACACTGTAGGTTTGCCTCTTGCCAGGAACAGATCTGTCGCGGATCAACTTAACACAGGTACGTGCATCAGAGCTATATCACTGCTTTCTGCCAGAAAGATCCAAAGTTAGATGCTTTGTTAGTCTCTATGTGCATGAGAGTACACTCCTGGGTAAAGAAAGGGCTCAAGCCAAAAATGACTCTTTTAATGACCCTGACATTGGACTTGAAATTATCAAGTATTAAACAGATAGGTAAAGTTACTTAGAGTGACAGCTTTTCTTTAAATATTTACGCCTTATGGGGAAACTTGCAGACAGTTTTTATAGAAAGGACATTAGAACAGTAAAATTCAATCTTTCCTTTCTTGAATGAGCTTAACTGCAATTTTCTCCTGTAACTCAAAACATTAAATGGCCTCTCACAATTAAACAGCTCCACTTCAAAGTGAAGCAATTTCCAGCTTTTTCCCAAACAGTTCACTGCAGCAAAATTAACAACCAAATTGCAAGACAGAAGATCTCTGGAGGGCACTCTTTTTATCTCAGCTAATTTTCTGACCAGTCATTCGCTGTTAAGACAATTAAAAGCTTAATATTTTGCCATTTATGGGTTGGCCCCTCTCTTTTTTTTTTTTTTGGCTGAGGGGTGCACCTGTGGGTGTGAGCCTTGCGAATCAGTGCATTTGTGTGTGTGTGTGTGTGTGTGTGTGTGTGCCTGTGTTTGTGTGTGCGTCTGTCTGTCGGTCTGTGTGTCTATGGGTTAGAGAGTGTGAGAGTGTGCGATACGTTTTTTTGATGAACAAAGACAGTCAGGTCATGGATTATTGGCACCAGTGGCGGCTGGTGAACTGGCGATAGGGGAGGCTCAAAATAATCCCTAAAAATTAATGATTGGTCACGACCTGTTTTCAATCATTAATTTAAATTACCATTACAGAAACTCTGAAAACTCTCAACATTATCAGACGTGAGCAGTTTTCTTTTATAACACATGCTGATTACGACTCCGGTCTTTTTTCAGGGATTGGAAGCAATGCATGTGTTTCATGATCGTTTAATGAAATAAGATCATTTGAAATGTATTTATGCAATTCCATTGCTTTCAACCCCTCCATGCACAAGGACTTCAATTCTGCGCGAGAATCTCTTACATACGCGTTGATTGAATAATTGCTGACTACAGCAGGGGAATGTGATTATGCCACTTAAATTCACACCGAATGCATGAGAGTTGACAGGTATGCGTTATTAATGAAAACTGACCACACCTGATAATGTTGAGAGTTTTCAGTTTCTGTAATGGTAATTTAAATTAATGATTGAAAACAGGTCATGACCAATCATTAATATTAAGGGATTGTTTTGAGCCTCCCCTATCGCCAGTTCACCAGCCGCCACTGATTGGCACCCTTGATAAAAATGCAAAAAAAGGCTGCATACACGACGCAGTAATAATCATCCACCTGCTCAATTCAAACACATGAGAAAAGCTTGCATAGGGTTGAATAATTTCATATTTTAATGACTGGGCTTGATTAGTGGGTGCATTTAAGCTTGTTTGTAGAATAATTTCCATCCATCCATCCACCATTTTCCGCCGCTTATCTGGTGCCGGGTCGCGGGGGTAAGAGCCTAAGCAGAGAGGCCCAGGCCCCCCCTTCCCAGCCACTTCCTCCAGCTCCACCTGTCAAGAAGTGGTCGGGGGGGGACACCAGATGCAGGAACAATGAGTTTATTAATGAACACCAAACACTAAAGGAGAAAGGTAGGCAAGTAGGCCAGAAATAAAACACCGTGCACATGCACTGAACGACAGGGAAAAACTAAGGTACACTGCCCAAGGCAGGGGGAAACAGAAGTACTCACTCAAAGAGTGGCAAAACAGATCTAAACTAGAAAACAAAAACTTTACCTAATTGACTGACGGAACAAGAAACACTGGAAGACTTAGACAAGGGAGAAGAACAAGACGTGGATGCAGCAAACGCAAGACTCGGGAATGGCTCAAAGGAAATACTCTGGAAGGCACAGGAGCTGAGATTTCACAATGAAGCGCATAGCAAATACAAAGTTCCGCCTGATGATCTCTTCACTCTCGCCCACAGAAATACACACGGGAGGAGGCGGGGACTCGGAAGGCAATCTCAGAAGGAAACAGAAACACATGGGATTAATAAACAAATTCACGAGAACCGGGTTAACAATAATGACTCGAGACAAGACGCTGAGACAATCAATCAAACTAGACGATTTAGATCAAGGTAATATAAACGTGACAAGTATAAAAACACCACGAGAGAAGCGAAGGAAAGCATAGCGTAAACGTAGTTAAACAGGGAAAGCTTAGGAAGAAATTACAAAAGCTAGAAATGCTCGCACTCGCTAATGAGTTAATACTACGTGACAAATATATTCAATCACCCCCAATTAGTGCTGGTTAGTACGGGTTAGTAATGATCCTATCAGAGAACGCATTCACTCAGAGTTTAGCGAGACCCAGAATTAAGCACAGGTGGAAACAATGAATGAAATACCACAGCCGAAACCGAAAGAGGAAACGTGATTGGACAACGAGACGCAGGCATGCTGAAGGCTGTCACGCGACATCACTGGAGATTGGCAGAGAGGGAATCGATCATCAGACGGCAGAATGAAAGCTGAAAAATAAACTAAGAGTAAGGCACGGGAGAAAAGGCACAAGCACAAAAATAAAAGTAATGAGCACAATGACAAAACAGCACATATGAGGCAGAACCATAACACACCTGGGGGATCCCATGCCGTTCCCAAGCCAGCCGGGATATATAGCCCCTCCAGCGTGTCCTGAGCCTGCCTCGGGGCTCCTCCCAGTTGGATATGCCCGGAAAACCTCTAAAGGGAGGCGTCCAGAAGGCATCCAGACTAGATGCCCGAACCACCTCAACTGACTCCTCTCGACACGGAGGAGCTGCGGTTTTACTCTGGGCTGCTCCCGGATGTCCGAGCTCCTCACCCTATCTCTAAGGGTCAGCCCAGCCACCCTACGGAGAAAGCTCATTTCGGCCGCTTGTATTCGGAATCTCATTATTTGGTCACTGCCCAAAGCTTGTGACCATAGGTGAGGGTTGGAACGTAGATTGACCAGTAAATTGAGAGTTTTGCATTTATGCTCAGCTCCTTCTTCACCACAACGGACCAGTACAACACCCGCTTCACTGCAGATGCTGCAGCAATCTGTCTGTCAATCTCGCGCTCCATCCTACCCTCACTCATGAACAAGACCCCGAGATACTTAAACTCCTCCACTTGGGATATCAACCCACCCCCCACTCGGAGGGGACAATCAACCTTTTTCCGGGAGAGAACCATAGCCCTAGATTTGGAGGTGCTGATCCTCATTCTGACCGCTTCACACTTTGCGCTGGAGATCACAGCATGGTGAAGCCAACAGGACCACATCATCTGCAAACAGCAGAGATGCAATCCTGAGGCCACCAAACTGGACTCCCTCCAAACCTCGGCTGCGCCTTGATATCCTGTTCATTTTATTTTCCTTTATTACAGGGAAGTCCCACTGAGACCGAGGTCTCTTTTTCAGGGGAGCTCTGAATACAATCAAACAATTACAAAGTCGGTTAACACAGAGCTCAATAAATTTCACACAATTAACCTATGGCTAAGCCCCGCCCCCTCCACTGACTTGGACAAACAATCAACATTTTAGAACAGGCGCTAATGGCTGGTATCACAGTCGGAGATATTTTTCAGGATGCTATCGATGATTTTTGGCGATAGAAGGCTCAAAGGTGTCTGGTGTGAAAGCAGCTTTATCCAGGGGAGACACTTCTCTCAGTTATGATGTGGCTTTGGGAAGGGTACAAAATACACCCCATCGCCCAGCCTCCCGGGATACCTCGTATTGGAGTTAAATTTACCCCAAGCACAGTGTTTGACCATTTTTTTAACTTAGAAACATTTTAAAACCCCATAAAAGCGAACGATTCAGTGTCTCTGTAATGCATTTCAATGGAAGTTCAGGCTCAGAATGTCCGAGTATATGGGGAGAGAATACGCACTGTGATTGGCTCATTGCATTTGAGGGCGGGGTTTAGCCATAGGTCAATTACAAACAACAATTGCAGAATAAAGGAAAAAAAACTTTAAAATACAGTTAGAAATAAAAAAGAGAATAATAAAATAAGTAGAACATACAAATACAAAGGACAGAGAACAAGTCCACAGTTAAAAATAAAGGCAAGTACATCTGGCCTCCTCAAGTAACGTCTCCCACAGTCGACTCTTGAAGAACTCATATGGAATGAGACAATCAAGCTTCAGATAGTCTTGGCATCTATTCCAGAAACAGGGTGGATATGAGCTAAAAGCAGAACAGCCCAAATTTGTTCTAGTCCTGGGTGCCTCCAACAAAATCCACCCTTGCAATCTGATATGCTGGCTTCTGATTTTGATGGACAAGAGCCTTGTGAGGTACAGTTCAGGAACCACTCGCGAGAGACAGAAATCCAAAAAACGTATGCCTTTAATGGGGTCCGAGTCAAAGCCAAAAAACACAATAATTGCCAAGCCACAATACGAAATCCAAAAACAGAGTCGACCGGACAGGCAGGGGTCAGAACCAGGAAGACAGATGAGCAAAGGTACAAAAACGGTAAGCAAGAAGTCGTAGTCGGTGAACAAATCCAAGGGTCATACACAGGGCATCCAAACACAGAACTCGTGGTCATACAAAAAGGGTCAAAATCCAAAAAGACAAAACAGTACAAAAGGGCAAAGGCAAAAATCGTAGTCGGACAAACCAGTAGAAGAAAAGCAATACTCAAAGGCATACAAGGCGCTCTGCACAATGAAATATTGATCAACGTTCTGACAAGGAGCTGGCTGTGAAAAGACTGCTTAAATAGCCGGGAGGAAATTCACATGCTATGCAGGGAACAGGTGAGCTGGATTAGACTAATTACATCGGGAGAATCACATGAGGGAAACCCTAACCACGAAAATTGGCGAAAGCCAAGACACGGACGGGAATCACACAGACAGCCTGTGACATTTAAACAGCTCCGGTCAAGGAGTTCTAAGTGCACAGAGAACGAGTGCAGGAAAGTAATTAAACACGTGCGAGAGATCTCGCAGAAACGCAGGGGGAGATAGTTAAAGCTGAGCAAGAGGCGGAGACTACAACAGGGCGATTGCTGAGGGGGAATTAGTATTAATTAGTAGCGGTGCAACTTTACAGATTTAACTAGAGTGCTCATTAGTAAGTTAGTAATCTATATACATGGATTAGTTGCGTTAGTAGACTATGATACAAAATACAAACGTTAGTTTTGTTAGTAATCAGAACAGTAAGGCGAAGGAAGTAAACGAGAATCGAAGGAATACGTTAAACACCAGAATACATTTAAATCACCCGGCGTAAGTGAGCACACAGACCGGGAAGACGGACTGAACCAACTAGATCACAAGACAGGGGAGACAAGTGCAATGGAACTGAGAAATGGAACACAAAACCAGAATCATGACAGTACCCCCCCCCCCCCAATGAAACGCCTCCTGGCGTTTCTCACTGGCATGGCCTAGGATGTTCCTTGTGAAAGTCCCTTTTTAAAGACTTGTCCAAAATGAATCGAGTGGGAATCCAGCTCCTCTCCTTGGGGCCATAGCCCTCCCAGTCAATGAGATACTGTGGGCCCCGACCCTGCCGACGACAATCCAGGATGGCGCGCACAGTGTACGTCTCACAACACGAGGGGGTGGCGGGGGTTCGGGGCCAGAACACAGGGGGTGGGACACGGCCGGCTTAATCCTAGAAACATGGAAGGAGGGGTGCACTTGGCGCATGGTGAGGGGTAGTCTCAGCCTGACGGCTGTGGGGCTAATGATACGGTCAATAGAAAAGGGACCAATAAACTTAGGAAAAAGCTTACGCGTCCCTCCCCGGAGGGGAATGTCCTTGGTGGATAGCCACACCCTTTGACCCACACGGTAGACGGGGGCCTGCGCCTGCGGTCCGCCAGCTCCTTCATCTTGCTCCTAGCTTTAAGCAGTGCATGACGAGTAGTCCTCCAGGTGCGGTGGCAGCGCTGAATGAAGGCACGAGCTGAGGATACCGCAACCTCCTCCTCCTGACTGGGGAACAGGGGTGGTTGGTACCCCACACAGCACTCAAAGGGAGATAACTTAGTGGATGAGGAGGTGTGACAGTTAATGGTGTACTCCGCCCATGGTAACTGATGACTCCATGAAGCAGATTTCTGGCACAGATACATCGTACACAGTTTCAATACACTGATTTGCCCGCTCAGTCTGGCCATTGGATTGAGGGTGAAAACCTGATGATAGACTTATCGAAGCACCAAGAGCATTGCAGAACGCTTTCCAGAACCTGGCAGTGAACTGGGGACCTCTGTCGGTGACTATGTCACTGGGGATACCGTGTATGCGAATGACGTGTTGAATGATAAGTGTAGCAGTTTCGGAGGCTGAGGGCAACTTGGTTCAGGGGACAAAGTGAACAGCTTTGGAGAAACGGTCAACAATGGTAAGGATGGTGTTGTGGTGATTGGAAGGTGGAAGGCCGGTGATGAAATCTAGGGAAATGTGTGACCAGGGGCGGTGAGGTGTGGGTAATGGCTGTAAGAGACCTTGAGGGGGTTGATGAGAGTCTTTAGCTTGGACGCAGACTGAGCAGGCAGAAACAAAATCATGTACATCTTTACGTAAATCAGGCCACCAAAAACGTCTTAAAATAAAACTCACAGTTCTCTTAATGCCCGGGCGGCAAGACAGGTTGGAGGCGTGGCCCCACTCTAAAACCTTAGTCCTGGCTTGAGGGGGTACATATAAACATTGGGTAGGACAGTTACTAGGTGCGGCAGAATCACCGAGTGCCTCTCTCACCTGGTGCTCAATGTCCAAAGAGACAGCATTAACAAACACCTCCTTGGGAAGGATGGTGTCGGTAGGCGTTTCCTTGGTGGGATGGTCAAACCTCCGGGATAGCGCGTCCGGTTTGATGTTCTTGGAACCTGGGTGGTAAGCAATATGAAAGTTAAATCTTGAGAAAAAGAGTGCCCACCTGGCTTGACGAGGGTTAAGGCGTTTGGCCGTCTGGAGGTACTCGAGGTTCTTATGATCCGTCCAAACCACAAACGGAAGCTGAGCGCCCTCCAGCCAATGTCTCCACTCCTCCAGGGCTAATTTAACAGCCAGCAGCTCCCGATTGCCGATGTCATAGTTCTGCTCTGCGGAGTTGAGACGGTGTGAAAAAAAAGCACAAGGGTGAATCTTATTATCAGTGGCGAGTCTTTGGGACAATGCCGCACCCACCCCTATGTCAGAGGCATCTACGTCCACAATGAACTGGGAGGCCGGGTCAGGGTGGATGAGGATGGGGGCAGTGGTGAAGCGCCTCTTGAGCTCCACAAAGGCCTGGTCAGTGCGCTGGTCCCAGCAGAATTTAACCTTGTTAGAGGTGACGGCCGTAAGAGGGGCTGCTACAGTACTGTAGTTGCGAATGAATCGTCTATAGAAATTAGCAAACCCCAGAAAATGTTGCAGAGACTTACGATCAGTGGGTTGAGGCCACTCCGTAACCGCGTACACCTTAGCAGGATCCATGCTGATGTTTCCGGTGGCAATGATGAAGCCCAGAAAGGTGGTGGTGGTCACAGAGAACTCGCACTTCTCAGCCTTAATGAACAACCTGTTCTCTAGGAGGCGCTTGAGGACCTGGCGAACATGGCTAGTGTGTTCCTCCCTGCTCTTGGAAAAGATTAATATGTCATCCAGATAAACAAAGACAAATCGATTCAACATGTCTCTAAGCACATCATTCACAAGGTTCTGGAATACGGCAGATGCATTAGTTGATCCAAAGGGCATGACCAAGTACTCCCAGTACCCAGTAGGGGTGTTGAACGCCGTCTTCCACTCGTCCCCCTCCCTGATGCGAACCAGACGGTAGGCATTACGAAGATCTAATTTAGTGAAAATCCTGGCTCCTTGGAGGAGTTCAAATGCAGTGGACATGAGAGGGATGGGGTAACGATTCTTAATGGTTATGTCATTAAGAGCCCGATAATCAATGCATGGACGGAGTGACCCATCCTTCTTACCGACGAAGAAGAAGCCCGCTCCAGCTGGTGAGGAAGATGACCTGATGATTCCGGCAGCTAGTGACTCCTCCAGATACTTTTCCATGGCCTGGGTCTCCGGTCAGGACAGTGAAAACAGGCACCCTCTAGGGGGCATGGTACCTGGTTTGAGTTCTATGGCTCAGTCATAGGGTCTATGAGGGGGTAAACAGGTAGCACGAGATTTACAGAAAACTTCCTTGAGGTCATGGTATTCGACAGGCACTTTATCGAGACAAGGGATCTCCTCGACAGGAGGAACAACAACATGAGCATTAGCTTTAACAAGACAAGATTCATGACATGAGGGGCACCAGCCCTTAATCTCGTGTTTTCCCCAATCTATTTCTGGGTTATGTTTTGCTATCCATGGGTGGCCAAGAATAACGGGGGAGTGAGGTGAATCGATGAGTTTGAGCCTGATGCTCTCCTGGTGGTTACCGGAAACCCGGAGCTTGATGTGGCCGATCTTCTGGCCGCTGAGGGAGTTAGCCACACGGGGGCGCGATACTTCCTCCAAAGGAACCCCCCATTCCTGGGTGGTCTTGGCGTCTATGAGGTTGGCCTCGGCTCCGGAATCCACCAGGGCTATGGTCTTTTTAGCACCGCCCCTCCACTCCAACGAGACCGGCAGACAGGTGCAATGTTTGGAGGAGGATTCAAGAGGAATTGCGCCCACTAGTGCTCCTCTCCTCACTAGTGGGCGTTGCCTTTTAGCGGGCACTCCGAGACGAAATGCCCAGCTTGGCCACAATAAAAGCAGGTGCGTTCCCTCCTCCTCCGATCCCTCTCCTCACTGGACAGCCGGGCACAGTCCACCTGCATGGGTTCCCCCTCGGGGGTGACCTTGGCTGAAGTGACTCTGGTAGGGAAAAGTCGCCTCACAGGAGTCGTGGCGGGTAACCGCGAGGTGAAGCTGGTAGGGCATGTGGATCGTCTCCGCTCCTCCAGTCGCGTGTCAACCCGGATGGCTAGGTCTATAAGTCGGTCCAGATCTTCGGGCAGGTCACGGGTCAGCAGCTCATCTTTGATGCGCTCCGATAGACAGTTCAGGAAGGCGTCGTAGAGCGCCCGCTTCTGCCATCTGCTGTTGGTGGCCAAGGTCTGGAATTCAATAGAAAAGTCGGAGACTGATCTATTACCTTGGCGGATGCGCAGAAGCTCCCGTTCGGCCTCATGACCATGTCCGGACCTGTCAAAGACGCGCTTCATCTCCTCCTCCAGTAATGACGATGTTTGGACACATGGAAGCCCCGCCTCCCATGCCGCCGTCGCCCACTGCTTGGCTCTTCCGGTTAGTTGTGTGATGATGTAAGCCACCCTGGAATGCTCGGTGGGGAAGGTGTTCGGCTGGAGACTGAAGATTAGTCTACATTGAGTTAGGAAGGCCCGACATGAACCTGGCTCACCATCGTATTTTTCCGGGGGTGGTAACTGTGGCTCGTGATGGATCACTGGAGGAGAGACCGCAGGTGGTGCAGGCGCAGGAGCAGCAGGAGGTTGGGGAGCAGAAGCAGATTGTGAAGCTCGCAGAGTAGACGTCAAGTCCGCTATCTGGTGTGACATAGTTTGCAGGTGTTGCATAACTGCCAGCAGTTGTTGTTGCTGGGAACCCAGAACGGCTTCTTGATGCTCCACTGCTGCTTGTAGCTGGGGATTTCTCGCTGGTTCCATCGTGGTCAGAACGTACTGTGAGGTACAGTTCAGGAACCACTCGCGAGAGACAGAAATCCAAAAAACGTATGCCTTTAATGGGGTCCAAGTCAAAGCCAAAAAACACAATAATTGCCAAGCCACAATATGAAATCCAAAAACAGAGTCGACTGGACAGGCAGGGTCAGAACCAGGAAGACAGATGAGCAAAGGTACAAAAACGGTAAGCAAAAAGTCGTAGTCGGTGAACAAATCCAAGGGTCATACACAGGGCATCCAAACACAGAACTCGTGGTCATACAAAAAGGGTCAAAATCCAAAAAGACAAAACAGTACAAAAGGGCAAAGGCAAAAATCGTAGTCAGACAAACCAGTAGAAGAAAAGCAATACTCAAAGGCATACAAGGCGCTCTGCACAATGAAATATTGATCAACGTTCTGACAAGGAGCTGGCTGTGAAAAGACTGCTTAAATAGCCGGAGGAAATTCACATGCTATGCAGGGAACAGGTGAGCTGGATTAGACTAATTACATCGGGAGAATCACATGAGGGAAACCCTAACCACGAAAATTGGTGAAAGCCAAGACACGGACGGGAATCACACAGACAGCCGGTGACATTTAAACAGCTCCGGTCAAGGAGTTCTAAGTGCACAGAGAACGATTGCAGGAAAGTAATTAAACACGTGCGAGAGATCTCGCAGAAACGCAGGGGGAGATAGTTAAAGCTGAGCAAGAGGCGGAGACTAGAACAGGGCGATTGCTGAGAGGGAATTAGTATTAATTAGTAGCAGTGCAACTTTACAGATTTTTTTTTTTTTTAGATTATTTTTTGGGGAATTTTTCCTTTATTTGACAGTTGTACAGTATAGAGAGACAGGAAGGTTGGGGAGAAGAATGGGGAAAGACATGCAGCAAATGATCTGAGCTAGAATCGAGCCCAGGTCGCTGCGGGAAGGACACAGCCTTTATGGTACGCGCGCTTAGACCGATGAGCCACCGGGGCGCCCCAACAACTTCACAGATTTAACTAGAGTGCTCATTAGTAAGTTGGTAATCTATATACATGGATTAGTTGTGTTAGTAGACTATGATACAAAATACAAACGTTAGTTTTGTTAGTAATCAGAACAGTAAGGCGAAGGAAGTAAACGAGAATCGAAGGAATACGTTGAACACCAGAATACATTTAAATCACCGAAGTAAGTGAGCACACAGACCGGGAAGACGGACTGAACCAACTAGATCACAAGACAGGGGAGACAAGTGCAATGGAACTGAGAAATGGAATGAACTAAAACCTGCGTATACAATAACCAAAAAGAATAAATAAGACAAAATCATGAACACAAAACCAGAATCATGACAAGTGAGATACGAAGGAAGTTTGCCAAGTAATGCTTTATAAATAAATAAAATACAATGGAGCTTCCTTCTAAAATGAAGGGGGAACCACCTAAATGAACTATATCAAACACAGTGATGAGTGCGGAAACCATCTCCAGTGATAAAATGCAGAGCGCTGTGATAAATTGCGTCCAAAGGTCTTAAAGTAATATCAGAGGCATGCATGTAAAGGACATCCCCATAGTCAAATAAGGGAAAGATTGTTGCCTGGACAATCCTCTGCTTACTGTCCAAAGAAAAACAAGACTGTTTCTGTAAAGAAACCCAATTTTTGCTCTAATTTTCTTGGACAAGTTAGACATATGTGTTTTAAAGGAAAAGTCATGATCCAGCCAGATACCCAAATATTTGTAAGACTGAACTTGCTCAATTTTAGCACCAGTCACAGAGAAAATTGAGTCATTTGGCATAATTGCATTCCGTGCAGAAAAACAACATGAACTTAGTTTTATCAGTATTTAAAACAAGTTTCAGATCAGCTAGAGCGTGTTGAATATGATTAAAAGCCGACTGCAAGTAGCTAAGGGCCTGGGCATACATTGGTGCAGAGGAGTACAACACAGTGTCATCTGCATAAAAAGGAGCCTTGCAATTTGCAATATTACAAGCAATATTATTTATATAAATTGTGCATAAAATTGGTCCAAGTATGGATCCTTGGGGCACTCCTTTCGTCACTTTTCAAAATTGAGACTGCATCCCCAAGCATAATAGCTTGTTTTCTATTAGAGAGGTAGTCCTGGAACCACAAGCAGGCAACACAATCAAGACCAGTGGAAGACAACTTTTTTAATAAAATGAAATAGTCTACTGTATTGAAAGCTTTTGCTAAATCAATAAATGGGGCTGCACATTTTTGTTTATTATCCACAGCTGATACCAAATCATTTATAACCATTGAGGCTGCTGTAATGGTGCTATGACCAGGCCTGAAGCCAGATTGTTGTGAAGTTAAAATGTTGTTAAAAGTTAAAAAGCTGCGAAGTTGTTGCTTAACGAGGGATTCTAAAGTCTTAGCCAGGCAAGGCAATTTTGAGATAGGTCAGTAGCTGTTCACTGAACTGGGATCACCACCCTCACATAATGGAAAAACATGAGCAGCTTTCCATACACTGGAAATAGTCCCCATCGATAATGACAAGTTAAAAATATTAGTTATTGAATGCGCAATCACTGGGGCTGCTAAACGCAAAAGACTCGGAACTAGATGATCCTCCCCAGGGGAATTATTTACATCAATTCGTTTCAATTCTTGTAAGACCTCATTCACTTGAAATTCCCTAAATGAAAACAAAACTCTTGGTGTTGGAGAATTTGTTAATGAACAAGAGCTGAGGTCAGACACATCTCCTTTCGTGGACTGAATAATAAAATTTTCAAAAAGGTTTCTAGCCGCGATAAAATGTTGGTTAAAAAGATCATAGATTTTGGGTTTATCAGTTATAGGACCAGAATCAGTGTGGATGGAGTGTGGAATAGATGAAGAAGGATTAAAATCACGAACAGAATAGGTGACAAGGCACACCCTTAATGGAGTCCAACACCAACTGGAAACAAGTGCGCCTTAATTCCAAGAATGCCGACACAACTCCAGCTTTGTTTGTACAGGGATGATATGGCTCGCATTAACGGCCCATGGGCCCCATACACCTGATACCATGGGATCCATAATCCCTGGTATACGATGAATAGGCCCAACACCATAGTATGAAAAACATCCTCATACCATGATTTTTGCAACACCATGCTTCACTGTCTTCACGGTGTACTATGGCTTGAATTCAGGACCCGGGGATCGTCTGACGTACTGTCGACAGCCACAAGACCCAAAAAGAACAATTTTACTCTCATCAGTCCGCAGAATGTTATGCCTTTTCTTTTTGGGAATATCAATGTGTTTTAACCGATTTTGCACATGCCGTTTTTTCAACAATAGTGCTTTACGGGGCTTCTTGCTGATAGCTTAGCTTCCATCAAACATCTTCTGACTTTAAAAGCACTTACAGGTGATTTGATGTCATCTTTGATTTTTCTGGAGGTGATGCTTGGCTGAATCTTGGCCATTCTGACTGTTCTTTGATCCGTTTCCACAGTAGTTGCTCGTTTCCTCCGCGTGTTTCAGGTTTTTGTTGCCATGTTAAAGCATTTAAGATCATTTTAGCTGAGCATCCCATAATTTGATGCACTTCTTTATACATCTTCCCCTCTCCAATCAACTTTTTAATCAAATTACGTTATTCCTCCAAACAGTGTTTGGAATGGCCCTTTTTACTTCGCAATTCAGGAGGAAATATATTTTATAACAATTTGTGAAACATTTGCTTCCCTTCTTCCTAAATAAAGGACAATTAATGACACCAATAAATTAATTTTCTAATTAAACTCCACGCTGCTATTACTTTGAACACATCCCTTTCAATGAATTAGTCCATTTCTCAGAACAAGCTGCGTGCATGTCATGACAGGTGGGTCTGTTTTTTTACACTACTACATCTACAAGTAAATTATCTGCCATGCAGAAATACCACTACTACCACTAACAGTGGTTCATCAGGTTATTGAGGCTGCACTGCTATTTGTTTTTAACACAACTGTAGCATCAGCCATAACGGACTAACCATTTCAAAGCAGTTTTTTTAACATTTACATTTTTTCTTTTCAAAACAAATATAAGGTTTTGATACAGATTATAGAGCTGCATCAATGCGTGGTTTGGGATTTTACATGACCTCTTTCAAACCTTTTCATTCAGATCGGAAAGTTAGAAAGTTAAATGGCCGATATCTCAAAATGTCTTCAGTGTGGGTTGGTTCAGTCTGGCTGCAAGGTATCCAGTTTGCTTTTTAATATTTCAGAAATTATGGCCAGATTTTACATATAAAGCAACTTTCTCAGTCGTATCATTACATGGTCTTAGGGTGAACTTGAATACAAGTTATTACACAATACAGTTTAGATTAAATTTAATCATGCATTGTAAACCAGCACCTGCGTATTGCCACTGGAAAAATAAAAAAGTAATGATCCAGAGTGAAGCACATGTCCACATATACAGTGAGCACAATAGTTTGTTGGACAATGATCATTTTAAAAGTTTTCTGTACTATACTCTCGTATCAATGAAATAATGCAATTACAGTGAGGTTGAAGTGCAGACTATCAGCTTTAAAGGTTGATTATGGAGAATGCATATTAAAAGCTATATTTTTTCAAAAATAATACATCCACGGTGCGCTCAGAGGGGTGCAGAATAAAAGTATTTCTTTTCCGTAAAAAAATATATTTAGTCTGAATAAAATAATTAAAAAATTTTTACGGGTTCGACAATGACTTCCTGTTTCAATTACTTCCTGGACAGTATTGTAAATGAAATGCTCTTTCAGAGGATTACGCAAGCTTGTAGAGGATGAGGGACTATTATTATGGGAGACTTCAATTATCCTGGTATCAATTGGGAAATGGTGAAAGTACAGGACAAAGGGGAGGAATTTCTAGGTGTTAAAAATGACATTTTTTTGGTGCGGTATGTTCATAAACCTACAAGAGAGAAGAGAATTTTAGATTTAGTGCTCTGTAATGACCCTGATAGAATTAGCAACGTAGACGTATTGGATCCACTTTGGACTAGTCACCAGTCTACGATTGGTTTTGATGTTTCATGGCAAGTTAAAAAGTTACCTTTGAAAATCAAAATTTTCCATTTTAGGTGAGCAAACTTTGACAGGATGCGTTCATATTTAAGCGAAATAAAATGGGAGACACTCCTGAACTGTAAGTCTGTAAATGAGATGTGGGAAAGATTTAAGGGGGTTTTACTTGATTCATAATGCAGAGTCATTCCAAAGGTGTACAAAAGTAAGCTGAAAAAGCAGAATCCTCAGTGGATGACCACAGCTATTCGAAGGAGTTTGAAGGAAAAGAGGGATCTTTATAAGATGTACATAAAGGACAGCAATGAGAATACTAATGCTGAATACTGTAAAATAAGGGCTGTGGTCAAAAAAGAGCTGAGGAATGCTAGAAGACTGTATGAAAGGCAAAGTGCAGCAGGGGCAAAGACTAATCCTAAGCACTTCTTTCAGTACTGTATTAGAAAAAGGAAAGTCAAAGAGGAGGTTAAGTCTAAAAAGAATAAAGATGGATCACTGCTGTACGAGAATAAGGATATTGCTGATACCTGGAATTGTTAGTTTGTTGAGAATTTTACTTCAGAGAGGATTTTTATTAGGCCCAAGAGCATGTCCAATGCTCAAGATTATTTAGCAGAAATTGAGGTTAGATTTAATGAAGTATTAGACAAGTTGCATAAACTAAAGGCAGATAAGGCGGCGGGTCCTGATGGCTTATATCCTAGAGTGCTCAGGGAAGTTAGTGAGATCATCTTTAACCCGTTCTCAGCTATCATCAGACAGTCTTTAGAAACTGGAGAAATACCAAATGATTGGAAGCTGGCAATATAATACCAATATATAAGAAAGGGGACCGTACTGAGCCAGGAAATTACAGACCAGTCAGTTTAACTTGCATTGCATGCAAAATACTGGAATCTATTATAAAAGACGAGCTGGAATTATTTCTTGAACATAATAATATCTTGAGGAATAGCCAACATGGTTTCTATAAGGGAAGGTCATGCCTGACAAACCTTCATGAATTCTTTGAAGAGGCCACCAAGACTTATGACCAGAGCAGGGCTTCTGACATCATATACTTGGATTTTCAGAAAACATTTGAGACAGTACCGCATAAGAGACTAATTTTTAAAATGAGCTCCATTGGAGTTACAGGAGCTATTCTCTAGTGGATTCAAAACTGGTTACGGGACAGACTACAAAGAGTGGCGGTCAGTGGTATCTCATCTGAGCTAGGTATGGTGGGGAGTGTCATCCCTCAGGGATTGGTGTTGGGACCCCTGCTGGTCCTCATCTACATTAATGATCTTGATAGGAATATTGAGAGCAAATTAGTTAAATTTGCGGATGATCCTAAATTGGGAGGTTTGGCGAATAGTTTGGAGTCCACTAAAGTGATTCAGGATGATTTGGATAGAATCCAGAATTGGGCAGAAATGTGGCAAATGAGATTTAATGTAGCGAAATGTAAAGTTCGATATGTAGGTAATAAAAATTTAGACAGGATTACTTCATGGGAGGTTTAAAACTGGAATGTGCTCCACATGAAAAAGACCTAGGAGTGATTGTTGACCAAACCCTCTCAGGTTCTAGCCATTGCGCAGTAACAGTTAAAAAGCCAATCGGCTGCTGGGATGCATTGCCAAAAGTATTGCGTACAAATCCACGGAGGTCATACTTCTCTTGTACAATACATTCATCAGAACACATCTGGAATATTGTGTACAGTTCTGGGGACTATACTTTAAGAAAGATATAGAGGCTTCAGAAAAAGTTCAGAAAAGAGCCACGAAGCTAATTCCATGTTTAATTCCATAAAAGATGAAAGCTATGAGAAGAGGCTGAAGATCCATAATCTCTTTAGTCTTAGGAAAAGGAGACTTAGGGGTGATCTGACTGAGGTCTTTAAATATGTTAAAGGGATTAACAAAGTGAATTATGAAGGATTCCTTCGGCGAAGTTTTGTTAGTAGAACTTGGGGTTACGAATGGAAGTTGACCAAGGGTAAATTTAGCACTGATATTAGGAAATATTTTTTCACCCAAAGAGTAATTTCGATGTGGAATAGCGTGCCGGACCATATTGTTGAGGCAGAAACCTTGGAAATTTTCAAGAGCAGGCTTTACTTAAAGCTAGATACCATTGAGTCATTGAGTATCTGAAGTGATATATTCACAATAGTAAAAAGAAACTGGCGAGCCTAGTTGTGCTGAACGGCCTGTTCTCGCCACTCTTGTTATGCTATGTTATATTTAAAGACCTCAGCCAGGTCACCTCTAAGTCTGCTTTTTCTAAGACTAAAGAGATTAAGGGTCTTCAGTTTCTTCTCATGGCTTTCATCATTTATACCTGGAATTAACTTTGTGGCTCTTCCCTGAATTTTTTTTAAAGCCTTTATACTGTATCTTTCTTAAAGTATGGTCCCCAGAATTGTACACAATACTCTAAATGTGGTCTGATGAATGTGTTGTACAAGAGTAGTATGACCTCCGTGGATTTGTACGCAATACTTTTGGCAATGCATCCCAGCATCCGATTGGCTTTTTAACTGTTACTGCGCAATGGCTAGAACCTGAGAGGGTTTGGTCAACAATCACCCCCAAATCTTTTTCATTTGGAGCACATTCCAGTTTTAAACCTCCCATGAAGTAATCCTGTCTAAATTTTTATTACCTACATATCGAACTTTACATTTCACTACATTACATTTCAATCGCCACATTTCTGCCCAATTCTGGATTCTATCCAAATCATCCTGAATCACTTTAGTGGACTCCAAACTATTCGCCAAACCTCCCAATTTAGGATCATCCGCAAATTTAACTAATTTGCTCTCAATATTCCTATCAAGATCATTAATGTAACTTGTCTGATACTTCATTAAATCTAACCTCAATTTCCGCTAAATAATCTTGAGCATTTAACATGCCCTCTGGCCGAATAAAAACCTTTTCCGAGGTAAAATTCTCAACAAAGTAACTGTTTAAGGTATCTGCAATATCCTTGTTATCATATAGCAGCGATCCATCTTTATTTTTTATGCACTTAACCTCCTCTTTGACTTTCCTTTTTCTGCTACAGTACTGAAAGAAGCGCTTAGGATTAGTTTTTACCCCATCCGCAATTTGCCTTTCATACAGTCTTCTAGCATTCCTCAGCTCTTTTTTGACCACAGCCCGCATTTTACAGTATACAGCCTTAGTGTTCTCATTGTTATCCTTTATGTACATCTTATAAAGATTCCTCTTTTCCCTCAAACTCCTACAAAGAGCTGTGGTCATCCAATGAGGATTCTGCTTTTTCAGCTTACTTTTGGACACCTTTGGAATGAATTTGCATTGTGAATCAAGTAAAACCCCTTAAATCTTTCCCACATCTCATTTACAGACTCACAGTCCAGGAGTGTCTCCCATTTTGTTAGCTCCCGCTGCCAAGCGGGCGCGGGAGCTATGGTATCGGGCTCCGTCCGTACGTGCGTGTGTCCGTTCGTCAACACATTTTCCTTTTTCTCATTAACTGTTTCAGTAACAGGCTCCTAATTTTTACTGGACATGCATCTCATAAAGGCCTACAAATGATATGCCTTAAGGTGACCTTGGCCTATTTTTTCAAGGTCACTGGCCTGAAAATATCACCAAAAACTTCGACATTTTGCTTTATCTCATCAAATATTTCAGTTACAAGCTCCTAATTGTTACTGGACATGCATCTCATAAAGGCCTACAAATCAATCAATCAATCAATCAATCAATCAATCAATCAATCAATAACCTCTAGTGCAGGGAAGTCCCACTGAGACAGAAGTCTCTTTTGCAGGGGAGCCCTGATTACAATAAAACAATTACAATGGAAGGTTAAAGACAAACAGCACAATAAAAAATACACAAAAATCACAAACAACAATTTCAGATTAAAGGAATAACAAGTTTTAAACTAGAATAAAACATAAAAATGAACTAAAATATATATATATATATATATATATACACATAAGAACAAAGGACAGAGAAAAATAAATGAGCAAATCCTACCATAAACTAAAAGCAAATACATCTGGCCTCCAGAAGCAATATATTCAACACTAATTTTTTGAAGGACACGATAAGGGGATAAGGCTGTCTAGCTTCAAGGTATCCTGGAAATTATTCCACATACAAGGAGTGAATGCACTAAAAGAGGTACCTCCCAAATTTTTTTCTAGTCCTGGGAGCCTCTAACAAAAACCATTCCTGTGATCTGGTATGCCGACTTCTGATTTTGATGGATAAGAGCTTAGTGAGATATGAGGGAAGTTTGCCTTGCAAAGCTTTATAAATAAATAAAATACAATTTAGCTTCCTTCTAAAATGAAGGGAAAACCACCCCACAGAATTATATAAAGCACAGTGATGGGTTTGGAAACCATCACCTGTGATGAGGCGCAATGCGCTATGATTGCATCCAAGGATCTTAAGGTACTAATAGAGGCATGCCTGTAAAGGACATCTCCGTAATCAAATATGAGTAATATTGTTGCCTTGACAATCCTCTTCCTATTGTCCAAAGAAAAAAAGGACCTGTTTCTGTAAAGAAACCCAATTTTCATTCTAAGTTTCTTGGACAGGTTGGACACATGCGTCTTAAAAGAGAAATCATGATCCAAACAGATACCCAGATATTTGTAAGACTGAACCTGCTCTATTTGAGCACCAGTCACTGAGAAAATGGAGTCACCTGGCATAATTGCATTCTGTGCAGAAAAGATCATGAACTTTGTTTTATCAGTATTTAAAACCAGTTTAAGATCAGCTAGAGCATGCTGTATAACTTTAAAAGCAGATTGTAAATATGTGAGGGCCTGTAAGCATGTTGGAGCAGAGGAATAAAGCACTGTGTCGTCAGCATAAAAATGAACCTTGCAATTTGTTACATTACGAGCAATGTCATTTATATAAATTGTGAATAAAATTGGACCAAGAATGGAACCTTGTGGTACACCTTTTGTCACCTTTAAAAATTGAGACTGCGCATCCCCAGAAGTTAATAGCTTGTGTTCTATTTCAGAGGTAGTCCTGGAACCATGAGCATGCTCTGTAACCAAGACCAATGGAGGACAACTTATTTAATAAGATAATATGGTCTACTGTGTCAAACGCTTTTGCTAAATCAATAAATAGGGCCGCACATTTTTGTTTACTATCCACAGCTGTCACTAAATCATTTATAACCAATGAAGCTGTTGTAATGGTGCAATGTCCAGGCCTGAAACCAGATTGCTGTGACGTTAAATTGTTGTTGGAAGTTAAGAAATTGCAAAGTTGTTGTTTTACAAGAGATTGTAAAATCTTAGCCAGGCATGGCAATTTTGAGATGGGCTGATAGCTGTTTACTGAACTGGGATCACCCCCCTTAAATAAAGGAAAACATGAGCCGCGTTCCATATACTGGGAATAGACCCGGTCGATAATGACAAGTTAAAAATATTAGTTATTGAATGTGCAATCAGTGGGGCTGCCAGACGCTAAAGACTGGGACTAAGTGATCCTCTCCAGTGGAATTATTTACATCTATACGTTTTAATTCTAGAAGGACCTCATTCACGTTTAATTCCCTGAAAGAAAACAATACTGTAGGATTTTGAGAATTTGTAAATGCACTTGAGCTAAGGTCAGACATATCTCCTATAGTGAATTGATTATTAAAATTTTCAAAAAGGTTTCCAGCCGCTATAAAATGTTCGTTAAAAAAGTCACAGATTTTGTGCTTATCAGTAATAGGACAAGAATCCGTGTGGATAGAATGAGGTAAAGAAGAAGAAGGACTATTATTCAGGGACTTGACAATTTTCGAAAATTTTGCCGGATTACCTTGACATTTAGCCAATGACGAAATTAAATATTCAGATTTTGCCTTTTTTATCAGTAAGCAGCATTTATTTCCTAGTTTTCTGAAAACCTACCAGTCTGAGAGTGTCTGAGTTTCCCTAGCTTTAACCCAAGCTTCATCCCTTACACGAAGATCATTGGATAAAGCAAATCCGAAAAAATAAGGATTTCTTCTGTTTTTATTCGAATCTCTTGACCGAGCATGCTTATCAACAGTACGATTAAACACAGAAGTAAAATGAGCTAACGCTAGGTCAGGGTCTGGAATAAAACCTGCAAAGCTTTAATCACTCCAGAAAATATCGTGGAGGAAGGCCTGTTCATAGAAATGTTTAAAATTTCTTTTAGTAATAAAACATGGGGGTGTCTTTGAAACTTTTATATCCCTAATACACGCTACTGGGCAGTGATCACTAACATCCAGGGGAAAGACGTCGCTCAGAGTGTACTGTGCGGTCTATTTGTTAAAATTAGATCAATTAAAGTTGAGCGAGATAAATCTTTAAAATTTGGTCGCGTAGGCTCTGAGATAAGTTGCGACAGAATCAGGTCATCACAGACTTCTTTGAAATGGTTCAAGGACGGCGATAGCCAGTCGATGTTGAAATCGCCCGCAACAACTAATTCAGTGTGTGCATAAGCAGACAAGATTTTAGAGAGATTGATTATGGAGGAGGAAAGCGCGCTCGGTGGGCGATGCACACCTGCTAGTGTAATACTTCCACTACCCAAAGCTATTTTAAGAACAAGACACTCAAATTGCTCAGGCATAGAGGAGGATAATAAAACATTGACAGTGAGTGAGGATTTTACAAAAATCACCACAACCCCCCCCCCCTTACTCCTGTCACACCTAAAAACACTATAACCAGCCAATGCTATATCAAGGTCTGACACAGAAGCATTCAACCAGTTGCAAGAAATATATCAGGATTATTTTGAAGAACCAAAGCCCTAATGCAATCCATTTTTGATAACAAACTCCTTACATTGAGACACAGAATAACAAGACCACATTTCCGAGATTGAAATGCTACTGGAGTTAAAATAACAGGAGAGACAGTTAAAATAACATCAGGCGACTGATGTGAAAGGTTAGTGACAGAAACACCACTGGCTCTGTATTTCTGCCATGGCAGGCGTGTGCGAGTGACTGTTGGAATAGGCTGTGCAGTTTTACCCGTTGTCACAGAAAATGAAACACAATTTCTACCGCTGCCTGGGATATTTAAAAAGCCAACAGATAGACCAAGTCCACAATAATATGCAACAACAGCCGGACACCAGGGGGAGCTCCTAAGAGAGACAGTAGGTCGGGGACGCACCAGTGAGGAAGAGGGTGAAGGAAGGTCCAGCCTGTGTGAACAGGAAGTTACCAGTCAGTCCACAAATGACGCGCCTAAAGGTGACCTTGGCCTATTTTTCAAGATCACTGGCCTAAAAATATCACCAAAAATTTCAACATTTTGCTTTATCTCATCAACTATTTCAGTTACAGGCTCCTAATTTTTTACTGGACATGCATCTCATAACGGCCTACAAATGGCGGGCCTAAAGGTGACCTTGATCTATGTTTTCAAGGTCACTGGCCTAAACATATCACCAAAAATTTCGACTATTTGCTTTATCTTATCAATATTTTCAGTTACAGGCTCCTAATTAGCTCCCGCCGCCCGAGTGGCACGGGAGCTATGGTATCGGGTTCCATCCGTGCGTGCGTCCGTCAACAAAAACTTCGACATTTTGTTTATCTTAACGGCGGGAGCTTCTGGGGCCGCCAGTGCCCTATATTTTTGCTTAGATATGAGCGCATCCTGTCAAAGTTTGCTCGCCTAAAATTGGAAATTTCGGTTTGCGAAGTCACCTTTTTAACTTGCCATGAAACATCAAAATTAACAGTAGAGTGATCACTAGTCCCAAGTGGCTCCAGTACCTCAACACTGCAAATTCTATCAGGGTCATTACAGAGCACGAAGTCTAAAATTGCCTGCTCTCTTGTAGGTTTATTAACATACTGCACCAAAAAAATTGTCATTTATAACATCTAGAATTTTTTCCTCTCCTTTACCCTGTCCTTTCACCATTTCCCAATCGATACCAGGATAATTTAAGTCTCCCATAATAATAGTCCCTCCTCCTCTACAAGCTTGCCTAATCCTCTTAAAGAGCAGTTCATTTACAATACTGTCCAAAGCTGGCGGTCGATAGCATACTCCTATGTTTAAACCTGTCTCGTGTTTGCCAATGAGCCTGACCCAGATATCTTCACAGGGCAAGAAATGTTCAATTTCAGGAATTTCCTGCACATTTATGTTTTCGTTCTCATAGAGTGCTACACCCCCTTCTCGCCTATTGCATCTATCCTTCCTAAAGAGCTTAGAACCTTTTATTTTATATTATATTCTATATTATATTCATCTCCATCCTCTTCACGAAGCTATGTCTCTTCCCCTTCGATTTCCCAGATGCCTGCTACTCCAAGCCCCCCACTACGCTTTGTTGCTTTAAAAGTATATCATCAATAGTGCATGTAGCGCTGTCAGCTTCCATCAGGGCAGTCTGCATTTCCCTATGTATAACACTCTCTAACCTCTCTCTAATATGTTAAAGAGATTGACAAAGTGACTAATGAAGGATTACTTAGGCCAAGTTTTGTTAGTAGAACTCGGGGTCACAAATGGAAGTTGGCCAAGGGTAAATTTAGCACTGATATTAGGAAATATTTTTTTCACCGAAAGAGTAATCTCAGTGTGGAATAGCTTGCCTAACCATATTGTTGAGGCAGAAACATTGGGAATTTTCAAGAACAGGCTTGATTTAGCACTAGATATCATTGAGTCATTGAATATTTGAAGTAATAGATTCACTATAGTAATAAGAAACTGACGAGCCTTGTTGGGCTGAACGGCCTGTTCTTGCCACTCGTGTCATGTTAATATTCCTGGCATGATTTGGGTTCTCTCAATTATTAAAAGCAGAGGGGCCACAGCAAATCAATGCAGCTATTTTGTGGGCTCATCTTGAAATCCAATGATGTAGCATTATTACCATGATGGCAGTGTTCTCTCCCAGCAGGAGGATAGCTCAAGCCTCACTGGGTCCCTGAATGGTTTTATGAACATGAAAAGTATCCTAAGCATCTGCCACCCCTGTCACAGTCACCAGATCTCAATCCAAATGAACTCTTATTGGAGATTTTTGAGGTGCAGGATAGTGTTCTCCATCACCATCATCAAAACCCCAAATGAGAGAATATCTCTCGCACAAAAGGTATTCCATCCCTCTCGTGAAGTTTTACACTTGTAGGCTCAATGCGAAAGCATGCTGAAACTGATTTGGCAGCTTGTACCTTAGAAAGACTGTAAATGTTTATTTTTCCATTCATTTGTCACCTAATGCCAGTATCAATTTATAGTTCCCAAAATGCATGTGTAAATGTATCTCCTTGCACAGCATCTCTGATTGAAAACATCTTTAACAGCCCTGGCCAGCCTCTACCTAAAAATTAGGTACAGTAGTTTTATAGCTTCAGAACATCATTGACTGTTTGGTTGTTTCAAAAATACTGGAGAAATTTCTACAGTTCTGCAAACTCACAGCGTTGCTTGCAATTTCAGGCGGTCGTGATGATGTTGAGATCAGAGTTCTGTCAAGCTTATATTTCTATCACCAGTATTTAGTGAAATACAAATTTTTTTTTGAATAATTATTTTTATCCCCTGCCACGCAGTGCGACGGGGGATGTTGGATTGGGGTCCGTCCGTCCGTCCGTCCGAGCCACAGTGGAGACAAGATTTTTCTGACACCAGTATACAGTACCTAGATGCATGGAATTTTGTATGCTTAATAAGCTACTCATGATCTACGTTGAGTTCAAAAATGGATGTCAAAGCATATTTCTTTACAGAGTTTTGGCCCTTGATCGTGGCAGGGGATAGTGATGACACTATCGTCTTCAGGGCTCTCACTGTTTTTTTTTTTTTTGAGTCAGGGGTCAGTGACTTCTGTGGCTTTTTTTCAGGGGTCAATGCTCTAAACTCGGGGGTCATAAATGTTTATTCACGACTTTTCAGGGGTCAGATATGGACGCACTTGTCTCTCTCTCTTCACAAAGATTGCCTCTTTGCTTTTGAATGTGCTTTGCTTTTTCAATTAACCTGAGTACAGCTTCAAGATCAATTCAAGAGTAAGAGTGTGACTGACCACTCTGTTTCACACTGTAGCGGCTAAAACTGAGTTATTGACGTTGGACTTGGGTTTAACATTGGTTTGCTTAAAGATTTTAATAACTCCAGTGACTAACTATTACCAAAACCAATGTTGAGTTTAAATTGTCGTTGAGTTGAATTTTGGTACTTACTTCTCCTGTCCCACACTGATGCATCTTTGGATTACTGGGTGATCAGGTAAGTATTCAGGTCACTCAGTGGGCTCACAAGATGAGGTGCCCAACAACAGTAACCAATAAAGAGAGCTGAAACCCACACTTCAAGTCAGTATAGCAGAGTTGCATAATTGGATCATGAAAAAAATTATGTACACAGCCATTGAGGAAAATATGATACTCCACCATTGATGGTTTACCCTCCAGGTCCCTTAGATCCTCACATATGGGCCTTCTGGCTATCCCTCGAACAAAATTTGATCGCCGAGGCGACTGCGCTTTTGTAGCCGTAGCCCCTAGACTGTGGAACAGACGGCCCCATCCATCAGATCTTCTCTTGACTCCTTTAAGTCTCGCCTCAAGACATACTTCTATGCTTTAGCGTTTCAGCCCACTTGAATTGAAGCGATTGCCTGTTTGTTTGCTGTTTTTTTTTTTTTTGTCATTGTTTTTATAAAATTGCTTTGTACAGCACATTGGTCAGCTGTGGCTGTTTTTAAATGTGCTTTATAAATAAATTTGAGTTGAGTTGAGAAGGTTGTATATTCCATTCAGTATGAGCAAATCACATTCTGAATTTGGTCTCGGATTTTAGGGCCTGTAGCCATATGCATCCTGTCTACTAATTGTCCATGAAAACCACCACGCGGATTTCACCTTACACGGCGTGTTTTATGCACGCGCGAATAAGGGATATAAAATGAATGTAGTTCAAATTGAATGCAATAAATTTCCTGGGGCCTCAGAAAAATGAATTGTCTCATGTCTCAGTCTTCGTTTGGGTTTCATTTTTACCAGGTCCACATATAACATATACAGTATGTCTTCTTAGTAAAAGCGTTACATGTGCTATGCATTATGTTAATCCTGAAAAAATAATGAAGATTGCACGGCATATTCATAATTTTACAGGGTCTCGGAGAAATCTCGCAACATACGCGGTGACGGTGGAGCTCCCTTTGAAATTGGGAGGAAAGTCGAGCTCTATCTCCTGCTTGCACCTCGCAGTTTTTGCTAATCCGTGGTACAGTATGACAATCTGAGGGTACTGTTTGCCAAACCGTGGGTACGGTTTTGCAAATCTGAGGGAACGGTTCGCCAGTGCGAGGGTACAGTTTTCCAATCCGAGGAAACAGTTCGTCAGTCCGTGGGTACGGATTTACTTTTTTTTTTTTTGTGTGTGTGTGTTTTTTTTAAATAATCTCACCTGAACCCGGGGTACTCCGTATTAGGCGCTGGAGAGGGCGCCCTGAAAATGAGGTTTCCAGCTCAAAAAAAAAAAAACGCTGGCTGTGGACACAGGCCCTTATGCTGCCAGTGAAGAGAGTGGGCGGGGCGTGGAAGCTGTGGAGGCTCATGATTAACTGAAGCATCAAAACATAATCATGTGCCGGTCATGTTTCATTATGACGTCAGAATTGAAATACGATGCACAGGATGACAATGCTGCATAAATTAATTTTCATTTGAGCTCGTGGAATCGGGATATACTTGGTCGGCGCTGTTTCGTCTTTTCTCGACTCTGGCTGATAAAACAATTTTGTGCATTTTGTACGTGATCACCACGCATCAAGCACTGGAAAGGGTCAGAAAACTTGATTGTGAATCATTTATTGAAGACGAGGGGTCATCAAATCTCTATAATCATTCCTGCGTCGCACTGACTCTTGCAGTTTTCTATTACGCGTAAAATCTTGATTTCGTGCGTATTTGACCCGAGACCTAGGGTCATCGAGAGACCTGCCGTCTTGTTTAAATTTACATTTGGGATTTCAAATGCGCTTTATATACTGTACAGGAAAAAAAAAAAAAAAAAAGAAGAAAAAAAGAAAAAGCATACGTGAACAGGCCATCTATCTGGGTTTCGGATAACGAGAGTCCCACAGCGCCGCTCTGGGAATTCTACCCACAGAATTGTGAACGGACTCTTTTTAGTGACAAGAGGGAGCAGTGACGCCAATTTCCAGTTTTTAACTTTTTATTGTATGCAGAAGAATTTACGTAGTTTGGCTTCGACTGATAAAAGAAGAGTGGCGATAGTGGCGATAAGAGAACGTTAAAAGCACATTAATTACAAAGATGTAGAAGAAATTAAAAAATTTCACAGAACCTACTACCTTTCCAGTACAGGCAGAGGGCGCCAGAGATGCGTATGGGAGGATGGGTGAACAGGTAGCTCCCAAGGTGCTCTACCACCACCAAAAGGAAAAAAAAAAAAAGAAACATTCGGAGTTCCTTGTACTCACAGCAAGAGAAGAACTCTCAGGTTAAAACACAGCAAAAAGAATGGCATGCAGGAGAAAGCCCAGGGCGAGACAGGGAGACTGCCACCCAAAGATCAACCACCTGAGAGGACAGACACCTGCGAGGACGTAGCAGCCCAACATAATCTGGCAACAGAATTAACCACTTACCACAGTTTGTTTTATAGAAGAGTTCAGTTTACAAAAGAAGTACAATTAATTCCTCAATGTAAAATCCTAAACAAAAATGAACACAGTATTCAGAAGAAATTATAACCAAAATCAAAATATCAAAATCAGCTCAAATGCTCAATATGAGAAAAAGGAGCTTGAGTGAGAACAAAACCTAAAGGACAAAAACAGCAGTGGCAACAGAGCTCCTCCCAGTAGGGCAGAGAAACCATGGATGTACAACATTGTAAGAACTGCATACTGAATGAAAAATGGCCGCCCCTTCATTTCAGTGGAAATTGCTTAGTGGCTCAGCACGCCAACAAGGAGCCTTTCTGGAGTCCCACGGACATGTGCTGTGTGACTCTTGGCTCACACATGCGTTGTGTGGGGCTCATGAATGCGCTGACGTCTGAGGTATCTATGACAACGGTCCTCGCCCGAGGCACTCCCACACAGTGCGCGTGTTCACGACCAATGTTCTCCGGAAATGCAAATATGTCCATTGCCAAACCATAACGAAACCATGCCAACAGCTCTGTACCGAACAGGTAAACATAGCACTAGGTGAAGGCTTAAATATAGTTTGTGAAAAGACAGTTTATAAACCTAATAGGGATATAAAATGTTAATAAACTATTTTTATTTAACAGTTAAATAACATTTTTCACTGCATCGCAAAAATGTTGGCAAAACAGTTAACTTCCTGCTCAATAACTTGGCATAGTTCGATCTCGTTTTCCACGCAGTTCAAAGCTAAATGTATTTGTAGAAAGTGAGACGTTTTGTGCTTGTTTGCTTGCAACCTCCTCTCTTCTTACCGGATTCAAGAAATTAGCACAGAGCACTGCCTGCGCTTTATGATCTGATATGTTTTAAAGTAGATGACATTAATTAAAGTTTTTGGCCAATTCTGACAAGCAAAATTACTTTCAGCGTACTTATGCTCAAAGCTCATTAAATCCATCCATCCATCCATCCATTCTCTAGACTGCTTCTTCCCAACTAGGGTCGCAGGGAAGGGACCCACCCTGGACAGCTTGCCAATCCATCGCAGGGTGCACACACCATTCATTACATCCATTCATGAAAACGTTTTTCATCAAACGTATTGTCCACAGAATGGATACAATTTCAGTGTTTTCTGCTTGACAGCAGTTTTTACTGTCCATAAAATACTGGCCTGAGGACACATCTGTTTTGTCCTCCTATCGTTTAAGTTAACATACGCCGGAGTCCGTCCCCTGGCAACAATTCCGTATCCAACCTCCACTTTTTTCAGCTTTTACTTGCCAGAACGATTTTAAAAGGGGGCGCCAATATATTTTGGGGGGTTTTATTTGTGTGAAGGGGGATTAGGCTTTAATTTTAATATTTAATATTGCAAATGAATATGCTGCGCATGCCCTAGCAACCCGGTGTGTCATCAGTAACATGGCTGTCGCCATTATATGCCATTACCACGTTCATCAGCACTAGAAATTAAACTCTAAATTTTCTTTACTGGATGCATGCTTGACATTTTTACACACCTGAATGTTTCTCTGGGTACTCAAACATCAAGGTAGGCCAAAAAAGTGCTGACTTTATTCGATATTGGTGGAGGTGGATCCAGCATTCTTTCCCTTCCCCTTATACAGGAAATTCGTAAGTCATCTCATAATCAGCGGCCTAGTTATAAAATGTACATGAAGTCGATCTTCGTTTTGCGCTCATCTGTTCCTTTCTCCTGGGACTCTATTAGTTCCTTGGTGCAAATGGAGTTCAGCCGCATCTCCATAGCAGCGCTCCAGTGCACTGATGCAGCTCACTAACAGTGTGTCGTTCACATTTCATCCTGTTCAGCGTTTCCTACCTACTCAAAACTTCTAGCTAGTAAACGCTGAACTACAAATACTGTCTGTTTGTGCAGTTCTGTCATGCAAGTTTGGCGCATGCATAAAATAATAAATACTTAACCCCTCTGTGCAGATGTAGACGCCAGTGGACATGGAGCTGCAAATTTACAGTTACACAGTTACACTATTCTATCACTAGATGGCACACCGGGATCAGTGATTGAAGTTATTGAACTAGCAAGCCGAGCTCGAACACGGTGTAGAATATTGACGAGGTCACTGCCTTCCCTGTTTTTCAGGAGTTGCATGAATTTAACTCCTCAGCTAAGCCTGATGTGCAAACTGCTCAAAATACTTGCCCATAGTATCTATCCAGCAGTTCAAAAAAATTTTCTCTTGCAGCAGAAAAAATTATCCTCTGTAGCAAGCACTTTGGCTACAGTGAGCCAATGGTATCCCAATTAGTAGTTAAAAAAAAATCAGTTTTCTGAAGCAAATATTTGGTATTGATACTATGTCATTCTACTATCAATTATAGTCATCACATATCAAAAACGTGTAGTTCCCTACCATGGATTTAATCGTAGATCTTCCATCAACAAATTCAGTGCTCCTTACATCCTCCTAAGTACTCATGTTGATAGCTAATCACTCAATTATTTACTGAAACTCATCTGCTTAACGCACACTTATAGTTCACACCCACTTGAAACTTCCCCGGAATGATGTATTGATTGACTCATTTCTTATCCAATTCCAGAAAATATAAACTTTCCACTGTAACTGAAAGACATTGATTGGACAATCAGAAAAGTATACAAACCTTTGCCTAACAGCAAGGTAGGTTGTATTCTCTTAACTTTGCGCACAGTCGCGCAGGTGAAAATGACGCAATTTAAAGAAAAAAAAAGACTTCCAAAACTGGCCTATAGTGTTCAATTACATTTATGGGATTTAAATAAGGTACGGACATGGTCAATGGGAATTATTCTGAATGAAACAGGACTGGAGGGTTCTTTCTACCTGATACATCTGTCTCTGGCCGAGGGATTCAATGAAGAAAGGTTATACTGCTACTGTGGTAGCATTTTGCTCAATGTGGCTTATTGTTTTGGAATTTATACCGTATTCAACGAAATCTAATGCCAAGGTTTTGGTTTGTTTAGAATGCCAACAGCTCAAGCTCTTCATTAGACCCCCTGGTACGTTCATTGCACCATTCTGTTCAATCTTAGGTAGAATGTTGCCTGATTTTTCTGATATTGGAATGTCTGTTCTGTTGAAATAAGGTATATTTCAGATAGTACTTAGTTAGTGAGTTATACTTGTTCCTTATAAGGTGTGAAAAGTGCTTATCTAAGGTCGTGAGATTGGAAGTGGGAACTGCTAGCTTTTCATTGCAAAGTGAATGTTCTGATCGTTAAATAAGCAGTTCCTTTAATGAGTATGTCGCGCTGGCTTATGGGACTCTGAAGAAAAATGGACAAAATTCTAAACTTTATTATGGAGAAAAGGCATGTTTTGGGTTTGGAGAGGTTACTGGTGACCACTGATGTCCAACTGCACCTATATTGACAAACCATGCTAAATTCAACCAGAAAATCATTAGTCCATCATGAATTTCATGCGTCAATAGTTGATTTGTGTTAAATATATGATTATTGTATGATTTGACAGTGCGTCATTTTGAGGGACCTTAGAGTTTGGGGAGCCACCCAGATAGCTGTCTTATTTGGCTCCAAGAGAGTAGTAAGTTAGAATGTAATGCTCAGATGAAATATACTTGTGGTCAAGGAGCTTATGGTCCCAGAAATGCCTAGTTATAACCCGCAGCCATTTTTAAATTCTCAGTATTATTTTTTGTACAACTTCAATGCTGGATTTTCATGAAGATTTTCTGTTTGCAGCCCTTTTTCTCTACCAAAATTATGAAAATAAACTGAAATAAACCTGTGGTCAATCAGTAATCATACGCTGAGGCAGGAGGTAGGAATCACAGGGGGTGTGGCTAAAGTACCAGGCCTGAGCTCCACTCATCACACATAGGATCAAATTAAATTTAAAAAATATAGGGCGTCTGAAGCTTTTGTTCAAAGCTGTATACTCATTCAGAGACCATGGAACATCGGCTGTCATTCAAAGCAGCCAAAAGCAGAAAGCTTTGAACCATCCTGTCCTCAAAATGGTCCCTGACCTCCCCCACCAGCCAACAATAGAAATAGCTTTTATTACAGGGAATTCTCACTGAGACCGAGGTCTCTTTTGCAAGGGAGCCCTGAATACAATAAGACAATTACAAAGTAGGTTAAAAACACAGAGCACAGTAAAATTCACAAAATTACATACAACAATTGCAGATTAAAGGAAAAACAATCTTAAAAAATACAATTGAAAATAAGATAAAAAGAAAATAATAAAATGAATGAAAACATACAAGGACAAAGGACAGAGAACAAGTCCTACGTTAAAACTAAAGGCAAGAACATCTGGCCTCCTCAAGTAACATCTCCCACAGATGATTTTTGAAGGACTCAAATTGAATAAGGTAATCAAGCTTCAGAGAGTCTTGGCATTTATTCCAGAAACAAGGTGCATATATGCTAAAAGCAGAACAGCCCAGATTTGTTCTTGTCCTGGGTGCCTCTAACAAAATCTACCCTTGCAATCTGATTTGCTGGCTTCTGATTTTGATGGACAAGAGCCTAGTGAGATATGAAGGAAGTTTGCCAAGCAATGCATTATAAATAAATAAAATACAATGGAGCTTCCTTCTAAAATGAAGGGAAAATCACCCTACAGAATTATATAAAACACAGTGATGAGTTCGGAAACCATCACCAGTGATAAAATGCAGAGCGCTATGATAAATTCTGTCCAAAGGTCTTAAAGTACTATTAGAGGCATGCCTGTACAGGACATCCCCATAGTCAAATAAGGGTGAGACTCTCGCCTGGACAATCCTCTTCCTACTATCCAAAGAAAAACAGGACCCATTTCTGTAAAGAAACCCAATGTTTGTTCTAATTTTCTTGGACAAGTTGGACACATGTTTTAATGGAGAAGTCATGATCCAGCCAGATACCCAAATATTTGTAAGACTGAACGTGCTCAATTTTAGCACCAGTCACCGAGAAAATTGAGTCATTTGGCATAATTGCATTTTGTGCAGATAAAAAAAAACATGAACTTAGTTTTATCAGCATTTAAAACAAGTTTAAGGTCAGCTAGAGCTTGCTGAATAAGATTAAAAGCTGATTGCAGGTAGATAAGGGCCTGGGCATACATTGGTGCAGAGGAGTACAACACAGTGTCATCTGCATAAAAATGAACCATGCAATTTTCAATATTACGAGCAATATTATTAATATAAACTGTGAATAAAATTGGTCCAAGTATGGATCCTTGGGGTACTTCTTTCGTCACTTTTAAAAATTGAGACTTCCCATCCCCAAGCACCACTAATGTGTGTGTGGTATTTGTGCTTTTGCATTTGTGTGTTGGTCTGATTCCATGTATACTCATATGACTTAAAGCAGTGGCGTCCAATCATGTGCCATAGAGGGCTGACAGTATGCAAGTTTCATACAGTGTTATTTGTTCAATAACAAAATCAATGTGAAGTTGTGATTTGATTGGTCCATTGATGTCTCTGAGGAGCTGTTATTCACAAGGCTCTATTTTCATGACTTTGCAAATGGGGACGCATGCGAAGATAATATTATGCATATTATAATATTATAATATAATATAATATTATGGGGGCGGCATGGCTCAGGAGGTAGAGCGGATGGTTTGGGAAGCAGTAGGTTCCTGGTTGATCCCTGGCTCCTCCAGAGAGCGTGTCGAAGTGTCCTTGAGCAAGACACTGAACCCCACACTGCTCCTGATGTGCAGGTACTGCCTTGCATGGCAGCCTCCGCCATCAGGGTGAATGAGAAGCATAACTGTAAAGTGCTTTGGGGTCTAGACTAGACTAGAAAATCGCTATATAAATGCAGTCCATTTACCATTTACTATTTCGTCTGTCGCAAATGGCATATTTATCTCCATCGCCCAGTTTGGTTGAATCTTGCTTTAAAATAAAGCCGTTTATGTTTCAAGGGGTTGGACAGCATAATTATGCATTTATGTCACTGTATAAAGCCTGGCGCTCTGCAATTTTTATATCACAGACTTTTTTGCATTTCAACTCACTCAAAGCACCTTTTCACGCAAATGCTGTACTATAATGCCTTATGGTAGTTTGATTTGACTGAATTGCAGCCAGTGGAGCTGTTCAGAAATAAATGCGTATAATTACCTCAACATTTTCATTTTTGCTATGTGCCCTATCAAATTGATGGTGTGGTCTAGTATGCAGCGCAGGATGAAGGCGTTTTTTTTCACAGGAATATTCTCTTTTTGTGGTGGAAGTAAATATAATTACCTTCAATCTCACCCATTTTTTGACACAAGGAGTGTTGTTTTGCAAATGTGCCCGATCGCCCACGACTTTTCATACAAAAAAGCATTACTTGGTAAAATCAACCTCTTTACACCCATATAACACCATGCATTACCTCATTGGAGCGCAGTTCTCAGATGACCAAAGGGGGCCATGGTTGGGCAAGTTTGGTGCTCGTTCTTCACCTGACAAAATTTCCAGTTCGCTATGGCATTATCGCATTGGTTTTAAAGGGAATGACAGCGGCTAATCTGGTTGACCTGAAAGAAAACGAACACCTAACACACTCACATGTAATTAATTTGTCTTGGTCCAACTTTTTTGACAACAGTTCCATGGCTACGCTAGGGCCTCCTGTCACAAAATTATCAGAATTAAATTAGACATGCCCAGTTTTGATCCGTGATAGCACTAGCACTTGCATTTTCCATACTGCATATAGGTTGTTAAAATAGAGCCCACCGTGTGGTTGATTCTTCTACTGAAGCTGTGCTGTTGTTGATTAATTGAGCTTGATCCACAGGATGTCAGGTGTGATGGTGCTTGCATTCCTGAATGGGCTCACCCGACGGAAGCCCCTGGATCCAGAAGGAGAGGTGTCCACCTTCCGCCGTTGCCTGAACACCCTGGACCTGGTTGCCCTAGGGGTGGGCTCAACCTTGGGAGCAGGGGTGTACGTTCTGTCCGGCGAGGTCGCCCGCGCAATATCTGGCCCCAGCATCATCATCTCTTTCTTCATCGCTGCATTGGCATCCATTTTTGCTGGGCTATGTTACTCTGAATTTGGTTCTAGGGTCCCAAAAACTGGCTCTGCCTACCTCTACAGCTACGTCACTGTGGGAGAAATTTGGGCTTTCATCACGGGCTGGAACTTACTGCTCTCCTATATTATAGGTAAATATGGAGTAAACTTCAGTTGCTTTTTTACAAATTATCAGGGCATCCCTCACTCAGCCACTCACGGCTCTCCAATACATTTTAAGCCATACTGTGCTTACCATCTTACCAACTTTTGACCCCGAAAGAGCTTTGTGACATGCAAATGTAAATGCAATAGACTGGGGGTGCTATTTTGCTTATAGCATTTAAAATTTTGTCCACTGTACAGCGGGACATGACTTTGAAATGTTAATTTTCAAACAGCTTTTCCATTTTGACTTTAATATGGGTCATTCCATGAAAAATCAACCAGTGCTTCCCACCTGACCCCCCCAGTATCAAGTGATTTTTTTTTTTTACAATAACTTTAGTATATTTAATAAGGCCATGGAAGATTTCATCTTCATACTATGAATATTTTTGGAATTACAGGCCCTTAAGATACATTGGGGTGGGTCAAAATTTTATGCTTTGAAATGCAAGTTATTTTTTCCAGAATTTTTGGAGTGTGCCTACTTTATAAATCCTTGGATGCGCTTCATATGGTTTACCAGATAATTATCAGATCATTTATCCAATTCTTTTTACTTTGGAAAATATGTTTAAAAACTGAATCCTTCTCCACTGCTGATGATTTTGTTGTTAAAACATGTCAGATTATTTCAAATTTTTTGATTTCTTGAATATAACTCACAGTGGGTTTTAAGGCCTTTTGAGTTCAAAAAAATTCTACTGGAGATCTTCAGTGAAAATGGGTTCCCTTCACCCAACAGACTGACATGGTGAAGAAACGAAAAAAATCAGTTGGGAATTTTTTGAGAAAAAGTGACTTTTTTGAAATTTTGATATTTTGAGATTTTATTACATAACCGATGGTCGAAATATTGGGCAGATGATTCCAATTCACACTTTACTGCTTTCTCATGTTGAAAAAAAAGCAATTTTTGCCATCATTGTCAATTTATCACCAATTGGTGGTTGCCATAGCAACATATTAATTTTCCTAGTCCAAGGTACAACTCAGAAGAATCACTGGAGCGTGTAAATATAATTTCATTTCCCATATTAGTGATCACACTAAACAGCTTTCCCCTGTCATCAGTTACATCATGAGGCCCACAATGTAATTAATGACTGGGACATACATAACTTAGTCTATGCCTTTCATCGCTGACAAAACCCTGAAGTCCTGATTAGGGTGGAGTATTTTGATTGTACAGACGTTCAGATCGGCACAAAGCAAGAATTTGGCTGGAGGTAGCTTTAGTGGCTCTAGGAAAGTTTTCAGCGATTCGTGATCTTCAGTAGTATCTTCCAGTGCTGCTATAAGGAGGAGTTTCCGTTCACCACTGTCACTGAATCCTTTATCAGAGGGGGGTCCATCTTCATATGAACGCCTTTTCTTGAGTTAAATTCCTGCTTTGAATATTATGTGCTGTACAGTCAAAATGCTCCACCCTACACCCTTTACATGGTCCAGTGATTCTTCTGAATTGTACCTTGGACTATGAAAATTAATTGGTTGCTATGGCAACCACCAATCAGTGATAAATTGACAATGATGGTACAAATTGCTTTTTTTTCAACATGAGAAAGCAGTAAAGTATGAATTGGAATCATCTGCCCAATATTTCGACCATCGGTTATGTAATAAAATCTCAAAATATCAAAATTTCAAAAAAGTCACTTTTTCTCAAAAAATTCCCAATGGATTTTTTTCGTTTCTTCACCATGTCAATCTGTTAGGTGAAGGCGACCCATTTTCACTGAAAAATCTCCAGTAGAATTTTTTTTTAACTCAAAAGGCCTTAAAACCCACTGTGAACTTTCAATCAATTATAGCTCACGTGTATGTTCAGGTACCTCGAGTGTAGCTCTGGCATGGAGTGGTACCTTTGATGATCTCCTGGGAAATGTCATCTCTGACTACTTTCGCAAACATGCAGCCATGGCCTTACCCGGGCTTGCTCCCTACCCAAATATCTTTGCAGCAGGACTGATCATGCTTTTAGCTGGTAAGTGCAGAAAATAATATTTTCCGTATATTTAGACCTTATAGAGCAATGAAATTTAGTCACCTGATATGACTTTATTTCCTAGTCTTACTTCTTTTGGCATGCAATGATCCTGTCATGCAGGTAACATTCTACTTGCTAACTAATACAGAAAAATGATTTTGTGATGGTGCGTTCAGGGACCACACGCGAGAGCAGGGAATCGAAAAATCGTATGCCTTTATTGAAAGCAGGGTCAGGACCAGAAGACACAAGAATTGCCAAGCCGAAAACGAAATCCAAAAAACAAAGTCGACTAGACAGGCCGGTGTCAAAACCAGTAAAGCAGAAGTGCGACGGTACATAGACAGCAGGCCAAAATCGTAGTCGAAATACAAAGCAGAGGGTCATACACAGGGCATCCAAAAACAGTAGATGTGGTCGGACAGAAATAGGTCAAAAATCCAAAAAGACAAAAACAAGAACAGAAGGGCTATGGCAAAATCGAGGTTGGGCGAAACAGTCGTGAAGAAACGATAATCAATTGGCATACAAGAGACTCTGCACAAAGGAATATTGATCAACGTTCTGACAAAGTCAGAACAGCAGTGAGGACTCTAAATAGACACAAGGGAAGTCACATGCTATGCAGGGAACAGGTGAATTGGATGAGAACTAATTACAAAGGAAGGTACACATGGGAAAGTCCTAAACCACAGCAATTGGCAAAAGCCAAGACACGGACGGGATTCACGCAGAAATCCTATGACAAATAAACAGCTCCGGTCAGGGAGTTCTAAGTGCACAGACAATGAGTGCAGGAAAGCAATTAAGCACGTGCGAGAGATCTCGTGGAAACGCAGGGAGAGACAGGGAAAGCCAAGCAAGGGGCGGAGACTAGAACAGGGCGATTGCTGAGATTGAATTAGTAACAATTAGTAGAGGTGCCGCTTTACAAATTAACCAAAGTTCTCATTAGTGAGTTAGTAATATACTCAGTCAAAAAAGAAACTTCACACTCTTTTGGAGGTCGATAAGTTGAACATACAAGAAAAGTGGTTTTAAATAATGATTTAATTCCATTCTGTACCCATTAAGGACGGTGTACCATAAAAATCATGTTCATAATGTAACCAGTTCCACCGGAAATGCTACGGAAATGTAAGAGAGTAAAAATGGTAAGTTACAACTTGATGAAAGCATGTCAATAGCGCGTATGCCCTCCATGAGCGTTCACAACTGCGACGCAACATCTCCTCATGGATTGAATGGTGCGTCTGAACACAGCTTGGGGGATGCGTCGCCATAATTGAACCAACATGGCACCAAGTTCCTGCAAATTCTGTGGAGGGTTCCTTACTTGATGGAGTCTTCTGCCCAACACATCCCATACATGTTCTATGGGATTAAGGTCGGGAGACCTTGAGGGCCACTCCATGACATTAATGCCAGCATTCCTAAGAAAATTCCGCGTTAAATTGGCCGTATGAGGTCTGGCATTATCGTGTTGGAATGTCAGACCTGGGCCATGAGCTGCCATGAATGACAAAAGCTCTGGAATGAGCACTTGATCTCTGTATCCTGCAGCAGTTAGGTTTCCTTGAACGACCATCAGTCGGGAACGGGCAGGACCATTAAAGGCACCCCAAACCATAACACTACCGCCCCCAAAACGGTCCACTTCCTGCACACAACACTGGGCGTTGCGTTCATAGTGTCTCCTCCAAACTCTAACTCTCCCATCAGCGAAGTGCAAAGTGAATCTGGATTCGTCACTAAAAATGACCCTATTCCAATCACGCTGAGTCCATCTCAGATGTCGTTGTGCCCAGAGAAGCCGTTGACGTCGGTGTAACTGGGTTAAAATTGGTCCATGATATGGCTGGCGTGCATGGAGGCGAGCAGTGCACGAGCGCGACACGTATGGTTTGGGCAGTCACACGACCTCTAAACAATTCATTCCTAGTGGACGTTGCAGTGAGAAATCGATTGCGCAAATGACGTAAGACGATTTGTCAGTCTTCTGCTTGTGTCGTCACACGTGGTCTACCCGAACGAGGTCGGTCTGCTGTGGTGCCAGTTTGTTGGAGACGTGTCCGAAGATCATGGATAGTCCGTCGACTGCATCCCATAACCCTGGCAACGTCAGTGACCGACGTTCCCGTATTCAGCATGCCAATGGCACGTTCACGTTGAATGTTTGACAGTCGTGGCATTGCAAATCAACGGATAATTGACTGTAAGAACTTGTTTTTCCGAGATGTCACTCTACCTTGCTAACGTGGGCTCAATTGCACGTGTCTCATAAGGTCACGTGACTAGGAACACGAGGAAACATACTTTTATCTTGATGTTTGCTCGCACGTGCTGCATGCTTGTGCACGTCAGAGTTGCTGTCTGTCATGATGTGTTTGACAACGCATTTACCCCTAATAATAATAATAATATCTCTTGTATTAAGTTTCAAGAAAATATTTAGAAATTTATGAGTGTGAAGTTTATTTTTTGACTGAGTATATATACATGGATTAGTTGGGGTAGTAGACTACGATACAAAATATAAATGTTAGTATTATTAGTAATCCAGAAAAGCAAGGCGAAGGAAGTAGACGAGAATTGAAGCAATAATATGAAACACCAGAAACCATTGAAATCACCCAAAGCAGGTAAGCACACAGACTGGGGAGACAGACTGAACCAACTAGATCACAAGACAGGGGAGACAAGTGCAATGAAACTTAAAATGGCAAGAACTGAAAACTGGAGAATACAAAAACCAAAAAGAATAAAGAAAAGACATGACCATGAACATAAAGCATGAACATAAACACAGAACCATGACAGATTCTCACTTACTTTGTTATCAGGATCACCTGTTTATGCTGGCTTTCATTCCAAAAACAGTTATAATACCTTGAAGAGGTCTACTTTTCTTAATTATGAGCTTTCATGTTTAGAGAGATTGTTTGCCATTTTTAGTAATATAACTCTAGAAACGGAAGGGTAGCCAATAATAACATGGAAATTACATGTTCTCGTTGGGTTTCCTGTGGTGTACTTCTAACAATTAACAGGAGTACTTCTTTAAGTCATCAAATTAAAGATTGTAAAGTAATTGGCTCCAAATCAGGTTTGTTGAACACGGATGGTTTTTTTTTGGAAATGTTTTTGCTTAGACTTACCTATGCAATGTAGGCTAGCCTCATGCAATATTCTTTTACATGAAATGTTACGGGTAATGTGTCTATGCGTTCAGAAATGAGAAACCCAATGATTCACCACAATAGGGCTGCGGTCTTTACAGCTTATAAATCCTTTGTTGGTCACACTTTAGATCAGGGCTTTTCAACCTTATCCAGAAAGGGCCACTGTGGGTGCAGGCTTTCATTCCAGCCAAGCAGCTACACACCTGATTCTACTGATCAAGCTCATTAGCAAAGACTCTTGGGGTTGATCAGTAGAATCAGGCGTGTAGCTGCTTGGCTGGAATGAAAGCCTGCACCCACAGTGGCCCTTTCTGGATAAGGTTGAATAGTCCTGCTTTAGATGAAGTGTTGCTCATAAAGCCTTTATACAGCATGTATAATGCCTTCATTAATAAGACATAATGTCTTCATGAATCATACATAAGCAAATGTCATGCTTAGTAAAGGGTGAGTTAAAACATCCTTATTCAGCATGGTGATGCCAGATGTGACAATGACAATATCACTTAGCTGACAATGTCAACCTTTATAGCCTTTAGCCACTAGCTAAGTGACATCGTCAGTTATATACATCTGGCATCACATGCTGAATAAAGATGTGTTATTTTTCCCTTTACAAAGCATGGCATATGCTTACGTATGATTTATGAAGACATTATGTCTCATTTATGAAGGCATTGTACTTGCTTTATAAAGCCCTTATGAGCAACACTTCATCTAAAGGTGACCCATTTTTTTATTCTATGTGTCCTATGTGTAAGCTAAACCAATATCACTATAGGTGCATGCACGCTAAAGGTGTCTTCTTCACCCCTCATCAAAGGTCTCTTGGCATTTGGAGTGAAAGAGTCGACCACGGTCAATAAAATCTTCACCACTATCAACATCCTGGTGTTAGTGTTTGTTGTCATATCTGGATGCATCAAAGGAAACCTGGACAACTGGTTCATCACAGAAGAAACCCTCCTGAATGCCACTGCTTTCGCTGAGTAATAATAACAGAATGATAGTGCACTTGCATAAAATGTTTGTGAATAAAACTGTGGCAGTATCAAATACATTCTTTTATTCAACTTAGCACCAGCAGAAAACGATTCTAAAGCTGTTAAATGCATGTGAGCAGACTTTGTGACCTGGTCTTAATCTTGTCTTGCTTGGACTCAGAAATCTCTCATCCACCGTGAATGTGACCAGTGAATTTGGTGTAGGAGGCTTCTTCCCCTATGGTGTTGAGGGGACACTCTCTGGAGCTGCCACCTGTTTCTATGCCTTTGTAGGGTTTGACTGCATCGCCACCACAGGTAATTGTCGAAAGCAGCCCACTACAGGTAATGCACTACCATGAAACTCTCACCAGGTCAATTTCCCAATGTAATTCAACTCATGGAGCTTTGTAAATACAAGTATAACTTTGACAGGAGACCCTGAAAGAACTAGGTTTACAGAAGCCCGTAACTCATGAAAGTAAGCAGGTAGTATGTGGGCAGGTGCAAATTTTCCTATGTGGCTGGTGTGATGAGCGACTTCAATTAAGAATACAGTAGCATGCTTCAGGCCACAGTTAATCTACGTTGTTGTTCCCCAGAGGAACTCCTATCTTAGATCCAGCAGAGTTTTATGCTTTTCCACCTGATTTGACCATGGTTTTGAGACGGTCATGCTGGCAGCACGATGGCCAAGAAGGAAACTATGCTGGTTCGATTATGTCCAGCTAGTGGACCTGTTTGGTGGATCAACAGAGGATCATCAATTTTCACATCGTATTTAGCAGTTGTATCTTAAACTGATAGAGGCAATTTTTAATAGAATTAAGTTAGTGAGGAATTATTTTGTGTAATTTTGCATCATTTTGATTGAGTTTCAAATCACTATGCAGTTAAATTTACATTTACATCTCTCTTGCTAGTTAGATTGCTGGGTTGATTTTCCTCTGTTGTGGTAAGAACTTGTCCAGTGAAACATGCTTCTCTGCTTCCATCTGCAGGAGAGGAGGTGAAAAACCCTCAGAAGTCCATTCCCATGGGTATTGTGGCATCCCTACTCATCTGCTTCCTGGCATATTTTGGAGTCTCGGCAGCCCTCACTCTTATGATGCCATACTACAAGCTGAACATCCACAGTCCGCTGCCTGTTGCCTTTGCGTACATCGGGTGGGGTGCTGCCAAATACGTAGTCGCTGTGGGCTCCCTCTGCGCACTATCAACCAGGCAAGCATAAACCCACAGTCAAAAATGTCAGCCATTTTGTGAACCTCCCACAAAATCATGCCAATAACAGATCCGAAATTTTCATTGTGTCATCCTTTTACTGATTGACAATTAGACAAGCAGTTGTGGATTCGCAAAGCATGGGAGGAGCCCAATCGCTAGTGTATTTAATGCCAAGACGTGGGGGCATCCAGAGGCCCGGATGCCGCCCCCTTCTGGCTGGCATGTCATACACGTGCAACCCTTCGTCCCCCACCCATGTATCAAACAACATTATGGGTGCAAGCAGGGCCAGTGATGTCGTATAATAATTTCTCAGGGTTGGAGCCCCAAAGACCGGTGGCCACTGCAACAGACTGGAAGACATTATGCATGTCTAAGGAGCAGGAGATGCATGTTTAAGGCATTGGTGGATAATCCACCAATTGATATATTAAACATGTATTATCACAATTGAGTAAATGAAAAATTAATGATACAGATATGATGACTGCAGAAAGTGTGACTGTTTATTGAAGTGAATTTAGAATATGGTGAAAAGTAATTAATATAGAATTGGCATTTCAATTCGCCATTGAAATAAAGATATTGTGCATGTTTGTGAAATAAATTTGGCATCCAAAATGGCCCAGAACTCATCTGCAACTAGAAGGCACTCAGAGTGCATTACCTCCGCCGCGTTGCAGTTCGTTGATGGAGGCTTTATTGTTGAATGTGCATGTTAAACGAGTCTCGACAGTGTTGTCTTAATGTGTATACAAATTCTTTCGGCTCTTGGATGAAGTCTGTGAGTCAGATCTTCGCCAAAATTTATTCACTTCCTCAGCACCGGATCTAGCAACAATCACATTGACATCCATTCATTAATTTGTGAGCGAATGAACTAACAAACTAACGAAGGAACGAACAAACAAACAAACAAACATATGCTGGAAAAAACATTACCTCCTAAAGGATGTACAACTATATCTACATTTACACGTGAGCTGTTACTGCCGATTCAGAAGAGTGTAAACATCTGTGATTTATCTCTGGAGCACGTGGTGCCTCCAGCGGCCTCTTTTCACGCCAAAGACCACAGCTAAGCTTTTAGCTTGCAGAGCTGAGTCAGATGACATTGTATGTGCAGTTTTATCATGCAACTCGATTCACTTGCAGGGGTCGAAAGATTGTGAAAAATGTTGAGCACCTAACCAACTGCACCTTCCCGTACCCCTGGGTGCCACAATCGGCATCTGCTCAGCCCTATGGTGCCTCAGGCCACAAACAGGACTGGCTTGATCAAGGTTTCATTCCAGACCATGATGCTCATTCATGAACCGTTCGGTGCCCTAACTAACTGATCCATGCATTGTATTTCTGTGTGACTCGGTGTTAAATTGTTTTGGATGGTTGTACAGTCTCCTGGGCTCCATGTTCCCTATGCCGCGTGTTATATTCGCCATGGCGAGGGACGGGCTCCTCTTCCACACCCTCAGCTCAGTCAGCAAACGCAAGAGTCCAGTGATGGCCACGCTGTCCTCTGGAACAGTGGCAGGTAAAGCGCACCAGTTACATTCTTTCAAAGAAACTAAAGAAAAAAAATAATTATGTGGAAAAAGACATGCTTATAAGGCAAGAGGAGCCGATCATCTGATTAATCTGAACCCTCAGCTTACCTATGTCTGCCAAATGTTATAGTCACCTGAAACAGGATGACGTAAAGTTCTTTTATTAATGAGCTAAAAAGAAACTACAACCCAGACATTATGCATTATACATTATTTTGCAGCAATCATGGCCCTCCTGTTTGACCTGAAAGCTCTGGTGAATATGATGTCCATCGGAACACTCTTCGCCTACACTCTGGTGGCCATTTGTATTCTCATTCTAAGGTAAACATTATATCATGAGGTGCAGCTTAAATCGAAATCTAAAAAATGAATGTAAGGAATTTTGAATGAGAACCAGTGCAAACTGCGCAACAATATTTTTATTGGCAAGATGTAAGTCTGTAAGATCATTTAACTGTTATAAAATAGGAATAAAAACAGGACACTGAGCCATGAAGTGCTTATGGGCACGGGCATGGCTGATCATGCATAGTAAACTTGAAAAAATTGACCAATAGACTCAACTTATTTTTTTTTTTTTAAACATCCATTTGGTTGACGCAAACTTTTAGGAGGTTTGTTCATGTTCTGCTATTTCTGGCCATAGATACTGGAATGAAATGTGTCCTTGTGGAATCTCTACTGATTTTTCCAGCCATAGTATTGGATTACACGCGGTATGTTAGAAAATAAACAAAAGGGAAGCCAAAATGTAAAAAAATTGCAGATGTTCCAAAGCATTAAATTCAAGGTCATACTGCAAGAGATCATAGGCAGGCACTGAAAGCCAGATCATGGAAAGCATCGGTCAGATCTCTCTTATAACTGATGAGCGTCCCCTGCACATCCTTGACCATGACAGTGCCCCTTTAAGCACAGCAAAAATATCATTAGACACCCTTGCAGTCTGAGGATTTAGATTATGGTTATACAAAAGTCAGCTCAAAATGTTATGATATGGAACCACAGGCAGAGTCAGAGTACAATCCAGTAGTCGGGTTTATTAATTGTAATATGGCATGGGCAGAGGCACGAAGCCCAGAGCAGAATGACACTGTCCAGATCAGATGGTTTAGGCTTGGGTGCAAGGGCATGTCCAAGTCCGGCAAGTTGCCATTCGGGACAGCTACCAGATGGAGGGCACACTTCACCAGGTCAGAACTAGAGGCATGCATAGAGTGCAAACCTCTGCCAAGGCAGCACAATCCAAATGTGCATGAGCGGGAGCAAAGTTGAGTTATCGCGTGTCATAGGATTTCAAGATGGCCGCCGTGGCGGCTATATTGTTTCAGTGATCGCAGTGAAAATCGATAGGGTCCATCCTTTATGTAATAGCAATCCACTCACAAAATTTCAGACAAATCCGTGCATTACTTTTTGAGTTATGTTGTTCACAAATTGACAAACAAACAGGGGCGAAAACATAACCTCCGCCCCAACTTCGTTGGCGGAGGTAACTATCAGACAGCTGGACTGAAGAGTTTTGCTGGAACGCAGTTCCAATCCTGATGATTGCAAAAGACTTGGGAGGTGTTCCTAATAAACTGGGCAGAAGAACACACAGAGGGATTATTAATAGAATTGCAGTCCCAGGCCTGGAGACCGGGAGCAAGGCTTGGGAGCTTGTTCCGATTAATAGATCCAGGAAGAGAACTTCTGTATTTGCCTATCATTAAAGATTACAAATAATTTCCAATGACGATAAACTTTTACTTCAAAATACTGACTGGTTGCTAAAGGTTATACAAAAAGTGACAATCCTGCAACTTGCATTCTCAAAGTATGGACTATATAGCCTCTAGGGCAAACGTGGGAGAAAGGGAAAACACAAATTTGTGACAGCTGGTGGGGGGAGCACTCAGGATGTTAACCAATCAAAAGAGACAATATATCTAAAAGACAGGCAAGCCGCTGGATGGGAAGAGACGCACAGAGATTCACATGAGGGTTATGACATCAAGATATGATTGAGTCGATTAAATAATATCAAGCTGACTTTGTCCCAAGGATTATCCCTGGTTGTGCCCCCTTTTCTAAAGGTTACATCACACTGTGTAATCTCTGTCTTAAGCGGTGCAAGTGTTTCTACCTCTGCTCCATGAGTAAGCAAGCTTCCATATGTTTACAGTTCTCAGTGTTATAATCCACAATTATTTTTATAACTTACTGTGACCAATGCATCATTCCCTGCTTTTTCAGGTACCAGGAGGACCCTGGTGAAGAATGCAGGGAGATCTGCAAAGAAGAACCTTTCTCCAGCCGAACCTTCTTATTCCCGCCATCTCTCCCCACTGCAAAGACATCCCGAATTGTGACAACATGCACAGCAATCATCAGTAATAATTTATACAGTCCATCCACCAATTAAAGAGATTTCATATGCCTGATATGGAGGGACCCAGTTTTCCCTCTGTGAACGCTCACTGATTTACCTGCTGAATGCAACAATTCAGTAAACTGTTGTTCTAGCAGTTGAAATCTCTGACTCTCCAATGAGCTGAAAAAATGTAGGACCCAGTTGAAACCGCTCATTTTAAAAGATTCCCTCCCCAACAGAAGCAACACTTGCATGTTACACATACTGTGCTACAGTATGGTGAGGATCATATCTGAATGGGAACCACAACAAGCAGTGTGCAGTGATAATTATACACCACCAATTTCACTTAAAAGGGGTCCTAATATATTACTGCTCTATAATTTTTTGGTGAGAATGTCTTGAAAAATACTGTTGTCGGCAATGAGAAAAAAAAAAAAATATTCAAACAAGTATACTGAGGTAAAAATATGGGTAGTGAACAAAAACACTGAAAACATCAATTTTTTAATAACCATTAAAAAGTTATCGCAAATTTTATTTTTTTGACTTGCATAGCATGAATGCATGTTTGACGGATCATTCCATGATTATTGTAACGCCACGCCTCCAGCCCTCTAACTCACCAGCCTATTAGGACCCAGATGGCTTTCCACACTCTCAAACATTGTCTGCATCTGTTCTCCTATTGCTTGCCTGCAGTAGTGCTTCTCTATATAAAGTAGAGCTTCACACTCATTCGGTGCGAAATCTCGTAAGCCTCATAAGCTTGTTGTTTCACTATATTCTTGTTTAGACTTAGATCCCGCATATTTGCAGTATTTGTACAACTCTCTAATTAAGCGCTGTCCTTAATGTTTTATGTTCAGCGGCTCTCTTTCTGTAAACAGGAACCTCGTTTCCTTGTTTAAATCTGGAACCACTGTTTCCTTAGTCACAGTTTATTTATATCTGTTTCCTTGCTTAATATCTTAAACACTGTTTCCTTAATCACAGTTCTCTGTATAACTAATATTATTATCCAGGAACCTCGTTTCCTTGTTCCTTTGTACTTTCTTCTACTTTGCCTTCCTGCATTGCTGAGAAGGCGTAATAAACCTGATCCATCTTTGCACCTGAGTCCAGTTCCCACTGTTCCAGTTCTTCTCCAATACTTTCTTATTGGCTTTCATAGTGGGTAGTATTGGCTTTCTTCTCCAATACTACCCACTTACCACTCCACCCTAAATGATGCAGAGAACATAGCTGCAGTGATCACCCACCTCCCTGGCAAGGCGTTCGACTGGGCAACTGTCGTATGGGACCAAACTGCCTTCTATACCTATAACAGCTTCATACAGCAGTTCCGCGCCATTTTCGACCAACCTGGGAAAAAGGCTGGGGACCAGCTGCTGGACTTGCGCCAAGGATCGATGCCTGCTGTGGACTACGCGCTCAAATTCTAGACCTTGGCCACAGCCAGCGGCTGGAACGAGCCTGCCCTTGTCACAATCTTCCGGAATGGGCTGAGTCATCAACTCTGCCATCTGGCTTGACCAGCTCTTGCAGGAGAGACAGCGGAACCAGCCCAGAGGCCCCATCCAGCTGCCAAAGACGGGTGCTGAGGCCATGGAACTAGGACTCTCCAGACCTTCAGAACGGCGCCATTGGAAGAAATCCGGCCCTTGTATCCATTGTGGAGAAGAACGCCCTGTGCCTGTAAAGGTAAAAGTGCCATCACCGGTCAGAGATTCAGGATCCCAGTACAAGTGGCATACAACCATCCAACCCTTTGTACAGACGCCTTGATTGACTCGGGGGCCGCCGGAAACTTCATCTCCTCCCAACTGGTGCAGCAACTGAAAGTCCCAATTCACTGGCTCAACAACCCCCTCACAGTGGTAGCGCTGGATCAGAAACCTCTGGGCAGCAGAAGCATCCTCCACCAGTTGGCTGCAATCTCCCTCTGTGTAGAGGAGCGCCACCAGGAGGAGCTCCCGCTACTGCTGCCACCCTACTCCAGTCACCCAATTATTCTTAGCCATGGCTTATAAGGCACATACCCACTATATCCTGGCACACCAGCAACTCACATTACGGTCACCTACCTGTTGGCGGCACTATGGCCCCCTCCCCATTGCCGCCACAACTGTTGAGAGTCCAGACCACATGACCTAGCCTGATATCCCCAAGGAGTACTGGGGGCTCCAAGAAGAAGTCAGCAAAACCAGGGCCACCTAGCTACCTCCTCATCGCCCGTGGGACTGTGCCATACAGCTTCTGTGCCGTACTTCACCCCCCAGGAGGCATGTATATCCTCTTTTGGCGGCTGAAACCCAAGCCATGGAACAGTATGTACAAGAAGCTCTTCAGCAGGGCTTCATTCGTCCCTCTACCTTACTGCATCTGCAAGCTTCTTCTTTGTCCAGAAGAAGGATGGAGGTCTTTGCCCCTGTATTGACTACAGGGGATTAAATGAAGTCACAGTGAGGTACAGATATCCACTCCCTCTGGTCCCCAGTGCTGTGGGGCAATTAAGAGATGTGAAGATCTTCACCAAGCTCGACCTCTGCAGCGCATATAATTTAATCTGTATCCGGAAGGAAGATGAGTGGAAGACAGCATTTAGCACCACCTCCCGCTATATGAATACTGCGTGATGCCTTATGGCCTTGTTAACGCCCCATCTGCGTTCCAGTCCTTCATTAATGATGTGCTGCGAGAGATGCTGGGAAGATTCGTCATCGCCTACCTCGACGACATCTTTTTCTACTCATCCAGCTATAAGGAACATGTGGATCACGTAAGGAGGGTACTCTAGCAGCTCTTGGAACACCAACTTTACGTAAAAGCTGAGAAATGCATCTTCCACCAGTCCACCACCTCCTTTCTGGGATACGTGATTGGACCAGAGGGAGTGGTTATGGAAGAGAAGAAGGTGAAGGCAGTAGCAGCATAGCCAGTCCCACGGACCTTGAAGGAACTCCCGTTTCCTAGGGTTTGCCAACTTCTATCGACGCTTTATTGAGAACTTCAGCACGGTTGCCCAACCTCTAACTTGCCTGTTCAAGGGAAGGCCCAAAGAACTGGGATGGACTCCTGAAGCACAGCACACCTTCAAGACCTTAAAAAGCCTGTTTGTTACTGGTCCAATACTGAAATTACCAGATTTGGAGAAGCCCTGTGCGGTAGAAGTTGACACCTCCAATGCAGGCGTAGGAGCAATCCTTTCCCTAAGACATTGGGTACCTGAAAAGCTTTTTCCTTGTGCTTTTTTCTCCCGCAGACTCACACCCGCAGAGGCCAACTATGATGTGGGCAACCGGGAACTGTTAGCGGTGAAGTTGGCACTGGAAGAGTGGAGGCACTGGCTGGAGGGGGCCTGCCATCCATTCACTGTACTCACAGATCACCGCAACCTGGAATATCTTCAAAAGGCTAAACGGCTCAATCCATGTCAGGCCAGGTGGGCATTGTTCTTTACCCGTTTTGATTTTACCATAACCTATGGCCCAGGCTCCAAAAACATCAAGGCAGCTTCTCTATTCCAAAGATACAAGGTGGGAACTGTTCCAGAGGCTGAGGAACCGATCCTACCATCCTCCTGTGTCCTCGCCCCAATCAGATGGCAGCTGGACCGGAAAATAGTGAGGGAAGCTAAGGAGAAGCCTCCTCCCACCTCGGTGCCAGCGGGTAAAACATTCATTCCCTCTACTCTTCGCAATCGAGTTATTCTTTGGGCGCATACCTCCCTGTCTTCGGGACACCCTGGAGCCAGAAGAACAGCCCAAATCATCACTTGCAAGTACTGGTGGCCCCATCTGGCCTCAGATGTGGACTCCACCATCCGGTCGTGTGCTACTTGGGTCATCACCCAGACCCCACGAAAATTACCAGCTGGCAAGCTGAATTCCTTACCAGTCCCACACCGTCCATGGTCCCATGTAGCTGTGGACTTTGTAACAGACTTTCAAGTGTCCGAAGGTAACACAACAATTTTGGTGATCATTGGCTGGTTTTCTAAATTTATGCCTTTTGCCACCATGCCCTCTGCGCTCCAAGTGGCAGAAGCATTGTTTTTGCTGGTCTTCATCCTCTCAGACTGTGGGCTGCAGTTCCCATCCCTAGAGTGGAGGGCATTTTTCTGCTGGGAGCTTCAATAAGCCTCACCTCGGGATACCAAGTCGAATCTAAGGGGAGGCAGAGAGAGCCATCCAGGATCTGGGGAGGTTCCTCCAAGCATACTGCCGCCAGCTTCGACGGGATTGGTCCCAGTACCTGCCCTAGGCAGAGCACACCCAGAACTCTCTAAAAAGAGCGTCCACTTGTTTATCACGTTCCAGTGTGTGCTCGGTCGGCAACCTCCCCTGTGCCCATGTGACCTGAGTCAGACCAAAGTCCTGGCGGTGGATGCATAGTTTAAAGAGGCAAAGAAGCTACCAATGTCCAGATCCAAATACCCCTCCACCACTAAAAAATCCAAGCAGACCGAAGACGTTGGGGCGCCCCCAATTACCAGCCAGGGGATCGGGTCTGGCTCTCTACAAGGGACCTGTGCCTCCTCCTGCCCTGTAGGAAGCTCAGCCCATGGTTTGTTAGTCCATTCCGTGTTCTCCGGAGGGTCAACGACACAGCCTACTTGCTGCAGTTGCCGTCCAACTACCATATTTGCAATATCTTTCAAGTCTCCCTGCTTAGGCCAGTGACAGCTGGACCTTTGGCAGAGGCTACTCCCCTCCGAAGACCCACCACCTGCCCTGAAGGTTGATGGAGAACCAGCTTACCGGGTGCGCAACCAGCTAAGCTCCATACGTCAGGAGAGCAGGTTGCAGTACCTCGTAGACTGGGAAGGCTACAGTTCGGAGGAAAGGAGCTGGGTGGACTGCGACAACATCCTGGATCCTCAGCTCCTGGCCGAATTCCACCAGGCCCTTCCGGACCGGCCCGCTCCTCGCCCCAGAGGTTGCCTCCTGGCCAACAGTCAGGCACGCTAGGAGTATCAATCATCAATAAGACATTATTATTTTTATTTTTACTATATATTGCTATCTATTTGCTTATTATACGACCCAATATTACATTAAATAAATACTTGAGTAGTACTGAATTTCTGATTTATCTTCATTTTGTTAAGCGTTTAATAATCACTGCACACTGCTGTACATCTCTTTTAGATTGCGGAAAAATTTTAACAAAAATGTTTCTTGCAGTATCCTGGACTATTTTCTTATTTTATATGATGCTTTTAACAATCAAAATTTAGTCGGGTCAAGTGAGTCAAACTACTCCCGCAGTTCAATGAAGTGATGATAGATGTGCTTCTCCTGCAGTTAAGTGAAGCAATGATAGATGTGCTGCTTCCACAGTCAGAGGCGCTAGATTCACTAAAGAAGTGAGGGGGCCAAAAAGTGCCGTGTTGTGTGTTCAGCTCATTCACAGTGCCTCGATTCCGTGCACCTCATCCGTGCCCCTATATTGCAACACTTACGGTATAAAAAATAAAAAGACGTTTGGCTCATTCTCGTTATCCCAGACACACATGCCCCAAATTCATCATCTCTTCTTGAAAACTAATGCTTTGGACTTTTCGTTTCAATGTAAATCATGAATTAATGCATAGTGAGGTCCGTGGCTGGGTAGGCAGGATCAGCCAGAGCTTAAATCGCATAGTACATGCATGCAAAAGTATGTATTAAGTAGAACTCATTATTAAAACCACTGTAAAATCAATTATGGTTTTGAAATCAGCGGATTGTAGCACACATCCGATCACTTGTAAATTGTAATCGCACACAGTTATGTATGTATTTATTACACGTGGATTAAAGAGTTTACGATGCTGCTACGTCGTATTTTCCAATTTAATGGGCTAACGATAGGTCACGCCCCTTTAAGTTTTATAGACCTACGCAAAACACACTAAGGGTTACGACACTATTTCATTCTATAATATAAAGTTTCCCATTTCTTTCTTAACATTATCATCTTAAAATTATTATCTTAATGATGGTCATCATCAAGAACAATAAGGCGTAATGAGCAAATGAATGACACATTAACATAAATTTATTGGGATGATCTGAAATTTTGTGAACAGCAAGGAGTTGTGGGAACAATAATCAGCAAGGAGTGGACATCGTAAAAACAGCTGATCTGCGCTCACGCTCATGGCCATTACCCAGAAACACTTGCTGTCTCAATGACGATATCAACAGCAAAATAAAATTATCATTGTTTGTTTTATTAAGCATTTTCCAGAAAGAAATCTAAATTGTTTAATGTTATAACGACTTATGTTCAATTAAAATGATAAATAATGTACCGTGATGACATCGACTTGCCAGCACCATGACTGAGAAATGAATGCAGTTGCGGTGGTATAAATATCCAGTAGCACACAGTATTCTAGATATATTATTTGCAGGTCTTGATTAATATGAAAATGTCAATTTTGAAATATACCCATGCTAACACTAGAGTCCCGACATTGTCGCAAATATGCCTATCATAGCCCCCCGCCCCCTCCACTGGGCTCAGTGCCGTTGCACTCGCTGCCCCCCCTATTGTTACGCCACTGGGCAGAGAAGCGCTGTGCCCAAATGATGTCCATTTAAGACAGCGTGACAATAGACTATGCATGCGCAAACTTCCAAAACTGTTTATGCTTAAAAAGAAAGTGGGAGGAGGGTAAAAGTGGGGGGGCCAATGGTCCCCTGGCCCCCCTTTCCGGCGCCAGTGTCCACAGTTGAGTGAGGTGATGATAGATGTACTTCTCTCACAGTTGGGCATAGTGATGATGGATGTGTTTCTCCTGCAGTTGAGTGAAGCGATGATGGATGTGCTCCTCCCGCAGTTGAGTGAAATGATGATAGATGTAATCTCCTGTAGCTGAGTGAGGTGATGATAGATGTGCTTCTCCAACAGTTGAATGAGGTGATGATAGATGTGCTTCTCCCACAGTTGAATGAGGTGATGATAGATGTGCATCTCCCATAGATGAATGAGGTGATGATAGATGTGCTTCTCCCACAGTTGAATGAGGTGATGAGAGATGTGCTTCTCCCAAAGATGAATGAGGTGATGATAGATGTGCTTCTCCCACAGTTGAGTGAAATGATGATAGATGTGATCTCCTGTAGCTGAGTGAGGTGATGATAGATGTGCTTCTCCAACAGTTGAATGAGGTAATGATAGATGTGCTTGTCCCACAGATGAATGAGGTGAAGATAGATGTGCTTCTCCCACAGTTGAGTGAAATGATGATAGATGTGATCTCCTGTAGCTGAGTGAGGTGATGATAGATGTGCTTCTCCAACAGTTGAATGAGGTGATGATAGATGTGCTTATCCCACAGATGTATGAGGTGATGATAGATGTGCTTCTCCCACAGTTGAATGAGATGATGATAGATGTGCTTCTCCCACAGTTGATGATAGATGTGATCTCCTGTAGCTGAGTGAGGTGATGATAGATGTGCTTCTCCAACAGTTGAATGAGGTGATGATAGATGTGCTTCTCCCACAGATGAATGAGGTGATGATAGATGTGCTTCTCACACAGTTGAATGAGGTGATGATAGATGTGCTTCTCCCACAGTTGAGTGAAATGATGATAGATGTGATCTCCTGTAGCTGAGTGAGTTGATGATAGATGTGCTTCTCCCACAGTTAAATGAGGTGATGATAGATGTGCTTTTCCCACAGTTGAATGAGGTGATGATAGATGTGCTTCTCCCACAGTTGAATGAGGTGATGATAGATGTGCTTCTCCCACAGTTGAATGAGGTTCTGATAGATGTGCTTCTCCCACAGTTGCCCTGGTGCTGGTTCTGGCAGTTATCCTTACGGTAGCACTGAAGTCCTTGGCACAGAAAGAGTTGTGGAGTCTGCTCTGCCTCTCTTTGCTGTTGTTGGCCATCATCTTCGGCACCATTCTCATCTGGAGACAGCCGCAGAATCCCACCCGGGCGCCCTTCATGGTGAGAGAGAGAAGAGAGAGAGAGAGAGAGAGAGACCTGCACACCTCTGGGACTCATATGCATGCATGTGCTCCTGTGTACTCACACACACATACACACACATACACATTTACACATATAAGAATACACACACACACACATTTGTTTTTATGTTTTGTGGGGACATTCCATAGATTTCCGTTCATTCCCTAACCCCTCTCCCTGACCTTGACCCTCAACAGTACACACCTCACCCCAACCTTATCCCAACCTAAACCCCAACCCCAACCCTAAAATAGCTCAATTTTTTGCCGGGACCTGAAAATGTCCCTGCAAGTACAAAGAAATATGGAATTTTAGGTCTTGTGGGGTCATTTTGTCCCCACAAGGATAGGGAAACGTGGTACACACACACACAACACACACACACATACAGATACCTGCACTGGCATAACAGACATGCACATACACTCTCTTACATTTCCATACAGCAGAGATGTTTGTTGCCCCTCAGGTCCCCTGTCTGCCAGTGCTCCCCGTCGTCAGCGTCTTCATCAACACTTACCTGATCGTCCAGCTGGGGCCTGAGACCTGGGCCCGCTATGCAGTCTGGATGGCAGTGGGTAAGTGAACCTCAGCAGCCACATCTGATCATTCAATTTCTGTGATTGAGCATGATCAGTTCTCATAACTTGTTGTCTTTGGTGGCTACTTAATTTTCATTAAGCCAGACAACCAAATAAATTCAATTTCCCCATGGGGATAAAAGGATGAATTTGAGTATAATTATCCTCAGATTGAGTCACGTTACAATAAGCTGGGTCAACCTCTTAAGCCTGAACGCCCCTGATACCTGGGGCAATCAATAAACACCATAAATACAGCATGTCTCCTAATAGCAATATCTTCATGTGGCATATCCATTAGTGGGATGAAACTCTGCAGAAAGCTCATGATGACCATTTTATCTCAACCGAACACAATTCAAGCACCAATCAAATAAATAATCATGTAGCAAAACATAAGATAAAATAAGATCAGTGCTCGATCGCTACCATTTCCACTGAATTCATGCTATGCATACAAATGATACATCAAATGAAAGAGGAAAGTCCACAGAATCCAATGATATAAGCCATGTCAGTTTAAACCGACACCACACTTAAAGAACAGCAGGCATACACTTTACATTCTATAGCGATGAGCAAAGGTTTTTTCTTACCTTTGCTATTTTGTAATAAAAAAAACTGTGTTCGAGGGTAAATCTGCACTGGCTATTGTTAGTACGATGTGTCCGTGTTATATTGAAACTGGATGTGCTAGTCTCCACGCATGTTCGTTTGCATGCATGCATGGGCACTGCTACCAATGATGTCAGGTCCTAAGCATTCCGCTTGCACGCAAAGTATTGTCTTCTCCATTTTTTATTGCTATAATTGTTCATTGAATATTCAACAGTCGTTTTCTCAGTAGTCTCTCAAAAGAATATATGCACCGTCACGCGCAAGTACTGAAAAAGCGTAGCAGTACAATACTGCCTCGAGGATGCATGACATGCTTTGCTTACTCACTCATCAAATCTGCAATGAAGCTGGAGAACTGGGTTCAATCCTTGGTGCAGCGTGAGGAGCGGAAGCGTAGTTCTTATATAAATAATTGCTGGGTGTTTGTTGTTTTTACTTTTCACTGTTTTAACCTTATCTTTGTATTTATAATTTTGTTTACTTTGCTTGTTTTATTGAAAATAAATCTGCTTCAGTGGAGTCAAACTTTATTTCCTTTATTGTGTGTATTTTCTTTGAATGGGAAAATGTACAAAGGTTTGGTTACGATAAAAAACAAAAAAACAAAAATGGTTGTAATTGGATGGAATGTATGCCTGTAGTGACATATAAGAGAAATTAAATCAGTTTTACTGTTTGTTACCTAAGAAATCTCAAATGGCACAATGCCCAAAAAGATGCCCAAATTGCCAATTTGGAGAGCCACCTAGACATTCCTGTACTAAAACCTCTCTAATTTTGCTCTAATCTTCTTGATTATAATAAACATTGGCACAGATAACGGTTAGATTTTGTGCTGTAATTTCTTAGAGGTCTCAGATTGCAACTACAAACTTTGCAACTTCAAAAGGGATATTGTGCCTATTTTCTCTGGCAGAAATTAAATCTTTTATTTATGCTGTGCTCCATCTTCATTTACTCTGACTCAGTGACATATATATTGCTTTTCACACCACAACAAAAATCCCCAAGGTGATACCTTCATTATCATACCACGATAATTCAAATAGACCAAGTTGCTGTAGAGATATACTCATTTCATTTTGGGCATGTCATCTTCAATCATTTTCTGAGCCAGAGGCTCAGGATGTAAGAGGTTAAAAATGTTGGTCACAAGTGAATCATTAAGGGTTCATTCAGCATGTGCAATGCCTTAATGAACGTTATATAATGCCTTCATAAATTATGCATAAGGAAATAGCTTTATGAATGTTTAATGAAGCATGGCATAGCATCTTTGCTTGCGGTATGTTAGGTTAAACCTGGAGTGCGTGACTTTTCCATGAAAATGAACATCTGATACATTCGATCTGCTGCCGATTGAGTTCACTAAATGCTGATTAATCCTATTCTATCATTAATCGCTCTTTATTTTGTAGTTTACCAGCGTTCTTTTATTTGTTGTCTTTGACATTCCCTCGAAGATGCACCAATAGTTTTACGTCATCAGATGAAGGCATTATCTTTGCCAGAAATGTAGCCTATTTTCCGCAACAAAAAATAGTACTTCCAGTAAAACAGAGGTTTTAGAAAGTTATTATGAACATAAACCTAGTTCAGTCAGGTCCACTTTGTCAAAACCCTAAATTATATTATCATCTTCAATATTTTAATTTGGCACATGGCTCTGCTCTGGGGCCTCCCCGCCCTACAACGTGCATGCATGAACAGCCAGTTGACAGGGAGAGCAAAAACCTGCCCTACATGCATACGCGTGATGCCATTGGCGGAGAGAGCGGCAGCAAACCCTCCCAAAACGACCATACCAGGCAAGAAATCCAAGTCGCCATGCTAAGCGACCTCCCTTCCCTTCCACCTGCATGCATGAAAAGCCAAAATGCAGGGAGAGCCCAAAACCACCCTGCAGCAGCAACCCCCCCCAAAAACAATCATACCAGGCAAAAAACCCAAGTTGCCATGACAGGTGACCTCCCGCCCTTTCATGCATACGCGTGAAAAACCATTGGTGGAGAGAGCAGCAACAAAAAATCCAATACTTGCCAGAGGAGCTGATCTGTTAGCGTTGAATATTCCCTGTGACCTCAGGCGGTGAATATTTGGTTCAGCATTCACCTGACCAGATTTAAGGCTACTAAGCCCCCCCAGTAGCAAACATTTTTAGCCACGTGGCAGCATGCAAGTACATGGAATGTAGTATTAGCATCGATTACCTCAATTTACCTGGAAGTTGCCACCAAAATGGCACCTGCTAGGGGCAATGTAATGACATTGATCGTACCAAACATGCTTTTATTTATTCATTTATTTAACCTTTATTTATACAGGGCAAACCACTGAGATAGTCTCATTTGCAATGGCAGGGGAGACTGGGGTCCGATGAGCCATGGGGACCAATGAGCCATATCACTATTTTGCGATCGATGCCAAAGGTGTTTAAAATAGGCGAAATAGTGATATAGCTCATTTATCCCCATGACTCATCAGTCAATGGTCAAATATTTTGCCTATTTTAAGCAGCTCTGTCATTGATTGATCGCAAAATAGTGATATGGCTCATTGGTCCCCATGGCTCATCGGACCCCAGTCTCCCCTACTCTCTTAACAGAAAAATACATCATAAAATATGGACGATTTACAAAAATCATCATAAAGCAACACTTCTTGGCAACATTAATCAAAAAAATCACAGACCACAATCTCTAAATCCTTTATTCATCACCTTTTGAATTTCTGTAATGAGATTAATTCATGCAGTTTAAAGGACTCTTGAAATCTGCTCCACGTCCCTGGAGCATAGGCGCAACAGCATTTTTTAAAATGCTCAGTTTTAACGCACAGGACCTCGTAAACCAACCTGGCTTGGTCATGGCTAAGAGCGATGCAGGATGCAAAATAATTTGGTAACCTTTGAAGGATTGCTTTGTACAGTAGATGAAAGTAAGCCAATGGAGCTTCCCTAAGGTCTAGGGATGGCCAACCCACAGGCTTATAGAGAGAACAATGATTGGTTCTCAAATGATGCCCATTAATAAACCAAAGTGCGGCATGATTGACCAAATCAAGCTTTTAAGGTGGTAGGGGAAGCATGCATGTATGTAGATAACATCACCATAATCAAGCATGGGCAGGGAGGTACACTGAATTAAAAGCTTCCTGTAATCACGTAAGAAATGCAATCTAATCCTTTAAAAGAACCCAATTTTAAGGCATTAACTTCCTTGTAAGTTCATCAATGTGCATTTTAAAAGACAGCGGTTCATTGATAAATATCCCAAGGTACTTGGAAAATCGCACATGCTCGATTTCAGAGCCATCCAAAGTGCAAATTCTAAATTTATTTTTTTCCTCAATGAATGGGATCGAAAAAAAACCATACATTTAGTTTTTTGCCGCAGTTAAAACTAGTTTAACCTCTTAAGACCTGAACCTCTGGATTGAAAATGACATGCCCAAAATGAAATAAGTATATCTCTGCAACTACTTGGTCCATTTGAATAATCTTGGCACCATAATAAAGGTAACACCTAGGGGATTTTTTTCATGGTGTAAAAATCAGTATATATGTCACTGAGTCAGAGTAAATTAAGATGGAACACAGCATAAATGAAAGATCTCATTTGCACCTAACAAAGTTTTACTTCTATCCCTCTCGAAATGATTCAGTTGCAGCCTGAAACCTCTAAAAAATTACAGCACAGAATCTCACCATTATCTGTGCCAAAGTTTATTCTAACCAAGTAAATCAGAGCAAAATGAAAGAGGTTTTAGTTCAGGAATGTCTCGGTGGTCTCTCTAAATTGGCATGGAGTGCCACTTCAGATATTTCAGGTACCAAACTGTAAAACTCATGTAATTTCACTTATATGCCATTACAGGCATATATTCCATCTAATTGTAGTTATTTTTATTTATTGATTTATTGATTTATTGTAACCAGTCCTGTATACATTTTTCCATTCAAAGAAAATACAAATTAAATGAAGTTTAACTCCACTGGAGCAGATTTATTTTCAATAAAACAAGCAAATTAACAAAATTATTGATACAAAGATCAGGTAAAAAAGGTAAAAAAGTAAAAACAACAAACACCTAGCAATTATTTATACAAGAACAATGTCTCTGCTGCTCAAAAAAAATAACCTTCTACCCGAGCTGACATTCAAACCTCCCGCATTGAAAAGCAACACCTTAACCCCCAAGCTATCTGTTTAGACAATGCTATCAATGCCGCATTGTGAATTTCAAAAATGAGCCAGCAAAACACGTTGCGCACCCCAATCTAACGCTTGAATTTCAGTGTTCTCTCAGTAACTGCGCATGGATTCTTCCAAAATCCGACTTTGAAAACGAATGTTGAATATTTAGTGGACAATCATGAGAAAATATCAAAAACAAACCGGTTTAGTGACTGTATATCTGCGCTCATTGCTGCGCTCTGAATCTTTGTGTGTATTGTCGCCTGGGAACCATAACACAGAAAAGAAAAATCAGAACAAACGCCCCAGCAACCACATACACAAAAACTGTGATTGTAATGGTGTACAGTATGCTCAACTGTGCGTGTGCTCAAAATGCAAGTATATATACGGCCGTCACCTGCACAATAGCTCAGTGACTTATCCACTAAGCTATTTCCAATGAGCCATCCAGTTGTGCTTCACTGCCAAATGAAGAGTCAGCCAGCGAGCCATAGAAACTACTTTGATGATGTCTGCTGAATGTTTAGTGCATAATTATGGCGAAAATACCAAAAACAAATCAGTTTAACATTTATATTGTAGCACTCTCCAAAGCAGATGTGCGTTATGGTGCATGGACTCACGCCCCGGGAACGCAAGGCTCCATCTCAGGCTAGGTTTGTGCGATTACGGTCGTTGAGGGCTCGTTGGAAATGTCAGAGCCCATAGAATCAAATGGCTACCCCCCCAAAATCAAAGTGACAGCTTCACAAGCCAATCACAGAGGAGAAAATACATTGGTCCAATGGGAATTCTTAGTTTGTCCTCTTTGGAAGCAGTGCCCCAGAAAAAAAAAACACGCATGGAGACTGGGAGATATAGTTTCAATATAATGTGGATGGATTGGACTGACAATAGTCAGCGCAGATTTTTTGAGAAAAATGAGGTTTATGTTCACACACCTTCTGTTGAATGTCTCCTTGATATTATTTATTCTGGCATATTTAGGACATGAACATTAGCAACAGTAACTTAGCTACGTTAGCCGCAGTGCTACAGCCATATTCAACAGGCTATCATGTTAGGTAGGCTTATGCAGCAAAGCAACACAAAATGGTAAAACTTACTGCTTCCGCGTCTGTGAGTCACAGACAGTTGGTATCGATCCAGGCTTTATCTTCAGATATTTTACAAAGCCTGCATTTGAGGCCAGTTGTTAGTGCTAATATAGTGCTAAGATTTTTTTTTTTGCTCATCTCCATAGAGTGTAAAATGTATGCCTACTGTTCTTTGAGTGTGGTGTCGGTTTGAAGGCTTATATCATTGGATTTTGTTGACCTTCCTATTTCATTTGAAGTATCGTTTGTATGCATAGCACAAATTCAGTAGAAACGCCAGGGGTCAAGCACTGATATGATTTTATCCTATGTTTGGCTCCATGCTTATTTACTTCATTGGAACTTGAATTGTTTTCGGTTGAGGTAAAAATGGTCAACATGAGCTTTTTGCCGAGTTTCTTCGCATAAAGTGGATAAGCCACATGACGATATTGCCATTAGGAAACATGCTGTATTTATAATGTGAAACGACTGCCCCCCATACCGGTGGTGTTCGGGTTTAAGGGGTTAATAATTTTGTTCATCTGAGAGATCCTTAGATTATTTTTTCGGAATGCCATGTCTCCAACGTGCTGAACGTCTAAGAGCAATCGGTATGCTTGAAACTGGCAGCCGTCAGTCTGAGGTTGCCAATTTCTTCAATGTTTCCCAATCTGTGATTTGCAGATAATGGAGCAGATATCAGCAAATCCATAATATTGATGATCGACACCATTCAGGGCGTCCGCGGTCAACAACAAGAGCCCAGGATAGGTTGATTCATACCCATGCTCTGAGAAATCGCACTCAAACAGCGAATCAGATTGCTGCAAACTTACACTAGGTTACTGGTGTCCGAGTGACAGGTCAGACGATTAGAAATTGACTACATGATGCCCATCTTCATGCTAGATGGCCTCGTATAGTGCTACCATTGACCAACCACCACATTTCTAATAGACACGAATGGTATACACAACGTAGGAACTGGGAAAATCATCAGCGGTCACGTGCAATGTCCTCAGTTGAGTCTTGGTACACTTTAGACTTCCTTGATAGGCGTGATCACATCTGGCGGTGTTGTAAAGAACGCCATGCCATTGTTAACCTGAGGCAGCATGACAGATTTGGTGGTGGGTCTGTTATGGTGTGGGGAGAGATCACTATGACTAACCGAACCACATTCAATATCGTGCAAGGAGGAGTCACTGGCCAGTACAAACGGGACAACATACTGACACCCTATGTTGTCCCGTATGCATGACGTGAGGGGCGGCATTTTGTCTTTATGACAACAACACCTGTGCTCACTGTGCAAGAATAGTCAATAACCACTTTCCATGGCACAATATCCATAGGATGCCGTGGCCAGTAATGAGCCCTGACCTTTCCCCCATTGAAAATGTCTGGGACATGTTGGGCCGAAGTGTGCGTCAAAGTGTAAGGCCACCAGCCACACTAGATGAACTTGGTCAGGTGTTGGTGGAAGAATGGGACATCCATCCATCCATCCATTGTCTTCCGCTTATCCGGGGCTGGGTCGCGGGGGTAACAAACTAAGTAGAGAGGCCCTGGTGCCCCCCTCCCCAGCCACTTCCTCCAACTCTACCTGGGGGACCCCAAGCCATTCCCAGGCCAGTCGAGAGATATAGTCCTTCCAGTGTGTCCTGGGTCTGCCTCGGGGCTCCTCCCAGTTGGACATGCCTGGAAAATCTCTAAAGGAAGGCGTCCAGGAGGCATCAGGACAAGATGCTCGAACCACCTCAACTGACTCCTCTCGACACGGAGGAGCAGTGGTTCTACTCTGAGCTGCTTCCGGATATCTGAGCTCCTCATCCTATCTCTAAGGGTCAGCCCAGCCACCCAACGGAGAAAGCTCATTTCAGCTGCTTGTATTCGCGATCTTATTCTTTCGGTCACTACCCACAGCTTGTGACCATAGGTGAGGGTTGGAACGTAGATCGACCAGTAAATCGAGAGCTTCGCTCTCATGCTCAACTCCTTCACCACAACGGACCGGTACAATGCTTGCTTCAGTGCAGACGCTGCAGCGATCCGTCTTTCAATCTCACACTCCATCCTACTCTCACTCGTGAACAAGACCCCGAGATACTGAACTCCTCCACTCAGGGTAACAACTGACCCCCCACTTGAGGGGATAATCCACCTTTTTCAGGGAGAACCATGGCCTCAGATTTCGAGGTGCTGATCCTCATTCCGACTGCTTCACACTCAGCTGCGAACCCCTCCAGTGTGCGTTGGAAGTCACAGCATGATGATGCCAACAGGACCACATCACCTGCAAACAGCAGAGATGAAATCCTGAGGCCACCAAACTGGACACCCTCCAAACCTCGGCTGCACCTTGATATCATATCCATGAAAATCATGGACAGAATAGGTGACAAGGCACACCCTTGGCAGAATCCAACACCAACTGGAAACGAGTCTGACTTAATGACGAGAATGCGGACGCATCTCCGGCTTGGGTTCTACAGGGATCGAATGGCTCGAATTAACGGCCATGGAGCCCTATACTCCCGCAGCACCCCCCACAGGATACCTAGTGGGACATAGTCATAAACCTTCTCCAAGTCCACAAAACACATGTGCACTGGATGGACAAACTCCCATGACCCCTCCAGTATCCGTGCGAGGGTAAAAAGTTAGTCCACTGTTCCACAACCGGAAAGGAACCCGCATTGCTCCTCCTGAATCCGAGGTTCGATAATCAGGTGGAGCCTATTTTCCAGCAACCTGGCATAGACATTTCCTCGGGGGCTGAGCAGTGTCATCCCTCTATAGTTGGAGCCCATCAAAATCCCCAGAAAAACTGTCACCCATGACCCCAGTTTTCCATGGGTATGTACCTAAGCATCCACGGTCCCCTTTTAAAAACTGTGACCCACCACCCCAGTCTGCCAGTCCATGGGTACTGTACCCGACATCCATGCGATGTTGAACAGGCGTGTCAACCATGACAGCCCACCAACATCCAGGGCCTTCAGCACCTCAGGACAAATCTCGTTCATCCCTGCTGACTTGCCTATGCAGAGCTTTCCCTTTAACATATTTCAGACCTCAATCCTTCCACCCCCACCTCAGTGACTTCCACCAGGGAAATGGGCAATGACTCGCCTGAGTCCTCCATCCCTGCCTCCTCAATGGAGGGCATGTCTGCTGGGTTCAGGAGTCCCTCAAAGGGCTCCTTCCACCGCCAGACGATATCCTCCGTCGAGGTCAGCAGTTCACCACCCCTGCTGAAAACAGCTTGGGCAAAGCCCTGCCTCCCCTTCCTGAGTCGTCTGATGGTTTGCCAGAACCTCTTTGAGGTTCATAGCCTCCCCGAACTCCTCCCAAGCTCGAGTTTTTTAATCTTCAGCAACTACTTCCTAAGACTAACCCATGCGTCTGCAGTCCTTCCAGCGTCTGCCTGTACCGAGTCATTTTATGTATTTCTGGGCAAACCAGGTCCCGAAAAGGCCACCTTCTTCACCCCTCCTCAGCTTGACGGCCTCTCTCACCCTAACAAAGTTTAAAAGGTCCACCAACTGGTTCTTGGGTTGCCATCCTGAATCACCACTTTAAACCTTTGCAATTTGTCTTTTTGGCACCAACAACCTTCAGGCCACAGCTCCTCCTACGAATAGGGCTGGCAGCCGCTGCTTTTCAGCTTACAATAGGGACTTTGAACAGGGTCCAGTCGGACTCCACGTTTAGGCTTCCCAGGTCTGTCTGGCAGTCTTCCCTGCCATCTGATCCAACTCACCACCAGGTGGTAATCAGTTGACAGCTCAGCCCCCCTCTTCACCCGAGTGTCCAAGACATATGGCCGCAGATCTGATGACACGATTACAAAATCGATCATCGACCTTTGGCTAAGGGTGTTCTGGTACTAAGTACACTTATGAACACCCTTATGCTCGAACATGTGTTTCTGTTGGATAATCCATGACTAGCACAGAAATCCAATAACAAAGCACCATTCGGGTTCAGATCAGGGAGGCCGTTCCTCCCAATCACTCCCCTCCAAGTGTCTCCGTCGTTGCCCATATGAGCGTTGAAGTCTCCCAGTAGAACTATAGAATCCCCAGTAGGAGCCTTTTCCAGGATCCCACCCAAGGATTCCAAGAAGGCCGGATACTCAAGCACAAACAACAGTCAGAGCATTCCCCTCCGCTCCCCGCAAGCGAATTGCAGAGACCCTCTTGTTCACCGGGATTGACACCAACACGACAGCACTCAGTCGAGGGGACACTAGTATCCCCATGCCTGCTCGCTGCCTCTCACCTTAGGCAACTCCAGATAAGGATAGAGTCCAATTCCTATCAAGGAGCTTGGTTCTGGAGCCAGAGATGTGCGTAGAGGTGAGTCCGACTATATCTAGCTGGTACCGCTCAACCTCCTGCACATGCTCCGGTTTCCCCATCAGTGAGGTGACGCTCCATGTCCCAAGAGCCAGATACCATGACTGGGGCCCAGAACGCAAGGGCCCTTGCCCATGTCTGCCACCCGATCTTCTTTGCACTCGTCCCTTACTCCTCTCCTCATGGGTGGTGGACCCACGTGGAGGCAGCTCCCCGTCGCTTCTTCGGGCTAAGCCCGGCTGGGTCCCGGGAAAAACCCGGCCACCAGGCGCTCACCTGCGAGCTCCCCTCCCAGGCCTGGCTCCAGGAGGGGGCCCCGGTGTCCCTAATCCGGGCAAGGTTCTTATTTCTGTTGGGGGGCTCTTCATAGGAGACTAACGAATGGGACAGACTACATCAAATCCCCATAGGTAGACTCATAGACATGATGCCTCGACAAATCAATGAGTGTTTGGCCAATAACGGGGGTATTACGGACTATTGACGCAGAAATGTCAACTTTCAATTTCCATTTCTAACCCAGTCCTTCTGTCATGGACCATGACGGCAAGAGAAACTGTTTAGGTAATGAAATATTGGGTGAATTGTTTATGCAATTCCTTCTTTGTTAAGATACAATTAGTTTGGGACCAAATATTCAATATCATTAGTTTGTTATTGACCTTGCAATTTCAATATCCCCTACTTTTTTTGAAGATTATATGTTGAAATTGAGAAACTTTTTTTTTTTTTTCAAATATGAATTTGATGTCAGCAACACTTTTCAAAAAAGTAGGGATGGCGGCATGTTTACCACTGTGTGGCATCACCTCCTCTGTTAACAGCACTCTTTAAGTGTTTGGGAACAAAAAGGACCAACTGCTATTTGAAAGCAAAATGTTTTTACATTCTTGCTTAATTTATCAGCTGCTCAACACTTCGTGCCCTCCTTTGTCTTATTTTTTTGTTTCGTAATGTGCCAAATATTTTCTGTGGGCGACAGCTCTGGACTGTAGGCAGGTCATTTCAGCACCCTGACTCTTTTTCTGCGGAGGCATGTTGTCGTAATACGTGCAGAGTATAGTGTTCGGCATTGTCTTGCTGAAATAGGCAAGGCCTTCCCTGAAAAAGACATCTTAATGGCAGTATATGTTGCTCAAAGACCTGTTTATATTTTTCAGCATTAATAGTGTCTTCACAGATGTACACTTTACCCCATATGTACTAGTGCACCCCCATACTATCATGAATACCGGCTTTTTTTTTTTTAAAATATAAATTTGGCATCTCCATTCCCACCCAAATCTGGAATGCCCAATTCGAGAAGTATGTACAAGCTTGCTCATATGCGACCCCTTGTTGCCAACTCGGGAGAGAAAGACAGTTTGCGGCTGTCCACCACCGCTTCTTATACACTCATTGGTTGAATCTTCGCAAGTTCAGAACGAGGGCAGAGGATACCCGGACATGACCAGGCTTAGAATCTTCCTGACGAGCGCCCGGCCGGCCAACAGGAGGCGCTTGAGCAATGAACAAAGCGTCTATTTTTAATATCCTAACCTGGCAGTCCCTTCTCAATTTGCATCCCCGTAGCGTGAAAGCCAGTTGTGCGCTGCTCTGAAAAAGCTGCCGGCCACTGCCGGCCGGTATGACCAGGAATCGAACTCGCGCCGTGGTTGTCACTACTGCTCCGCAATGTGGCGCCTTAACCGAGTGAGCTTACCCGGCAGCAGAATGCTGGCTTTTTTTTTTTTTTAAATTTGGCATCTCCAATCCCACCCAAATCTGGAATGCTCAATTGGGGAACTATGTACAACACTTGCTCGTATGCAACCCCCTGTTGCCAATTCAGAAGAGTGAAGACAGTTCGCGGCTCTCCTCCGAAGCACGTGCCTGTAAGCCACTGCTTCTTATACTCTCATTGGTTGAATCGTCGCAAGTTCAGAACAAGGGCGGAGGATACCCAAACATGAACAAGCTTAGAATCTTCCTGACGAGCGCACGTCTTGGCCAACAGGAGGCGCCTAAGCAACGAACAAAGCAACCATGTAATATTACCCTTCCCGGCAGACCCTTCCCAATTCACATCCCTGTAGCACAATGGCCAATTGTGCGCTACGCTGAAAAGGCGGCCGACCACTGCCGGTTGGTACGACCGGGGCTCGAACCCGCGCCGTGATAGTCACTTCTGCTTCGAAATGCGATGCTTTAACCAAGCGAGCTATCCGGCAGCTGAATGCTGGCTTTTAAACTGCATATTATTAACAATATCTTCTTTAACCCGGAGGATGAGATGTCCGTGATTTCCAAAAATAATTTCACATTTTGATTTTTCAGACCTATCGGACAGTTTCCCCCTACGGCTCAGTTGATCTTAAATGAGCTTGGGCCCAGTGACAGCATTTCTGAATCTTGTTTATATATGATTTTATCCGTACATTATAGCATTTTAAATTTGCATTTGTGGATTCAGCGACGAGCTGTGTTCCCAGAAAATTTTTTCAGAAGTGTTTCTGAGCTCATGCAGTGATTTCCATTACCGAATCCTGTCTGTTTTAAATGTAGTGCCCCCTGAGGGCCTGAAGATCACAGCCATTCTATATTGGTTTTCTGCCTTGTTCCTCGCGCACAGAGATTCCTCCGGATTCTCTGAATCTTTTAATGATATTATGTACTGTAGATGACGAAATCTCCAAATTCTTTGCATTTTCCATGTTATTCACAATCTTTTGCAGAGTGGTGAAGCCCGTGTCATCTTTTCTTCTGAAAGAGCCTGTCCCATCGCAGTCTGAATAAAACGGAGAAAAGTAGCAGCAGTGCTGTATGTAGGGGGTTACCGCAGCGATTTAAGACCGCGCTGACACACGGTAACCCCCCACATACAGCACTGCTGCCACTTTTCTCTGTTTTATTCAGACTGCGACGGTAAAGGTAGAGTCGTTGCCTTAGGGCCATGTACGTGTACAATGTTGCTCGCTTCGCGATACTGGAATAGAACATTTTCAAGAGGCTCCTTCATGTTATTTTCTGACATTAATATTTTACTTTTTAATTTGAATATACCTCAGTCAGAAGTGATTAAAAGCAGAAAGTAAAGTCAGCTCGTCTGAAAACATCTTCCAGATCGGACTATCATTTCAGAGTTTGAGCAGGATAAAAAAGGGCTCGTAGCCAGTGGCGGGCGGTGGACGGAAAACCGAGGGGACGGAAAACATCCCTTGAAACGGATGAGATTAGTGACCCGATTTCAATCATTGTTCTTGGTCAACATGTTAGTTTCCTGTATAATGAAATGTTTAGGTGAGTGAATAATAAATTCCATAAAATGTTTAATTCACATGCTTTAATAGGCAACTCTTCACGAAAAAAACCACTGTGGATTTTCCGCGTTAAATTTTGTCACATCCTAAGCAAGTCATCAAACCTGTGCGTAATGATTGTTTAATAGAAAAAAGATTGAAATGCGCTCTTTTTTGCGTTCAACTGGAGCGTTTGATTTCTCGTCTTAACGAAGACAATTAGCTACATCTGAGAGGGTAGAGTTCAAGTGTCTTTTACCAGGGAACTTGACTGAAAACAGATCAAGACTAATAAGCAGTTTAAAGACATGTTTATCGCCCTCCTTGTTCTCTGTCCACCACTCACCACTGTTTGTAGCAATATTGTGGAAATATGCTTGTAAAAATTTGTAAGCAATTGGGTTTGCCTGGCAGTTCACGTGTGCATTTTATGCACAATCACATCTGCCTATTTTCTTGTCTCGATGTTATATCTCAAATATGCCTGACAATGACGGCTTATCCCATTCAAACACCCGCCGAAGTGCATCAGGCACTCCTTTTCGGCGGTGCTGAAGCAGTTTACTTTCACTCACTCCTTTCAAACGCCTTGCACTATTCAGACAGAAACTAATGGAGTAGCATACAGAGGCGTTTCGGAGACAACATCCTCCCTTGGGGTGCATCTCAAAGCGTAGGCTGCGTCCTTTGAAGGCTGCATTTTTAGGGGTCGTCACTTAATCCCATCTGCCGAACTGACGTAACGTAATTTCATCTCTGTTAAACGGCTGTGGTTTAAGTGAGTTGTCACTAGTTTCCCTAACCTTAACCTTAACTCTAACCATTAACCCAAAACCTAACCCTAAATTTAACTTTGTCCCTTACCCTAAATGTCAGATTGGCGGATGGAAGTAAGTGACGACCCCTAAAAATGCAGCCTTCGAAGGATCCAACCTACGCTTTGAGATGCACCTTTGTCTGAACGCGGTCTTTAAGAGAAAGCTGGCGCATGCGTCTGCTGCATCAACTAACCATCCATGGTGATCTCAGGGTCTCCTTAAAGTAGCGGTGTGCGTGCAATCAGCAGGATCAACAGCAGCGGGCTTCACTTAGCCGATCCTCCTCCACCCGCTGTTGGCTTTGTGCAATCACCTAAAGGGATAGTTCACTTTCTTTGAAGTGGGGTTGTATGAGCTACAAGTTGCCACTACTTACATCAGATGCAGTAGAAAGCTCTCTGATCTCCTCCAGGTAGCCGCACCAGGGCATAGTGCTGGGTGAAAATTTGGGCGATACACTGTTGTGAACGGAAACACAGAAACAGCGTATTTTCGCTGCCTAAAAAAGGGTCCTACCTGAAAATAATACGCCATTTCAATTGTACGCTATATTTTAAAAAATTACAGCACTTTAGCTGCTCGGAAAAAACACAGTTGCTCTTGAACTAACCAACTGACGTATTCTTGCGTGAGGCGTATCGTAGTTAACTGTGCGCTGTAGCGATCAGCTGTTTGGGTCACAGTAAAGCCCGTGATCCACTTACGCTTTTAAGGTCTCCGATTGTCCCGATTCTCCCCTTCCGACCAGTTACGAGCGATTACGAGTGGAAATTTCTGTTACGCGCAAGACATAGGTGGATCATGACTTCCGACCTGTACCGACCCTTCCGCTTGAATAAGACAGGTTCCGACCGGATCAGATCACGCGGATACCTCTTCCGACAAAATCAAACCAGTTTGATTTTGTCGGAAGGTATGAGTTGTCGGAAGGACGCGGGAGTATCGGTTGGTCAAGTGCAAACTAGGTGGCGAATATTTCCTCTGCAATTAGCCAATTAGAAACCGTTTACAAAAACAACCGCCATATTTATTGTTGACGTTGGCAAAAATCAATCGGAAATGCTCGTGTTAGTGGATCATGGGATAAAATTTTTTTTTACGTTTGTTTGCGCGAGTTTCAGATGGTTCCCGGCGCTTCCAAAAGCTTCTGACTGGCCACGATTGCTTGCGTGCGGAAGCCTTAAAAGCGTAAATGGATCACAGGCATAAAGCTGCTTGCACAAACGCCTGTATTCACGTCTTCGCATTGACTTTGAATGTAATCGGTGTGCGAAAAATTCTTTTCGCGTCCAGTCAAGCGGCCTAACTGCGGTTGCGAGGTTGGACGGCCGTTTAACTTGTGCAAATATTTCGAAAATGGTCCGTGCGTGTCGCTTTGTTGGACGTGAAAGCAAGCTGTATCCTGGTGCACTTACAGATTCCACCGCATTCCTCTGCGGAACATTGGACTTGTAGCTGTGGCTAGTTGCCTCAACACGGATAATGATACGCCACCCCTATCCCTAAAAGAACTCCGTGTTTGCAGTATTCATTTTTCCAAAGAGGATTTCGTTAGGCTACATTCAGGGAAATCTCAACGTTGCACGCTGAAGAGCACTGCTGTACCCAAGCATCAGGTAAAAGAGTGAAACACCTGTGAAAAAGTCTAATGTAACATTGCAGCACAAATTGATATTGCATAGGGTCAACGCAGCCACATACTGTGTATCTGCTGTGCTGGTTATTGTAGGGATTTTTTTTTTTTTTTTTTTGACGTGATTCTATGCCACTGAAAATCCGGCTCTGCCGCAAACCGCTCAGAGTCTGACCCAAACAGCTGATCGCTACTGCGCACAGTGAACTACGATGCACCTCGCGGATGAATACGTCAGTTGGTTAGTTCAAGAGCAACTGTGTTTTTTTCCGAGCAGCTAAAGTGCTGTAATTTTTTTAAATATAGCGTACAATTGAAATGGTGTATTATTTTCAGGTAGGACCTCTTTTGGGCTGCAAAAATACGCTGTTTCTGTGTTTCCGTTCACAACAGTGTATCGCCTAAATTTCCACCCAGCACTATGCCCTGGTGCGGCTACCTGGAGGAGATCAGAGAGCTTTCTACTGCATCTAATATAAGTAGTGGCAATTTGTAGCTCATACAACCCCACTTCAAAAAAAGTGAACTATCCCTTTAAGCCAACTACGCGCTGTTTGGGATATGGGCAATTCCAGCATTACTCACATTACATTTAAAGCACGGGACTCTTGAATAAAAGTGTCTCCCTATTTTGTGAATAGACTTAACATTCTTATTTTTTCACCACGATAAACATAGGCCAATCTCAAGGTCCACATATGACAACATTAGAAAAATTCTGCTTAATGGTTCTTCCAGGCTGACTTTTGTCAGCATTACTCACATTATGAAAAAAATCTTTTTGCTTTGGATGATGAGAACAAGGAAGGCTGCACATCCAGAGTGAAATCCGCCAATCAGAGAAATTCTGCAGATATGAGGTTTTGCGCTTTGGTCATCGATAGTGGCAATCCCTGCTTTGACGTTGATCCAGGATCTCAGGATCCGACTTTTGTGCAATAGGCCCCTGATGTTACATCTCACAGCTAATTAGCTTAATTAGCAAGAGGTCAGTAGCATGATTGGGTATAAAAAGAGCATCTCAGTGAGGGTGACTCTTTCAGAAGAAAAGATGACACGGGCTTCACCACTCAACATAGCTAGCCAGCTAGCTTGTGAAGCTAGGGCAAAAACCGAATCACAGCGATTAAGTATAAAAATGATGACAAACATTTCCCCTAATAAGCGTCAGCAGGGTGGGAAGACGGATAGTGTTTTATCTGGAGTAATGTAATACGCTATAGCACGCGTGGAAGGATAATGCTGCTTTACCTAGCTATGAAATAACATGTCTCAGGCTGAACTGTCAGTTTGTTCTTTAAGTAAAAGATGCTGCTAATCAATGGTGAAAGAGGTCGCGTGTGTGAGATGGCGTTGAAAGTGACAAATCAGAGCTGTAAAGAGCTTCTCCAGTAGGCATCATAGCTAGCTAGCTGTACCCAAGCGATTGCTTTTAGACTCACTAGCTAACGTCTCTGAAATCTACAAGCACACTTGGGTTGCAGTTGCACAACACTGCCGCGAAGCCTCGGATAAGTTCATGCATATTACAGCTAGCTCAGTTAATAGAGTTGGGGCAAAAATCAAATCATATCGCTTTAATATGATGATCATTTACAAAGATTTTCCTTATTTAACATTAGCTAGCATACTAGCTGCCAAGATGGCTACATCCAAAGGGCAACGTAGCCTAATGCGCGATGGCACACAATATATAGAAGCCTAGCCATCATGACATTATCAGTAAGCCTCCGTGCGTACAAGCGCTACCCAGAAGCTGACTGGTTGGTATGCAACTGAGGAACATGGTTTCCGTTCGCGCCCCTAATGAGTGACGTCCTAGCGGAAGACCCGCCTTGATGAGACGCTAACAGATTGCATTTTAATTTTCATTGTTTCCCAAAAAGAGCGTGGTGACATGTATTTGAAAATGAAATGGACTGGGAGGCGCTGTTTCCCTTACTGCATTTAAATATTGTCCCATGTATTGCAGGATAAGTCTTTGAAAATGAAATGTCAAATGTCGTCATCATTATTATATCATTATTATTTCCAAGTGATTAGAAAGCAGCATTTTCATGATCATGTTGACCCTAAAAGAGCCTGACGACATGTATATATTAATGCAATAGACTGGGAGAGCTGTTTATCTTATTGCATTTGAATATTGTCCTCAGTATAGCAAGTTAAGTCTTTGCAAATTAAATGTTGAATGCTGTTTTCAGTATCATTTTCAAATAGTCAGAAAATAGCATTTACATTTTCATGTTGACCTATAAAGAGCGTGATGACATGTGAATGTAAATGCAATAGGCTGGGGGTGCTGTTTTGCTTATTGCATTTGAATATTGTCCACTGTATTGCGGAGCATGACCGAAGCATAACCGAAAATGAAATGTCAAACAGCTTTTCATTATCATTTTAATATAGTCATAGATTTCCCATATGTGTAGGTGAAAATGAAAGTGATAATTGGATTAATGCATTTTCAATTTAATATTGTGTCAGATAACTCATTCATAAGTGGAAAATTATATTGCAATAGTGGGATTACATTTTCATTTGAATATTGTCCACTATGGGCTTCCATACTCCGGGTTAAAGAAGATATTGTTATTAATATTCCGGATATGTAGGGGGTTACCACAGCGATTGAAGACCGCGCTGACACATGGTAACCCCCTTCATACAGCACTGCTCATCTTCTACTCAGATGGAAGTCTGGGGAATAAAGACAAATCTGATAATGACGGATTCTAAATATGGTTAAAATGTGACATGGAAGGGGGACTGATTGAATTGTGATGGTCACTGTCACATCAATACTTGAATATAATGATCGAATATTGGCTATTTTACTGAAATAAATGGTCACAAGTCTTAAGATAATTACTCTGAACCTACTATAATTGAGATAGCAATGTGTAGTGGACAATTTAAAATGACTGTTAAGGTGATTTTCAATTTGGATGACTGCTGACTGAGGTGAGGTGAAATTGGCTGGAGGCAGGAGCTTAGCCAGTTGGTAAGCCTGCTCTGGAGCTGGTTAGCTCCACAGACTTTGTTTCCATAGTAACTAGTGCCATGGCTTAGCTCACACGCTCTGTGCAACCGAAATGGGGCTTGAGATCAGGCTAATCCCGTGCTGATCCTGGGCTAATCCCTTATCCCGCCTTTGTGCAATAGGCCCCAGGAGTATTTTTTTTTTTTTGCATCATACAATTTTCCAGTCTTTTTGAAACGCGTTGCTGGTATCAAATTCAAAACGTGCAGATATTTTTCAGAAAGCAATACTATTTTTCAGTTTCAACATCTGATTTGTTGTCTCCATTCCATTCAATTAAATAAACAGTTTAAGTGATTTCTAAATCATTGTATTCTGTTTTTATTTACATTTCCCACGGCATCCCAACTTTTTTGGTGACAAGGTTATAGCGACAGAGTTGGCTGCATTAACTTGGAGTTTGGGCTAAAAACCCAAGAAAAGTCCAAGAAAAGTTTCCAATGCTCCTCAAAAAAAAGAAAGCGACCACTGGTGAGGACAAACACTGAAAGCCACCAATGTAGTTTTCCGTATTGTAGAGCGCTGAAAGATGAGAAGGGACTGAGGGAGACATGGATATTGCGTTCACTGCTGTCAGACATGTTAGTATTTGTAAAATATTTGGAGTAGGCTATGTAGCTATTATTATTATTATTATTATTATGAAACAATAATATTATTATTATTGGAGCAATAAAAAATGTAGCTTTTGTGCTGATGAATGCTGAATGAGTAACACGTCATTGAGCAGCTACAAGGAGGCAATGGGTGACAGTCAACTTCAACTGATTAGCTAGTTGTGTCCATGCACTAACCTGACAGTTATAAATTGGTATAACTAGCAAAGAGAAATGTAGCCTCTTTTCCACCGCAGAGAAGCACTTCCAGAAGGTTGTTCTAAACCAATGGCTAGTTATACCAATTTAGTGCATGTGAGCATGTGAGTTTTTAAACTTGTGACTTGCACAGTGGGATTTGTGCACCTGCAATAAGAATTTGAGAGGAAGGTGTTTCTATCGCTGAATTCAAGCGGAAAACAATAGGAAAACAAGATGTTGTCAAAGAATATTATTTCCATAAATGGATGCGAACAAATATTTTTCACATCACCAGGGGAAAAGGAACAACGTGACAATTAGCCTGTTGGTATGGTGCACCAAAACTATACTGCTCAGAATATTTAAGGGAGCAATTTTTAGGCATCATAGATTCATCCCATCCATTCTTTGAAAAAATTAACCAAAACAATTGAAAACACAATAGTTGTTTAAAAGGGACTGCAATTCAAGTGGAACTTATCATTTTGAGTGATATTTATTCATTCTTGACATGGGGTGCATTGAAAATGTTGCTCCCTTAAACATTTTGAGCAGTGTAGATACTTCTTACTGAGAGTTTTATTAGGCCATGACATGGAATGATGTCCGAAAATAGGTAGCATATATGCACATGATGACAATACACCACCTTCGTTCCACAATGCACACTCAACAAACAACACGGCCGATGCAGGTAAGATGAGGCCCTGCTTGCGCAGCTGGTTGGCTAGCATTTTAAAGCTTTTCGCTATTAAAGTAGTAAGTTACATGTGTAACAATTATTGTAGAAACTTGAATTTTTTAATGTAATGGTAAAAAGCGTTAGCACGCCAGCTAGTGAATTATTCATCACTTTGACTGGAACAAACTAGAAGCTTACGCTTTTTTCATTCTCCAATCGCAGCTCCTGGTCTCGTTCCAGCTTCGCTATTATGGCTGAAGTTTCGATTTTACTCAAAGTCTCATGGTGGAAGATGGATTTAGTTTCGTTTTGAGTCATTTTTTGCATAAAATAGTTTTTACACTCATTTTAGGTTGGGCTTAATAAGCCTAGGGCGCCACTGTGGGTCACAGGCTTTTCGGAGTGCCGAATAGATGGGGAAAATTTGGGATCGGAGCACTTTGGGCTCAGCTTACTAACCGATGGCTTATTAAGCGGCGATTTCAGTAATTACTGACCCACAGTGATATCCAGACATTTCCTGTGACTCAGGATCTGGCTGATAAAAGCAGTCATCAGTGAAGTGTTTAGAGCAGATCACCAATCCTGATCCAGGCTCCGTGAAATCCACTTGTTCCTCTTCACAAAATGCACCCATGCCTTTTGAATTGTGGGTTTTTTTTTGGAAATTTATGAACCATGATGCCTCTGCTTACATCAGCCTTATTGTTACAGCCGTAAACAAGGCAGACATTTGGCATTTTCCCGAGGAAATAATCCATAATTACGAATCACTGAGTCCACTGACATTGATAATGTGTTCTCTGCCACTGGCCAGAGACCTCCCGTGACGTCATCGCCGAAGATAAATTCTCTGAGATAATCGCGATTTGCAGTTATTAAAATGCTAAAAATTTGTAATGGCTGATTATAATTTGAAATGACCTGAATGCAAAGGATGAATTTATATTTAAGATTCAGTGGTCCAAATCTTATTTTTGTAAGAACAAGCACTCGAAAAATACCATTTCTCTTGTAATTTTTCTGTCCTCTTGGAAGTGATTCTCCATTAGCACCAGGTACATGCATATATAAATTAAAATGAAGGAATACAGTGGACAGTAAAAAAGAAATAATGAATGCTTACATTTTTCATCTCCATAGGATTCCTCATCTACTTCAGCTATGGAGTCCGTCACAGTGTTCAGAAACAGCGGCTGCTCAACGCTCAGAACACCCAGATGGTCCAAACGATCCAGATCCCAGCAGAGGGCTGTGGGGAGAAGGCTGAAAAGGGAGAGCCAAAGTAGTGCTGCCTCAATAAAAGGACTGTATATCCATACCTTATATGTCAAATGTTTTATATCTAATATTCCTCATATATAAACAATCAAGTACTTGGACATTAACAGTATTTTCATCATTTTGGCTCTGTAATGCCACCACTGTGAATTAGAAATGTGCTTGCAGAGTAGACTTTCAACTTAAATTTCAGAGTTTAGTCAGAATATCATATAAACATGAAGGAATAACAAACTTTTTATCCACAGCCCAATCTTTCCTGCTCCAAAATAATTGATCAAGCTAACAATCTTATATGGTCTTTTTTTATACTTTGAGGCAAATCCTTTGCAGTCAGACGGCCTGAAGTCTGGAGCCTATGGGCATCACTCAAAACTGGATTTCTGTCCCATTTGGTTTTCAGGCATTTTCACTCATCAGCTCGGCCATCAGTAACTGACATACTGGCTCCACTGGATTCATGTTAGGCGATCGAGGATTGACTCGACTATTGTCAAAAATTCCAGTGCTTTGCTCAAAAAAGTATTAGCTAGTTTGCTTTCACATTATGCTTTAATTTCTGTCCAATGTCTTTTGAAGCATATGGCTAAATCCGGGCAGATAATATCACTCTACGCATTTTAGAAGTCATTGTGCCATTTTTGTCAACAGTCACATTATCAGTTAATGCAGTGGTTTTCACACTTGGTGCTTGCACCCAACTGTGTATGCTGGTTTTTGTTCCAACCACTACTATGATCTTTGGATTTTAACAAGCGGTTGATTTCTCTAAATTAGCTGCATTCCTCGTTTAGAGCAGTTATTTACCATCTTAAAGCTGAAGTCGAGTTGATTTCTTTGGTCGTATTTACTGAAACTGTCACGATGCTTAGACATGCAAATATGAATCAGGTGATTTAAAAAAAAAAATCCGCGACTTTATCTCCACCCACAGCCTGTAATGCGATCTGCGAAATTCTACCGCTCCCGGCTCAGTTAACCAATCAGACCATTAGCATGCGCCTTCGGATGTGCTTGAAAAATCAAGGGAGGGACTGGTTTGGAGATCAGAGCAAATAGGGGAGGGGCTTGAAAGTTGTACTTGTTCAAAAATCTGACTAATACTTCGTTTACACGTGGCCGGCTATTTTCATAAACGAACATTTCACCATCTCCGTTTTCAAAAATAATATCATGCACACGTATCAGTTTTCAGAAAAGTTTTTGTTTGCACGTACCCGTGTATATGCCGTCAAGAGCATGCCAAACCTGTAGATGGCAGTGTAATGAGAAGCTCAAGCCCACATTAGCCAATCAGAATCCCGAAAATAGCAACACCAGAAACGAATCGCGATCATCCATGATCACCACAGCCAAATGAAAATGTAAACATAGGTCGCACTTTTGGCGCAGGTGCAAATTCTGGCGCATACTGTGACGTTGGCTGCCTAGAACTCTGTTTTTCTCAGTTTACATGCAAGCGTGAAACCGAAATTTTCCAAAATCTCCACTCGGGCCGGAGTTTTTAGAAAGAATCGTTTTCAGAGGTGAATTTTCTGTTTGCATGTAAACGAAGGGCACAAACGCAGGGAAGTGACTCCGTTTGTCAAAATAACCGTGTATGTGTAAACGGGGGCTAAGTCCTCTCGGTCGAGCAGCAATCTTCCCGACTTCAGCTTTAAGCCACATTTTGATGGACATATCCATTGTGCCACAAAGAATAAAAGCCTTTGAACACATTGTGTTTATTTTCTATATTCTGAGCATTTTCAGGTAAAAACATTTCTAAACAGATCAAATTAGACTTTGAAATCAGTAAGCTCCAAATTAGGTGGCTGAACACAGGTGTTTTGAGTTCATTCACAATAATTTGCCTGAACTTAAAAGAAACCTGAAACAAAACAGGTGTGACTCTATTGTTTGCCAAATAAATTCTTAGTTTTTGCAACCATGTGTAATGGTTTTTCTGTGCACATTTGTTTGTGCACTGAAAAATTGCAAAAAGGAAGGCAGGATCCAAATGCAAAGATGAGCTTGGCTTTATTTACTTTTGCAGCAAGCCACAAAGGTTATGATGAGTACAAAGCAAACAGGAAATGCAGTTCCCAAAAATAGTAAAAACTAGAGATGGCAATTTTGACACCGAAGTTCGAACGGCTTCAAAACGTTTTAACACTTCCAGTTCCGACACGGCGTTCGAAAGATGTTTCGAAACGTCACGTGATCTCTATCCGCCCACTGCGAAAGGTTTTAAAAAGCCAAGGGAGAATACTAGTGTTTGAGGAGTTTTTTTGCGTTGAGTTGTGATGAGAGATTTTGTGAGGACTTTGCTACAGTTGTTCAAAATACAATATAGATAGATAGACAGATTTTCTAAATCTTGCCAGGTACTCACTCAATGTGTCAATAAGTTGAAGCATGTTTGTTTGTTTTTTGTTTAAATAAACTTGTAATTTGATTTCAGATGGTCTAGAAGCAGAGAATCCAGCTGAATAAAAAAGTGCAGCAAATATTATCCCTGAATAAAAATCTTTGAGCAAAATGTTTCTGAATCTAAATCTTTATACCACATTTTATTGATGTGTATAATCTCAATGAGGTGCAATACCAACTAGGCAGAATCAAAGATTGTAACTGTCAAGTCCATTCATATATAAAAGCCTGACCTGACACAATCATTCTCAATGAATGAATGAATGAATGAGAATATTTAACGGCAAAATAAACAAACAGTGCCATACAATGAGAAATAGTCATATTGTACAAAAAATAAATAATTGACTGATCGTGCCTGTGTCAAAACTATTAATATTTTTGAATTTGTGAAAAGGGGGGCTTCAGCACGTCAACACCAACAATAATTAAAAGGCTGCAATAGCAACTTCTGCCAGTGGATGCCAATGTTGAGCAAGCAAGTTTTGAAATGTTTCAAAACATTTCGAAACAAAGGTTTAAATGTTTTGAAACATTTCAAAGCTTCAAATTTGCCATCCCTAGTACAAACAATATGCTGAAACAACAAAGTCAGCTATTTAAAGTGGTTACATTAAGATCGGCAAAACGCTACAGCAAAAGCCTATACAAGACAAGAGCTTTGCGAGACTTCACTCTGTGATGGTGCGGAGTCAAGGCTTTTGTGTGGTTACAAACACTAATGGGATAATTAGACACAGATGGCAGTAATGAGTGATGATGAGTTGACCAGGCTAGATCATCAGAATTCTGGAGATGCGGACCGTTGGGGGTGTGGCATGACACCATGGGTCAACAGTTTCACCAATGAGGAACCTATTGATTGTTTACCTTGCTTAAATATTTGGTTAAATTGTTTCCCTCTGCAGTTATTCATACTAGTTACTAATACATCTCAATTTGGATATGAAATTTTCATTCTTCATGGCATGCACAGACTTGTCAAATGTGGCTTAAGAGGATAAACAACTGCTCTAAACATAAATGCACCTAAGACAAATCCTATTTGTTAAAATCCAAAGATTGCAATTTATTTTAGTATTTATTTAACCAGGGAAGTCCAGTTGAGATTGAAATCACTTTTTTAAGGGAGCCTTGGGGGTTGAGGTGGGGAGGGAGAGGACAAATTGCACAGCCAATTAAATCAGGGGGTGATTAGGTAGCAGGTTGAAAGAGCCAGGTTGGCACTTTAGCTATAACACCGGGGAACCCCCTACTCTTATCGAAGAGCGTGATAGGATCTTTAATGACCGCAGTGAGTCAGGAACTCGGTTTAACATCTCATCCAAAGGACAGCGTCTCCGTCACTGCACTGGGGCATTATTCCACCAGAGGGAAGATTGCAACCTACTGGCCACCAACACCTCTTCCAGCAGCAACTAGGTTTTCCCAGGTGTCTCCCATCCAAGTACTAACCAAGCCCACACCTGCTTAGCTTCAGCCACACAGCTGGAGCAGATCAAACAGTGGTATGACTGCTGGCCATTGTGGTTGGAACAAAAACCAGCTTCACAGTGGGGTGCTAGGGCCAAGTTTGAGAACCCCTGAATTAATGCGAGCTCCAGCTCCATTGGCAGCCATAGATGCCCACATTTGAGCATGTTTTACAAATGAGGTTTAATGTTTCAGATAATTTGCAATTCCTTTACTTTTCAGGGCTCTATTCTTCCCATCATTCTGGGATATGTTGATCATTGCCTCATCAGTTCATAAGATGTTGTTCCAGAACTGTTACAGCTTTTTGAGATGTTTCTTGATAAACATCCAGTTTTTGAAACAATGGATTACATCCTGTGGTATACCCTCTGTATTTACCATGAGGGGAAGCCTCATCTAAGCTAATGACTTTGACACTGACATGGCTACCTCATCAATGCTGTTTCTGATTTTGCCAACTGGGTGTTCCTAGAAAACAATTTGTGTCATCAATTTTTGCCATTTTGAACTTTTTCCAAAACATTTTTTCCCATTTTTCCGATTTTTGTGCAATTTGCAATTCACATTTGGTACGGACCATCTTTAGACCATGCCGAAAAATTCTGATTCTTTTGAGCTGAATTAGATTTTCCATTCCATTTGCTTTCCCCCAAAAATGTTTTTTTTTCATGCAGTGACAAAGCACAACAGTTATACAACCACATACAATTTATTTAGCTTTTGTGTTTCTCTTGCGCATTACATTCACTTCAGGGCACCAGAGTGCAAATATTTCCATTGAGAGCGCAGGCATTTGAGCAGCACCGAAATGAGGCAACAAAACCTGTGTTGCGATTTGGTCCGGTAGATACCAGTCGTATCGGAACCCATGTTGTATCAGCTTTTGGTATCCAACCCTTCCCTGAAGGTGCAGCTATGGCAGTGGTTCTCAGACTCGGTCCTGGCGCCCCACTGTGTGTGCTTGTTTTTGTTCTGACCACAGTTGCAATCTTAGGATTTTAACAAGCTGTTGATCTGCCTTAATTAGGTGCATTCATGTTTAGAGCAGTTATTTGTCCTCTTAAGCCACATTTGACAAATCTGCACATGCCATGAAGAATTAAAATTTCATATCCACAATGAGATATGTCAGGAACCAGTATGAATAACCGCAGAGGGAAATTTGACCGAACCCTTAATCAACATAAACAATCAATAGGTTCCTCATTGGTGAAACTGTCAACACATAGTTGCAAAAACCAGCAATTTATTTGGCAAGTTACACCTGTTTCGTTTCATGTTCATTTTATTAAGTTCAGACAAATTATTTTTAAAGAATTCAAAACATTTGTGTTCAGCAACCCAATTTGTAGCTTACTGATTTTTTCAGTCTAAATTGATCTGTTTACAGATGTTTTAACCTGAAAATCCTCACGATATGGAAAAATAAGCATAACATGTTTGAGGGTTTTTATTCTTCATGGCACAGTGGATATGTCCATAAAAATGCAGCTAAAGGTGGTAAATAACTGCTCTAAACATGGATTGCAGCTAATTAAGACAAATCGACACCTTGTTAATATCCTAAGATTGCAAATGTGGTTGGACCAAAAACCAGCAAACACAGTGGGGCGCCAGGAACGAGTTTGAGAACCACTGGGCTATGGTATCTGCCACCAGGACATTAGCAGCAGATCTTTTAAGTCCTGGAAGTTGCAAGGTTGAACTGCCACAGTCAGGACTTCGATCAGATCGAGATCTGGGGAATTTGGAGGCCAGGGCACCACTTTGAACTTATGACATTCCTCAAACTGTTCTAGAACAATTTGTGTGCTGTTGCAGGCACTGATAGAGGCCACTGCTGCTGAGGAATTTTCATGAAGTGGTGTTCCTGGTTCACAACTGTGTTTAGGTAGGTCGCATGCATCAAATTGATGTCCACATGACTGCTAGGACCCAGGGTTTCCCAGCAGAACATTGTTCAGAGCATCACACACTCTTCACTAGCTTGTCTTATTCCCACAGTGTATCTTGGTACCATCTACTCTCCAGGTCAATGATGTACACATACCCAGCAGTGCACATGATGTACAAGGAAGTGGGATTCAACTATTGTTCAACGATCCATTTCTGACATTAGCGTGGTCCTTTCAGCGATGGACTGGTTTAGCATGGGCACTCAAACTGCAAATTCTGATCATAGCCTCAGCATGATGCAATGGAAATTAAGATTTTTTTCTGACTGTGAAGCTTTTTGCAGACCTTAACCCCTCAAACTCTCAATTTTTACTCAAGTTTTTCCCCTTAAGCAGGCTTTAAGTCAGGAAAAGCATTTTAACATATTGTTGGACAATGTCACATTGATATTAAGAATCTGATGGTTGCAGCATTTTACTGAAGCTATATCATATGTATATTGAGAGAAATATTCAAACCCCAGGAAGCCATAAAATTATGGCCATAGTATTATTACAGGAAATACCTAGATCGTGTACCTCATTATATGCACATTTCCTTGTAATTCAGCAGGACATATTTGAAGACCTTGGGATCTGCACTAGAATTTAAGATAGGCCTGAATTTCCAAAGGTTTGAATACAGGAGTTGCATCTGACAGACCCATATATGAATCCGTAGATTTTATGGGATCACTTTGGAGATTGTGACGCCCATTTTTGTGTTTTTAACTGACAGAAGTAGAAATTGGTGTGCTCCTCTGCTACTGTATCCCATTCATTTCAATGATCAACATGTTCTGTGCTCAGAAATGCTATTCTGTGCACAATTTTGGCATGGTTATGAAAAAGTGGTTTTGCATCAACAGTCATTCTACAATAAAAATCACTGAGCTCACATCTTTTCCCCATTTTGATGTTTGATCTAAATAACATGAAACTGCTTGAGCAAGACTTATGTATGACTAATCAGATTTATGCAAGCAAGCTCGTGAAGAGGTGTGTCAAATAAAATGGTCCCTGGTGGAATATCTTACTGGCAAAAGTTTGAACACGCTTTACTTGTGGTATAAGAACTTTACAAAATATTGAAAGGATTTAAATGTTGCATTTATATTTTGTTCAGTGTACACTGATCAGCCAATGAACACTGACAGATGAAATGAATTATTTGCATTGATTATCTTATTACAAACGGACCTGTTAGCAGGTGGGATACATTGGGTAATTAGTGAATATTTTGTCATTTAGTGGCAGGCAGCAGTATAGGTTATAAACCCACCACCTCCACGTTAGTGAATGGGACATGAGCCATACTAAACGATTAAAGTACATAAAAAAAATTTTCTCTGAAGATGTTTATTTTCATTTTGAGTTGCTCTTCCCGTATTGCTGTATGCACAAACATTCACCATTTCTCATAAGTTTGGCTTATACTGCGAATAAAAAGGGGATGGATTGAAAGTCGTGATTGACAGTGACTCTAATGGAGAAAGTCACCCGCAGGCTTATTTTCAGGAATTCTGACTGGAATGTGACTGTCAAGAAGGTGTACATATAATGTTAACATTACACATGCATAAGTTGCTTGGTCCCAGACTGGCCAACCATCTCATAAAAACTGATATGAGCTAATACCAACTGTTGCTACTGTTATTCACATTCATTATAAACCTTGAAAAGGTCGTACAACCGATAAATCATTTCACAATTTATAGTTTGATCACACGCCAGAATACTGCATTACTAGCTAACGCTCAAAGCAGTCATATTTATTCGCTAGATGAGGAGCAAACTAATGATCTTGTCTTGCAATGATCCTATGCAAGTACAGCCGACTAACGTTACGCTATTCAGGCTGCACGCATCACGGACTTGGTAAGCTAATTAGTGACATGACACCGCGGCTAGGGTAAACATCAGATAAAACAAAACTGGCACTCGCCGTCCGTACTTGATCAGCTGCTCGCCCCACTGCTGCACATCGTGCGCGAAGACAAAAAAAAAAAATCTCATTCATCAGGCATGTTTATTCTTACTTCGTCTCTGCTCAAATGACTCTTTGTTCTTAGATGCCTCAGGTGTGTCTCTACAGTTACGTCACTGAGGAAGGCCTGATTGCTCACAGTACATCACAGCAGCAACGCGAGGAGAGAAGGGATTCTTTTCACAACGTAAACAGAAAGTATGCAGCCGAATCACGGTCAAGATTTTTTTTTTTCCTAATAAATCACTACCAGGTCTCAGGTAGGTTCGACAAATGTTAATGAGTAGTAGACACGGATTGAAAAGCTACTGTAAAATGTAGGAGCCCATGATAGAGATTTGTTTTACTTAAACGCTCTTTAAATAACGTAAAATACACGATTTGAGTGCGCTATGTCTCGAATGCAGTTTCTTACTAGGGAATATATCGCCGTTGGTTTTCTATACATGCGTAGCTTTTGCTGCGATTAAGTTTGAACTCACTCGCTGGTCCCCCATCACACGCGGGCACCGGGTGCAATTGGATCTCCTGCATCCCCCGTTAATCCGCATCACATTATTACCTCCGCCAAGCACGTTATGTTTTCACCTCTTCTTGACTGTCAACTGGATACCTCAGAAAATTATAAACGTACTGGCTCAAAATTTGGTGGGATGGTAGGTGGTAGTACAAGGATGAGTTGATTTAATTTTGAAAGTGATCGGGAACATATTCCTCATATACAACCCCAATTCTGAAATAGTTGGGACAAAGTGCAAACTGTGAATAAAATCAAAACGCAATGACTTTCAAATCACACCAGCCTGTATTTTATTCACAATAGAACAGAGATAACATAGCAAATGTTGAAACTGAGAAATTTTACAATTTTATCCACATAATAAGCTCATTTCAAATTTGATGGCTGCTACAGGTCTCAAATAAGTTGGGACAGGGGCCTGTTTACCATGGTGTAGCATCCCCTTCTTTTTTTAACACAGAGTGGAGGCGTCTGGGCATTGAGGAGACAAGTTTCTTGAGTTTAGCCGTTGGAATTTGATCCCACTCTTGTTTAATACAGGCTTCCAGCTGCTGGAGAGTTTTGGGTCTCCTTTGACGGACTTTTCGTTTAATTATGCGCCAAATGTTCTCAATCGGTGAAAGATCAGGACTGCAGACAGGCCAGTTCAGCACATGGACTCTTCTAATACGAAGCCATGCTGTTGTAATAGTTGCAGTATGTGATTTTGCATTGTCCTGCTGAAATACACAAGGCCTTCCCTGGAATAGATGTCGTTTGGAGGGGAGCAAATGTTGCTCTAAAACCTTTATATACCTTTCAGCATTCATGGTGCTTTTTAAAACGTGCAAGTGTCCCACACCATATGCACTAATGCACCCCCATACCATCAGAGATGCTGGCTTTTGAACTGAACGCTGATAACAGGAGGGGTGGTCTTTCTCCTCTTTAGCCCGGAGCACACAACGCCCATGATTTCCAACAAGAATGTCAAATTCGGACTTGTCTGACCACAGGACACTTTGCCACTTTGCTACAGTCCATTTTAAATGAGCCTTGGCCCACAGACACGGCGGCCCTTCTGGATCATGCTCAACAATGGCTTCCTTTTTGCATGATAGAGTTTTAGGTGGCATCTGTGGATGGCACGGTGGACTGAAGTATTCCTGGGCCCATTTAGTAATGTCAAGACAGAATCATGCTGGTGAGAGATGCAGTGGCGTCTGAGGGCCCGAAGATCACGGGCATCCAGTAAAGGTCTTTGGCCTTGTCCCTTATGCACAGAGATTTTTCCAGTTTCTCTGAATCTTTTGATGATGTTATGCACTGTCAAGGATGAGACCTTCAAAGCCTTTGCAATTTGATGTTGAGGAACATTGTTTTTAAAGTATTCCACAGTTTTTTTATGCAAGCCTTCACAGGTTGGAGAGCCTCTGGCCATCTTTACTTCTGAGAGACTCAGCCTCTCTAAGACATCCCTTTAATTGCCAGTCATGTTACAAACCTGATGCCAGTTAACTTAATTACTAGCTAAATGTTCTTTCGGCTGATTCTTTTACATATTGCTTTTTCAGCCCTTTTTTTCTTGTGTCCCAACTTTTTTGAGACCTGTTGCAGCCAGAAAATTTGAAATGAGCTCATTTTATGAATAAAAATGTAAAATGTCTCAGTTTCAACATTTGAAATGTTATCTATGTTCTATTGTAAATAACATTGGCTCATGTGATCTGAAAGTCATTGCATTTTGATTTTATTCACAATGAACACTTCATCCCAACTATTTCAGAATTGGGGTTGTAGGTCCAGAGGAAGTTAAATTCTCATGAAGAGAATGATAATCCATTATGCAATGAACAGATTTTCATGACATTTCAGTGTTGAATATAATCCACACTAATGTAGAATGCACTATAGCTGTCGGTGATCTGGATAATATTCTTGTGGATCCACAACCAATAATACTGACATGTGGCGTGGCGGAAGAATGCGCTCTTCCGAGTGCTTTTCCAGTTTTCAAAATGAGCAGCTGCTCTGAGGGAATCAGGACTGTTTCTTCCATTCAACACGGCATGGATGTGTTGTGGATCACATTTCAGTGTTACTCATCATATTCATCAGTAAATTAATAATCACGATCAGTAGCCACATAACGTAAGCAGCAGTAACACACAAACACACACACACACGCACAAGCAGTTAACTCACACAGAAACAAATTATTTCTGTAGCTTTGATTAATATCTGTTCAGTTGATTTAATCAATATCTGTTCAGTTGATTTCTGTAGCTACGTTCAATATCTGTTCAGTAGAATCATTAGTTATATAAATATATACACATTACTTGAAACATAATCAGTTGAGCAATTTACGTATCTATTTGTATCCTATTTTTTGCATGTGTTTTTCTCTACCTTTTAAATATACATCTGTGCACCGCCAATATTTTTTAGAAAATCCCGTAGAGAACATGGCAATCAATAAGGGAAGGGAAAGTGATAAGAGATAACCAGTGTAATGTGAAATCGACTGGTGGCCCAGAATCCCCCCCCCAAGTACACATTGATGGAAAATATGAGCAAAAAAGATCCACTGGTTCTTGAGATATTGTGTTAACACCAATGGGACGGACGGACGTATGGACAGACGGATGGAGCTGAATGTCATATCCCCTGCTCCACAGCGGCTGGGGACCAAAAGGCCATCCGGAATGAGTGTGGTAGTGTTTTTTGCATACAAGGACAACTTCAGGCTTTAGGGCATTGTGTCATCATGAGCTGAAATAAAGTCTGATCATTATCAGAAGATTCTGCCTCTCTGCAATTATGTGAGAAGAGGGCCTCGAAAATACAAAAACATATCTGTTGTGGTTCCCCATTCAGATGACGTGGAAATATGAGTGCATTGCCTTCATTGATAAAATGCACGGCTCAGTGTAATTCTTTCAAGGTGTGAAGTGTTTCCACAGTGACAGCATTTCAACGTTCATTAAGGATTCAGAGGACAAGAGTGCTTTGCAAAAATTCTTCAGTTTTATTACCTCATATTGGGCGGAATGATGATTATAACAACAGCAAGGGACTCTTTCCCAAAATTTACAAACGTAAAGCTCGCAACAAACTCAAAATTTACTCCACTCGTTTCATGACACGCTTACTCGTAAGATCCTCTATATCATGTATACGCCCTGAGTAGGCTACCATACCGCACAGCGAGTTTCTGTCATTTGTCATGTATGTTTGTATGTCAGTCATGCAGACATAGTCGTGGTCTATGTGCAGGAAATCTAACTTACCCGCTTTCTTTCGAGGCTGGCAATTCAGTTTAATAGCCGGATATCACACAAAAGACGCGAAATGTTCAAGTATTATCATCACAATGAATAATGCATCAATGCAATACAATGCTGAAAGTGACAGCCAAAACAGGAAGAAAGCCAGGATGACATCTGCTGAAAGTGTCATGGCGCATTCCATAAACTTATCAGAAACATCTAAACAATTGGGAAGGATGACCCCTCATGAAAAATTTCCTACACGATTGATTTTGTATATTTATGCAGCTATAGAGTGTCACTTGCTGTACCATGATAATACCCCTTTAAGTCAAGCACTGCTGAGTCTGACACCATACCGCTCTACAAGTCGCCATTGTGGTGGAAATGGTCAATAATATGAGGATTCCTCCACATCTCAGCGTGCTTGTACTTCTCTGGAGTCTCTTTTCGGCAGAGCTTAGCAATTCCAAGCAGGAGAAACTTTCAATCATCTTGCAGATGAACAGTGGGAAGAGTCCGCCACACTCAACGTCTGCTTTTCAATCTTTGCTGTGACTTCACTGCACATTCTCTGAAAGAATGGGGAAGACATATGCAACGATCTGACGATTAACAACAATCTTTTCAGCAACTCCATGGTCTTGGGTAAATTTAAGTATTTCTCGCATGCATGTATCGACCAAAACTATGTTGATTTGAGGAACTCAGCAGAGTACAGAACAAAGGGGTGAGATACATACTGGGCGAGTACTGTACTAGACAATAAGCACAACTTTAGCTGGCAGTCAAGTTTCTATGCTTGCATCTACTACCGTCATCTCCAAACAAAGGGAATAACATTCATGACAATTTCATCAAACTGAAGACCGAATGGACAGGTATATGCATTGTACGGTGGTATAGCTTAGGTAACATCCTTTACTTGAATTGGTTGTCGAGTTCCCAATGCTTTAGTGGCGGTATCATAACTTATGAGACCTATACAACCAGTGGTAATTATTAAGATGCAAAAGTATGATTACCTAAATGCAAGTGATGTCCCCACATGAATATTTCATTCATTTACAAAAAGTTGAGCTGCTTTACCAGTGCCACATATACAATTGCAATGGGCTGTATATACTGTAAACTTTATTGTAGATACAGAATATTGTCATTTTCGTGATAGCTCTCGAAGTCAGACTCACTGATCATTGTCCAATGGCTACGACGGCGTACAAGGGAACCCCACTCATTGATTGTGCCGCTAATAGTGAAAGAAATAGATATGCCAAATGTCTCTGCCTCATAACTCAAAGTACTGCAGCTTCCTAAACTATCGTGCCACAGTGCAAAGTTTCCCAAAAGCGTAATTCGTACATACTTGGTCAGTGGTTCTGACTAGGCCTAAGCAAGTTAGCATCTGTGCTTTTGGAAAATGTAACCCAGATTAGCAGGCTAACCATCTCATAAAAACTGATACGAACTAATAGCAACTGTTGCTACTGTCATTTGCAAGGGCGTAGGGATGATTTTAACATTGGTGGGGACCAAGGGCATAGGTTCAATGTGAGAATTGGCAGGGACACGTAAGTGGAAAATTTTTGTAAATCTGAGTGCAGATACTGCCTTTACTGTATACAGAGATTATCCGAATGAGTGTTTCTCCATTTTTTTAATTAGGCTATGCAAGGTGCCTCCAAAATTTTCATACAAAGATGCCACATACATAAACTTGCCACAACCTTAACTGACAGCTGCAAACCATATCAGCGCACTCATGAAACCCGCTCAGATCTAGTAACCTGGACATTGATACCAAGTGAGTGGATATATAACTACGTAAGCAAGCCAGCTCGCAATCCTCTCTATTAAGCATCTTAATATGCGGCAACGCAGTTGCAGCCGCGATAAACACCTCAAAATGGACCACCGACTATGAATTGGACAAGCCGCAAACGTTTTGCAATCGTTAAAAGCGTTAGTCGGACTGGATCATGTTAAATTTACGATTACGTGTTTCTTTCATTTCCCCCACTGAGCCAAAGTTGGTTCGGACATTTTGACTTTCAAAGGTTATTTGCTGAACATCATGAGACTAACTTCAATGCTTTCCCTATAATTACACAGAACAAGTCATAATTATGACCTCACCTGAAGCCCTGATACACCTGTATCCTCAACAGCTTGCTCTCTTTCTCTAGCTTGCTGCTGTGGTTCCTGCATATAAAATAATTAATAACGGCACCTTCGTGGGATTTCTCCTCTGAAATTCACCTCATAATTTGACATATCCATCTGGCTTATATTTAGCTATACGGCTAGCAACCCGATTACTAACCAACATGTGACAGAAACCAGGTTTAGTTCGCTAGTTGAAACTAGCTAACATGTTTCATTTACATCCGTTTACCCTTATAGTACTTTGAGAAATAATGAAAAGAGTTTCTGTCATCAGGCCGCCCGCTGTCGACTGCTGCTGTCTCCCGCCTCCCAAACACTATCAGAGCCGGTGAGGGAGGGGGCGGGCCAGTGACATGACACTGTGTTGCGCTTTCAAAATAAAAGCATGTAGGTTAAAAATTTCCAAACCAAATTTTTTTCTCCTCCGCAGTATAATTTTTGGGTGGGACAAATGCGCCTGTCTCCAATATTGGAGGGGACACGCCACCCCCATCCCCCCCGGTTCCTACGCCCATGGTTATTCGCTTTCATTATAAACCTTGACAAGGTCGTACAACCGATAAATCATTTCACAATTTATAGTTTGATCACACGCCAGAATACTGCATTACTAGCTAACGCTCAAAGCAGTCATATTTATTCGCTAGATGAGGAGCAAACTAATGATCTTGTCTTGCTATGATCCTATGCAAGTACAGCCGACTAACGTTACGCTAGTCAGGCTGCACGTATCATGGACTTGGTAAGCTAATTCGTGACATGATACCGCGGCTAGGGTAAACATCAGATAAAACAAAACTGGCACTCGCCGTCCGCACTTGATCAGCTGCTCGCCCCACTGCTGCACATCGTGCGCGAAGACAAAAAAAAAAAAAAAAAAAAAAAAAATCTCATTCATCAAGCATGTTTACTCTTACTTCGTCTTCTGCTCAAATGACTTTGTTCTTGGAAGCCTCAGGTGCGTCAGTACTGTTACGTCACTGAGGAAGGCCTGATTGGTCACAGTACATCACAGCAGCAAAGCGAGGAGAGAAGGGATACTTTTCACAACATAAACAGAAAGTATGCAGCCGAATCACGGTCAAGATTTTTTTTAAATTAATAATCACTACCAGGTCTCAGGTAGGTTCGACAAATGTTCATGAGTAGTAGACACGGATTGAAAAGCTACCGTAAAATGTAGGAGCCCATGATAGAGATTTGTTTTACTTAAATGCTCTTTATGTTAGGTAACGATCTGGAACAAAGTGCAATGAAGGGCATGGGCAAAGACATGGACCGGATTATAACAGAAAAATGGATCTGGCAGGGCAAAAACAAAAACATGGCAAGGAACAAAACTAAACAGAACATGGCAAAAACCTAACAGATATGGCAGAATCATTACAGGCATGGCAGAATCATAACGGGCATGGCAGAATCATAACACTTTAAATAGCGTGAAATATACTTAATAAGAGCATTATGTCTCGAATGCAGTTTCTTACAAGGAAAAATATCGCCGTTGGTTTTCTATACATGCGTAGCTTTTGCTGCGATTAAGTTTGAACTCACTCGCTGGTCCCCCATCACACGCGGGCACCGGGTGCAATTGGATCTCCTGCATCCCCCGTTAATCCGCATCACATTATTACCTCTGCCAAGCACGTTATGTTTTCACCTCTTCTTGACTGTCAACAGGATACCTCCGAAAATTATAAACGTACTGGCTCAAAATTTGGTGGGATGGTAGGTGGTAGTACAAGGATGAGCTGATTTAATTTTGAAAGTGATCGGGAACATATTCCTCATATACAACCCCAATTCTGAAATAGTTGGGACAAAGTGTAAACTGTGAATAAAATCAAAACGCAATGACTTTCAAATCACACCAGCCTGTATTTTATTCACAATAGAACAGAGATAACATAGCAAATGTTGAAACTGAGAAATTTTATAATTTTATCCACATAATGAGCTCATTTCAAATTTGATGGCTGCTACAGGTCTCAAATAAGTTGGGACAGGGGCCTGTTTACCATGGTGTAGCATCCCCTCTTCTTTTTAACACAGAGTGGAGGCGTCTGGGCATTGAGGAGGCAAGTTTCTTGAGTTTAGCCATTGGAATTTGATCCCACTCTTGTTTAATACAGGCTTCCAGCTGCTGGAGAGTTTTGGGTCTCCTTTGACGGACTTTTCGTTTAATTATGCGCCAAATGTTCTCAATCGGTGAAAGATCAGGACTGCAGACAGGCCAGTTCAGCACATGGACTCTTCTACTACGAAGCCATGCTGTTGTAATAGTTGCAGTATGTGATTTTGCATTGTCCTGCTGAAATACACAAGGCCTTCCCTGGAATAGATGTCGTTTGGAGGGGAGCAAATGTTGCTCTAAAACCTTTATATACCTTTCAGCATTCATGGTGCTTTTTAAAACATGCAAGTGTCCCACATCATATGCATTAATGCATCCCCATACCATCAGAGATGCTGGCTTTTGAACTGAACGCTGATAAGAGGAGGGGTGGTCTTTCTCCTCTTTAGACGGAGCACACAACGCTCATGATTTCCAACAAGAATGTCAAATTTGGACTCGTCTGACCACAGGACACTTTGCCACTTTGCTACAGTCCATTTTAAATGAGCCTTGGCCCACAGACACGGCGGCGCTTCTGGATCATGCTCAACAATGGCTTCCTTTTTGCATGACTGGCATCTGTGGATGGCACAGTGGACTGAAGTATTCCTGTGCCCATTTAGTAATGTCAGCGACAGAATCGTGCTGGTGAGTGATGCAGTGGTGTGGGTGCAGCAGCTGGCTGCCTCACTAGCTCCGGACCTCAAAGTTTTTGCACGCAACACACTGTGATCGGAAAGCAAAAGTCTTGAAGCTAAATTCTTCTTTTCTTATCCTTATTACAAAACTGAAATCATACAAAATAGAAAAATAATAGACTTTTGACTTTTCTTTGTAAACTAACCGAAATTAGTGCGCTGGTCAAAAGACCGTGTTGCATCAAGGTCCAGTGGCTTCTGCCGTTTCGCGGGCTCACGATGTATTTATACTATACACACAGCAGCCAATGAGAAAACACCATTCTATCGCATCATTTGTCACTGGCCAAACCTTCATTCCACATTACAACGCGTAACAGAAAATACTTCACAGGGCACGAATTAGGATTTTTTGACTGAAAATGGGTGCACTCATGTGTGTTTAGGTGCAGAGTCTAAATCTTGCTTAATTCAATAAAAAAAGCCGCTTTGCAGCAGTACAAAATGAATAAACAAATATTCTTCAACTCAGATTCTTTGATATGCCACAGGACTACTGTAAATTTGCAGTGGTGCAACAGGTTAGGATTATTGGTGGGATAAGATTTTATTAAAATCACACTGTATATTGGAAAAATAATGGAAAAAATACAAAAAAAACCCCCGAAGAAATCAGTAAAACTGAGTGCACTATTATTATTTATCACAGTCAGATAATATTCAATCTATAATTTAATTTCACTTTGTTTGACTTGGCCGAGAGACAAGTAATTTTCCACAACTCCATCATAGGACCTCTCTGGCCTCAATAGCAGCAACAGTGCTGCTTCTTGCTGTTTTTATATTTTTACATTCTTCATAACTCCATAATTAATAACCTCTCCTCCGAGATTATATTTAATCTAGTTGATTTTTTTTGGCAAGATTTTATTAATCACCCAGCAGCCACTTACATTTCATCCAACGAGTAAGTGCATACATCAACCAACGAGAATGAATCTTCAAACATGAATCTCAACTACAATTTCCCAAGTGTCTACCCGAGTATGCGCGTGCATAATTTCAAGTGTCCACCCAATCAGTGTAAAACGTCATTTATTTCTCCCGTTAGGACGCAGTCACATTGGTGCGAGTCACAGTCTGTGCTGGCAGTGCCCCCTGGTGCCGCGGAGGGCAAATGTCCCACAAACTCCCTGATCCTGGATCAGGGAAAGTCTTTGATGAGAAATATATACATTACGCGATCAGCCAATGTTAACACATACGCGGCCTTAGACCAAACGTGTTCCAGAGTCTTGTAGTCCCATCGATTTTGGCATAAATTCTCCTCCCTTACCGATAAAATTTATCATTCCAGGTAAGGATGAGCGCATTTGTAGAAAGAGGATTTATTTCGGGGGCAGATTTTTACTAGGTGCACGCGGTGCATCTGACTTTAAATTTTGGGTGCACCTGCCGAAAACTGGGTGCATACGCGCACCTATGCACCCGCTATTTCGAGCCCTGCTTCAAACCCAAACATCTCAAACAGAATATTGATTCAAATTATCTTAAATTATATGTGTAGAAAATGGCTACAACATATCCCGGCCCCTAATTGACTAAGCCTTAGCATATCAATTACCAACTTTACTTAACTTGGAGCCATTTACGTCATTACTAACATTTCTCAAATCTTTTTTCTTTAACTAGAGTCTACTCTCTTCACAGGTAAGTATTTACAGTCTATTCAACAGGTAATTATAATTTATAAGTCTTTCTCTTCACTCTTCATTCTTCTCCTTGCAATAAACACAGTTTTGTTATGGGTCTCTGGATGACGCTGGTCTTCGTCTGGACCTCAGCACTTCGGACGACCCCTTTAGAGTCTGGCATCACTTTGGTGATTCTGCCCAACGTCCAGACGTTTTGTGGAAGGGACGAGTCAGCGACGAGGACGACATCTCCAACCTTGAAACTTCTCTTCAGACTGAAGCCATTTTTGATGCTCTTGCAACAGAGGTAGGTATTCAAGAGTACACCTTCGCCAGAACAGATCCGCCAGATATTGGATTTGCCTCCAGCGACAGCGGGCATGGACGTCATCTTTGGTAAACACGCCTGGCAGAAAGCAGGGCTGTGCTTTCGGGTGGAGTAAGTGATTCGGCGTTAGTGGCTCGAGGTCACTCGGGTGGTCTGTGTTTTTTTGGATCTTTTTCAGATTGCTTTATGGTCCGATCAAACTCTTTTCTTACTTAGGTGTCGCAGCATTTCTTTTAGGTGCAGAATCCAAGCTGTTGCCTTTTTCAGCTTATGCCAACTCGAGTAATACTCCACAAGCTGGTTCAATGGATCTGTGCACTCATCTGGACTTGTGCATGACACTGTAGCGGACGTCTTTACCTCAACGTCATTTTCTGTCAGGTAAGTACACTGTTCAGGTTGTTCTGGCCACTCAGCTTCATTTGGCAGGAAGCTAGGCCCCTGAAACCAGCTCTTACTTTTCATGAAGCTTTCAATCTTCAAACCTCTTGAGGCCTGATCTGCTGGGTTTTGTGAGGTGTTGACATACTTCCACTGAGACAAAGTTGTCGCCTCTCTAATGTACAAAACTCGATTTGCCACAAACTTTTTGAAACGAAGGGCATCATTTTCAATGTACTTTAGTACTGTTGTACTATCTGTCCAGAAGACCGATTCCATCAGGGGAACTTCGAGTTCTTCTCTCAGCATCCGATCAATCTTGACTGCAACCATCGCTGCTGTCAGCTCCATTCTAGGAATCATGATTTGTTTGATCGGAGCGACTCTAGACTTTCCCATCAGGAAGGATACGTGTTTCTCACCTTGGCCATTCGTCGACAAGAGATATGACACAATGCCATATCCATCTTGACTGGCGTCAGAAAAATTGTGGATCTGGGCAGTCTTGAAACATCTGCTGACTTCCAGCTCTGAAAGCTTGTCGAGGTCTGTTAGCCACCTCAGCCATGTTTTGCATGGTTTGTTATGGATCTCTTCATCCCAACCACTTTTCCCTTTGCAGAGATCTCTCAGAATGAGCTTGATGGGTAAGAGGAGAGGCGCCAGAAAGCCCATTGGATCGTACACCGAACTGACAACAGATAAGATACCTCATCTTGTGCACAGTTTGCCTGGAAGGTGTATCTTGAACTTAAAGTTGTCTGAACTAGTGCACCACTACACGCCTAGTGCTCGTTCCACAGGTAGTTAAATCGTTCTCCAAGTCAAGATCTTTAACTTCATCTGCTCGTTAAGTAGCCAGGGATGGAGCACAGCAGGGCTCTACTGTTGCTGATCCACTTGGTCAAGTGGAACCCACCTCTAGCGCACAATGTCATCAGCTCCTTCACGAGAGCAACTGCTTGATCTTCTGTGACTACCGACTTCAAGCAGTCGTCAACATAGAAGTTCTTGAGGACAGTCTGTGTGGCCTCTGGTGTGGTCTCAGTCGCTGCATCTTCTGCCGTTCTTCTCAGTGCATGCGACGCACAACTGGGGGATGATGTAGCACCAAACAAATGTACACGCATTCTGTACTCAGCTGCTTCTCTATTCACATCGCCGCCTGGCCACCACAGAAAGCGTAGCAGATCAGCGTCTGTCTCTGGAACCCGCACCTGATAGAACATAGACTCGATATCTGCCATCACGGCAATGGGTTCCTGTCTAAATCTCTGCAACACTCCGATGAGGGTGTTTGTTTAGTCAGGCTCTTGCAATAATTGATCATTCAATGACATGCCTTGATACCTTGCTGCACAGTCAAAGACGACTCTCAGCTTTCTCTTTTTCAGATGATACACCCCATGGTGCGGGATGAACCACACTCTTCCATCATTGCGACTCAACTGCTCTTCTGGAACTCTTGTTGCATAGCCTTTCTCCAGTATTTTGTTCATGAAGGTCTTGTACCCCTGAAAGAAGTCTGGGCTCCTATTGAGCTTTCTCTTCAAGGAGTAAAGTCTCTGTTCAGCAATACCACGGTTGCATGGGATCTTCACCTTATCATCTTTCAGAGGCAGCTTGATGCAATAGTGACCATCAACGAGCTGTGCTGATGTAGTCACAGCATGCATGAACTGCTTGTCTTGTTGAGAGTCTTCTCGCTTGTCCTCACACCGTTTTTCAGGGAAATCGGCATTGTAGTGCTTCATCAACATGTCTCCAATGTTCATCACGGAGATGTGGTTGACAAGAAAACTCAGTCTTTCGTCATCATCTGACTCTTTCTCTTGACATCTGCTAATTGGCCCATTGACAACCCAACCAAGCGCTGTTTTCACGGCGTACGGTCCGTTGTTCTGGCTACTAATAATATCCCACGGCTCCATAGCTTTATATGCATTGGCGCTGATGAGAAGGCCAATTTCTGCTTCAAGTTTTTGGAGATGGACCCGACTCAGCTAAGGCCACTTCACCAAATCTGTATCTTGTGGTATGTTGGCTTTCTTCGCAGGTATATCTGGCTGAGTATACACACCGGGCAGCTGAATGTATTCTTGCTCCTCTAAGCCACACACCTCCAAATCAGTAAGCACATAGCTACTCACTTTCTGCTCTTGTACTATGGTGCGGAGAAGGAACTCTGTCTTTCTGCCTCCTATGTTCAACTGGTTCGCCAAGGCTTCAGTGGCAGAAAATTGCTGTGCTTCCTGGATCCAGGAATGCATAGGTCTTGACTATCTTTGTGCCTTTCTTGTGCTTTATCTGCACAGGTACAATGGGCAATATACTCTCACTGTTCCCGACCCCAGTGTGGTCCGCTCTTCTACAGCCTGCAGACACGAGAGCACTTGTGACTTCTCCTGTGCCTTGTGAACTGTCGTCTGCGCTGTTCTGGGCTGATGCGGCGTCTTCTTTTGCCACATGCAGGATAGCTGGGTGTTTGCGGGAGCACTCTGGGCATGAAACTTTCTTCTTACAGTCCTTGGCCAAGTGACCTGCTGTCAGGCAGCTGAAGCAAAGACCGTTCGTTTTCAAGAACTGTATTCTTTCTTTGAAAGGTTCGCCTGTGATCTTGTTGCACACGTTCAGTGCATGGTTCTTCTGGCAGTAAAGACAGGGACTTTGGAAAACATTTGCAGACTTGACTGTGGCTGTTTTCTGCTCTAACTGACCTTTACCGGCATCCTTCTCTGTGGTAGATACATTCACAGCAAAGCTGCTTCTCTTGGACTCAGCTTTCACAGGGCTTGGTTTCTTTTTCATGCTTTTCTGATTTCCAAAGGTGGAGTCTAGGATATCTCCAAACAGTGGATCATTTGCGACTTTCGCTTAATGGTAAACAAACTCCACTAAGTCAGGAAATCTGGCTCTTTTTCCTCTTTTTTCTTGAATGTCATAAGCATAGCTCCTCCATCTTTCCTTCAATTTGAATGGAAGCTTGGATATAATGCACTTCATGTTGGTGGGATTATTCATTTCGTCTAAGTAGTCCACATCATTCACTGTGTTACAACATCCAATCAAGAACAATGCAAAGGTATTCAATCCTTTTCTGTCTTCAGGCTTTATCTGAGGCCATTCCATTGCCTTCTTGATATACGCTGTGGCGATGGTCAGTTCGTCTCCATAGTGACGATCAAGCAATGCTCTAGCTTCTCTGTAAGCCTTGTCTGGTCTCATGTGCTCACAGCTACTTAATGAGATCAAGCGGCTCTCCACTTTCATGAACTGTTCAAGGTAGTACAACCGATCTTGATAGCTGTCTGTCTTGCTATCGATTGCATATTCGAAGGCCCTAATGAAGGATCTATTCGTCAGAGGGTCTCCTGTAAATGTTGGTAGGTCTCTATGAGGGAGTTGGGACAAACTCTGCTGTATATGAGCATCTCAGTGACTTCATTTTGCCGCTGCAGCACTTCATGTAGATTGTCTGTAGACGTATCCGTGCGGACATGGCGATCAGGACGCAGGGTACTGCTGGCAGCACCAAAACTTGACAATGGCTTTCTTCTGTCTGAAGCACCAAATTTCACAGCTGGCTTTGGGTTGAAAGTAAGAGAAAACTCACTAGCTCCATGATGCACGTAACCACTGGCAACATGATGCTTTTCATGTCTACTAGCCAGGGGTTCTGCTTTAAATCTTGGCAGTGTATTACAGAGATCATCCATTGACTCATGAGCATCTTCAAATTCCTCATACACCTTCAATCTGGCATCTGAAGCAGCAAGTTCAGTTTCAAATTCTAATTGCTCTTTCTTTAATCTCAGGCAGATTTCCTCCTGCTCTAGTGCTTCTTTCTTTTTCATTGCTCTTTCTAATAGTGCTTCACGTTCTGCTTTGATTTTTAGCTTTGGAAGTACGGCTTACAACTGAATTGGACTTAGATGCACTATCCTGTGGCCAAATACCTTCTTCCTCTTCTTGAGGGTGGCTAAGCACATCTGAAATCCACCTATTCATTTCTTGTAAGAACTGCTTGAATTCTGAATGCCTTGTCTCAAAAGCATCTTGATCTGATTGAATTTCTTCTTCATCCATTAATTCACAAAATTGTTCATTGAGCCTTTCGTACTCTCCAAAGTATTTTTTAAACATCAGCAATGCTTCATCTTTTATGAATTTAACATTATCTTCATTTTCCTTCAATTTTTCTAAGTCATTCTTTTGTCTGGTTAATTGAGCCAATTTTCTCCTTCTTTCTCCTTTCAGCCGGTTGATTTTCTCCTCTACAGCCTTTTCTGTGGCCTTTGGCGCCCTCTTTTGGTCATCACGTGCGGCTGCGCTTTTCTCTGCCATCTCGTTTAACTACGGAATCCTCTACACGTAAACTGCCACAACTCCTCGAATTATCCACAGCTTCTAACTCTTCTAATGCGTCTAATCCGTTGTGAAAAGAGCTTCTACATGTGCTGAATTTATTCCATTAAAACCCGATGGCTTTCGTAGCGGAATATTCAGTGAACATTTACTTTCACTTTCAGACGATGGTCTGCTCCAGCGTCGCCAAAAGGCTGCAAGAGTCAATAAAGAATATCAGACCTGATCCAGGGAAATCTCCATTCCGCAAGCTTTTCTCGGGTATTCTCGGGGCTTCAACTCGAACTCCAAACTGTCTTCCCGACCAAACTCGCAGGTCCGCCGTCTGAACAGCAGGTTAGCTCCCGAGAGAAATGACGGTCTTTTGACTTTGGTGTGGGTGCAGCAGCTGGCTGCCTCACTAGCTCAGGCCCTCAAAGTTTTTGTACGCAACACACTGAGATCGGAAAGCAAAAGTCTTGAAGCTAAATTCTTCTTTTCATATCTTTATTACAAAACTGAAATCATACAAAATAGAAAAATAATAGACTTTCGACTTTTCTTAGTAAACTAACCGAAATTAGTGCGCTGGTCAAACCTTCATTCCACATTACAACACGGAACAGAAAATACTTCAAACCCAAACATCTCAAACAGAATATTGATTCAAATTATCTTAAATTATATGTGTAGAAAATGGCTACAACAAGTGGCGTCTGAGGGCCCGAAGATCACGAGCATCCAGTAAAGTCTTCGGCCTTGTTCCCTACGCACGGAGATTTTTCCAGTTTCTCTGAATCTTTTGATGATGTTATGCACTGTCAATGATAAGATCTTCAAAGCCTTTGCAATTTGATGTTGAGGAACATTGTTTTTAAAGTATTCCACACTTTTTTATGCAAGCCTTCACAGGTTGGAGAGCCTCTGGCCATCTTTACTTCTGAGAGACTCAGCCTCTCTAAGACATCCCTTTTGTAGCCAATCATGTTACACACCTGATGCCAGTTAACTTAATTACTTGCTAAATGTTCTTTCAGCTGATTCTCTTATATATTAAGTGTCATTGCATGGATAGACCATGCAAAGCGTGATAACCCGGGGTCAGCTGATTTTGCCAATATTTGGTGTACTCATGCACCTTACCAAGTTATAAATGAACCTACATTTTGAGCCTCATCCATTTGGTTTTGTTAGAGTAATCACCAAAAAATGAATTTTGGACCATTTTTGAAGGATTTTCAAGGGGTTAATTTGGGTCATCCTCCACATAAAACGGCTGAACTTTCAACATTGCCCCTTTGTGTGAATGTTGCCCATAGGATGGCCGACCAAACTGATGAGAATGATCAAAAAATATTTCCAAATGTGCCAGTTTTGTGTCAACATATTTCCCCCACCCCAAAATTTGGAATTGTGTGTAGGCCTATTCGACAGCTTATAAGCCATCTGCCACAGGGGTAGAAACTACGAATCATGGTGGAAATGGTGGCTAATTACTTGCTCTTTCATAATCTCAACTCAACTCAAACTTTATTTATAGAGCACATTTAAAACGACAGCAGTCGACCAAAGTGCTGTACAGAAGTGGGCACCAGGTTACGCCCAACAATAAGTAAATAAATTAATAGATTAAAAATAATAAAAATTACTGCAATCAGTAAATTCAATGAAACATGGAGTTTGCATTTGCTCATTTATGAAACGCCAGGGAGAAGAAGTGGGTTTTTAAAAAAGATTTAAAAGTCTCTTGTTATGATTCTGCCTTGCCTGTTCTGTTTTGCCATGTTCTGCTTAGTTTGTTCACTGCCATGTTTTTGGTTTTTGCCATGCCAGATCCACATTTCTGTGATAGTCCGGTCCATGTCTTTGTTCACACCCTGCATTGCACTTTGTCTCCCGTCTGGTCTTTTGTTAAGCTACAGCTTCTCCCCAAGTCCTGCGTGTCACATGTTTAGGTGATTTCATGGTTTCTGGGTTTCAAACATTCCTTCTAATCTCGTTTGCTTCCTTCGCCTTGCTTTTCTATTTTTACTAACCAATACTAACAGTTTGTTATTTTGTTAAAGTTACTAACCAAGACTAACATTGTATATAATACTAACTTACTAACGAGCACCAGGGATTGTATAGCTGCACTTACTAATTGATTAACAAGCTCTCAGCACTCGCCCTGTTCTAGTCTCCGCCTCTTGCCTTCTCAGTCTTTGCTGCAATTCAGCGGATCCTCCGCACCTGCTCTACTCTGTCCTGCCTCTCATTATCTGTGCACGATAGAACTCCCTAACCGGAGCTGTATGTTTTGTCAATAGGCTGTCTTGTGATCCCTGTCCGTGTTTTGGCTTTTGCCAATTTCATGTGGTTAGGTTCTCCCTCGTGTCTGCTCCCTTGTTAATTAGTCTGATCCTCTTCACCTGATCCTAATCATAGCATGTGACTTCCCTTGTGTGTATTTAAACAGTCTTTTCACAGCAGTTCCCTGTCAGAACGTTTTCCCTGTGCTGCGATTGTTGATGCCTTGTACTCTTAGTGTTATACTTCTGACTGGAACGTCCGGATTCTGATTTTGGCTTTTTCTTTGATACTTCTCTGCCCGTGTACCGTACCTGTTTTGCCCGACTCTGAGTTTTGTGTTTGCTGCCCTGTTAACGGTTCGGATTACGCCCACTGGATTTTGGATTTGGACTCTCTGACAAACCCGTGCCTGTGTACCAAACCTGTTTTGCCCGACTGAGTTTTGTGTTTGCTGCCCTGTGTACAGTTTGGATTACGTCCCTGGGATTCCGATTTTGGATTGTGGACTCTGTACCTTTTGCCTTCTGCCTTGTGGGGGTTAACCCCCCCAACTGCAATAAAACTCATTTTTGCTGAAACTTCCTGGTCTCGCATTTGGTTCCAGAACGATACCTCACATCTCTAGGGTCTGGGACAATCTAATATAAAGGGGAAGACTGTTCCAAAGCCTGGGAGCAGCCGCCGCAAAGGCCCTGTTACCTCTAGACTTTAGTCTAGTTTTTGGCACCTCCAACAACAGTTGCTCAGAAGACCTTAAGGGTCTGGTTGGGGTGTAGCGGAGCAGAAGCTCGGAGAGGTACACAGGGGCCAGACCATTGAGGACTTTAAAAACAATGAAGAGAAGTTTAAAATCAATGCGATATCGGACTGGGAGCCAGTGGAGGGAGGCCAAGACTGGCGTGATGTGGTCGCGCTTTTTCTTGCCCGAGAGAAGACGAGCGGCAGCATTCTGAATGAGCTGAAGGCGGTTGAGAGAGGACTGGTCCAAGCCAACGTACAGGGAGTTACAATAATCTAACCTACTTGTAATGACGCCATGGATAACCTTTTCAAGGTCGATCTTAGAAAAATAGGACTTGGTCTTGGCTAAAAGACGGAGTTGGGAAAAAGCTTTTAACAACAGCACTGATCTGCTTATCAAATTTAAAATGGCTGTCAAAAATCACCCCAAGGTTCCTTACACAGGACTGAATGTTGGAACTCAGGGGGCCCAGGATATCAGCAGAACATGCTGTGGAAGTGTTTCCTCCAAACAGGATAATCTCGGTCTTGGATTCGTTAAGATTTAGAAAATTAGCACTCATCCATGACTTAACATCACTCAGACAATCAAATAGGTCGATAGGCAAGGATTCAATGCAGCCACTTAGTGACAGGTAAATCTGGACATCGTCCGCAAAGCAATGAAAAGGAATTTGATGCTTTCGAAAAACACCAAGAGGCAACATATACAAAAGAAAAAGAATAGGGCCTAATATGGAGCCTTGCGGGACTCCACAGGTCAGTGGGGCCACATCTGAGGAAAAGTGACCCAACTGCACAGAAAAGCTCCGCTCTGTAAGGTAGGACCTGAACCAGCTGAGGGCAGAGCCTGTAATGCCCACACACTGCTCGAGACGATGCAGCAGAATCGCATGGTCCACTGTGTCAAAGGCGGCTGACAGGTCTAAAAGCATCAGGACAGCAGGACTACCTGAGTCAGTTGCTAAAATCAAATCATTAAAAACTCTCAGCAGGGCAGTTTCAGTGCTGTGTCTGGGTTTGAAGCCAGACTGAAACTTTTCATGGAATTAAATTAGAATTAAAAAAACTGGCCGCTCAACTCAGTACTTCGTAGTAGCACCAGAAATGAGAATATTTCATCATTTTGCAGTGCTGCCACCCATATGCTGTATCTGGAACTACAAACCTGTACACTAAACAAGTAACACTACCAATGTTATTTTGTCTGCCCTGGCCTTATTCATTCAATTATAATGCCAACACATGAAAACTAAGGGTATTCTACCATAAATATGGCCGTTTCCCTGGCAAAGGGGCATGTCAGGAATTTTTCCATGCACAACCCAATATTCTGTAAATCTTTCATATGGCACAGACTGTCTTTGACTAATTACTTTCTCTATGAACAGATTGGAAACAACTCAATATAGACCTGAACACTTCGTTTCTGCTTGTTTCAAACTTTAGGGTTTGTCAAAATAAAGTCTAGAGAGTCCAGTAGTGAGGCAGTCTTGGACTTAAGCATGATAGCAGGAGTGGTGCCACTATCTATTATTACCCATCAGTTCAAGAATGACTGGCCATGAATGACAGCAACTACAAGACCACCAGAGAAGCCAGCATTAGGAAGTGAAGAACAAAAGGACAAAACAACCTGTTGAAATTTATCTGTATTCCAGAATATTTAGGATCAAATATATAAAGCAGTGTTGGGCCCAACAGATCCTGTAACTCCACAAAAAAAGATGATGCTAGTGTGCCCAGGTTCAGTCAATAATCATGATAATGGTACCATAGACAATCACAATCACAATCACAAGAATGAACAAAACTTTACGAGATAACTGAAGTATCCACGCTGTCAGCCAATGTGATACATGAAACAAAATCCATGCAAACTCTTTCTAAGAACTTTACTAAGAGTTCACAGATCCACCTGTTCAATGACCTTTGCCTGCAGTTGCGATCTTGTCATGGAGGAGGCTAACAGGTGCTGTTCATCTAAAGGAGTATCAGTATTATCTTTGGTCAAGTGGCCACACTTCTGTTGGACAGAGATGGGAGAAGTAGCTTGAAGCCTGCTTGGTAGTTAGCCAGTCCTCTTTCACAAAACGGGCTCTGATTTTCTTAGCCACCGCCCCAGGGTTTTCCTTCCTTCCAATCGCTACTCCTCTCATAGACCTTGTGGTTCATCAGGCTACTTTGTGCCTATGGGATAACAATGTGGTTGCATCAATACATTGATGCGGCCGACGACTTGAATGGTGGAAGGGGTGCTGGCACTTCCGCAATGGCTTCCAGTCAAGGCCAAGCTTGTATCTATGTGCTGGACAGATAGTGATGTCCTTGCCAACAGCATGGAATAGCCCAACATACAGTGCAATGTCGTCACACTCCTTCTCCAGTGGCAGTCGTGAGCCCTTCTCTCCATGTTCTCCTCTAAGAGGAACTTTTAGCCCCGAACAATGGCTTTGAATGGACTTGTCACACTTTCTCAAAGCAATACAATTGGATATTTCTTCATTAAACTACATGCAATGGCAAGAGAGACATTGAAAAACCCGCATTTTATCGCCATAGGAGCCTGGGATTCATCACTGCCAGCAGCCATAGCCGCTTTTTTGAAACTGTCAGTTTGGAATGTGTGTCAAGTGCCAATAACAGGGCTCTACGGCTTCTTCTCTGGACTCTTTGTCCCTGGAGTTTTCGTCCCTGAATTTTCGTCCCCAGACTTTTTGTCCCCGGACTTTGCATCCCCTAGGAATTTTTGTCCCTAGAATTTTTGTCCCAGTGCAGCTGCATTCTGATGCCTGAGCCCTGTTGTTTTTTCCGCTGCTCCTCTCAGTTTTATATTGTGTGTTTTCTTGTTTTTATTAAATATTTCTATTTTTGTACTCAGCCTGTGCGTGTGGGTCCCTTCACCTGCTTTTGGGTACATGGTCCCAGTGCCCGCCGGCTCGTTGTCCTCAGCCAGCAGGGCAAAACCATGACGGAATGCAATGCAACTGCCAGCATGGGACCCAGCCAGGCTGAGTGAGGGGAGCAGCGGCAGCGTTTTTTGTCCGGGGCCCAGCCTGGGGAGCAGTGTTCCGGAGGTGGGCGCCAGTATGGTCCGGAGGAGGGCGCCGCCAGTGTGGTCTGGAGGAGGGCGCCGCCAGTGTGTCCCGGAGGAGGGCGCCGCCGTGTGTCCCGGAGGAGGGCGCCGCCGTGTGTCCCGGAGGAAGGCGCCGCCGTGTGTCCCGGAGGAGGGCGCCGCCGTGTGTCCCGGAGGAGGGCGCCGCCGTGTGTCCCGGAGGAGGGCGCCGCCAGTGTGTCTCGGAGGAAGGTGCCGCCAGTGTGTTCCGGAGGAGGGCGCCGCCAGTGTGTCCCGGAGGAAGGCACCGCCAGTGTGTCCCGGAGGAGGGCGCCACTGTGTCCCGGAGGAGGGCACTGCCGTGTGGTCCGGAGGAGGGCGCCAGGTGTGGGCGCCGTGTGGCTCAGGTGGCGGGCACCGTGTGGCTCCGGTGGCGGGCGCCGTGTGGTTCCGGTGGCGGGCGCCGTGTGGCTCCGGTGGCGGGTGCTGTGTGGTTCCGGTGGCGGGCGCCAGGTGTGGGCGCCAGGTGTTCCGGAGGAGGGCGCCGTGGGTTCCTGGCATGCCAGGAGGCATGCCTTGGGGGGAGGGTACTGTGGTGGTTCTGCCCTGCAGTCCCTCCCCCCTCCTGCTGTCTGCACCTCCACTTCAACGAGCCACACCTGTTGCTCATTGAGGTGGAGGTGCAGTGAAGAGTATTTAAGAGCTGCACTGCCAGTTTGGCTGTGCAGCTGCACTCTGATGCCTGAGCCCTGCTGTTTTTGCCGCTGCTCCTCTCAGTTTTATATGATGATGATGATGATGATGAATACTTTATTGATCCCCCGTAGGAGAAATTCAGGTGTCCAGCAGCAAAAAACACATCCACCAGTACACATTCATCAATAAATAATTAAAATTCTAAAACGTTTCTAACAATAGTAGTAAAGTGCACATGTTAAGTTCAGACACATCTGTTGTACAGTCTTATAGCCGAAGGAACAAACGATCTCTTAAAACGCTTCGTTCGGCAGCGCAGTGAGAGGAGCCTGTTGCCACGGGTACTCCTCTGAGCTGCCATAGTGTCATGCAGAGGATGTCTTGAGTTGCCCAGGATGCCCTGCATGAGAGCTCTCATCCTTCTCTCCAGCACAGCTCCTACAGAGTCCACACTTCTCCCCATCACAGAAACACATTTCCTGATCAGCCTGTCCAAATGGTTACTGTCTCTCGAGGTCAGACTGCCGCCCCAACAAACAACCCCAAAGAAAACAGCACTGGCCACTACAGACTGGTAAAAGATGTGTAGCATCTCACTGCTCACTTCAAAAGACCTCAGCCTCCTCAGAAAGAACAGTCTGCTCTGGCCTTTCTTATACACAGCATTCGCCTGTACTGACCAGTCTACTTTGTGGTCCAGGTGGACTCCCAGGTATTTATAGGAGTGCACCACCTCAATGTTCTGTCCGTTTATTGTGACCGGCTGGTGGGAAGAACTCCTGCGAAAGTCAATGATCATTTCCTTGGTCTTAGACGCGTTCAGGAACAGACCATTTCTCTTGCTCCAGTCCGTGAAAGCAGCCACCAGTTCCCTGTACTCGCCTTCATCCCCTCCCTTCACACATGCCACAACAGCTGTATCGTCAGAGTACTTCTGAACGTGGCATGTTGCAGATTTATATGCAAAGTCTGCGGTGTATATTGTGAAGAGAAAGGGGCCAGAACGGTTCCCTCTTGGTGCCCCAGTATTGCTCACCACTGTTCCTGAGACAGTCCTCCCCAGCCTGACAAACTGTGACCTTCCAGTGAGGTAGTTGTAGATCCAGGTGGTAAAAATAGGATCCACTCCGATCTTCACCAGCTTCTCTCTCAGTAAGAGAGGCTGGATGGTGTTAAAAGCACTGGTGAAGTCAAAGAACATCAGCCTCACGTAACCCCCAGTTCCATCCAGGAAGGACAGGGACCGATGGAGCATGAAGAGGACAGCATCATCCACACCCATGTCCTCCTGGTAGGCAAACTGCAGAGGGTCAAGTGCCTGCTCAACCTGCGGTTTGAGCAGTCTGAGTACTAGCCTCTCAAAAGTCTTCATAATGACAGATGTTAGTGCCACTGGTCTGTAGTCCCTACACCCTGCCGGCCTCACCACCTTGGGGACGGGTACAAGGCAGGACGTTTTCCAGCGGGTAGGGACACATCCAGTTTGAAGACTCTTGTTAAACATGGTATGTAGAGGCACAGCTAACTCTGACGCACATTCCTTGAGGAGCCTTGGCGTAATTCCATCAGGACCAGCAGACTTCCTGCCATGGAGCTTCCTCAGCTCCACACGTACCTCCTCCACAGTGAAGGCGGTCACAGCAGCAGAGGTGGAACAGCCGCTGGATGGAGCAGAGGCGGAGGTCACAGCCGCAGAGGTGGAACAGCCACTAGGTGGAGCAGAGGCGGAGGTCACAGCAGCAGAGATGGCACAGCCGCTGGGTGGAGCAGAGGTGGAGGTCACAGCAGCAGAGGTGGAACAGCCACTGGGTGGAGCAGAGCAGGTCACAGCAGCAGAGGTGGAACAGCCGCTGGGTGGAGAGGCGGAGGTCAGGCAGGAACAGGTGGGTGGAGCATAGCAGCAGCAGGAGGAACAGCCGCTGGGTGGAGCAGAGGTGGAGGTCACAGCAACAGAGGTGGAACAGCTGCTGGGTGGAGCAGAGGCGGAGGTCACAGCAGCAGAGGTGGAACAGCCGCTGGGTGGAGCAGAGCAGGTCACAGCAGCAGAGGTGGAACAGCCGCTGGGTGGAGCAGAGGCGGAGGTCACAGCAGCAGAGGTGGAACAGCTGCTGGGTGGAGCAGAGGCGGAGGTCACAGCAGCAGAGGTGGAACAGCCGCTGGGTGGAGCAGAGGCGGAGGTCACAGCAGCAGAGGTGGTACAGCCGCTGTATATTGTGTGTTTTCTTGTTTTTATTAAACATTTCTATTTTTGTACTCAGCCTGTGCGTGTGGGTCCCTTCACTTGCTTTTGGGTACATGGTCCTAGTGCCCACAAGAGGCAGGAGGACAACGAGCCGGCGGGGCAAAACCATGACAACGTAACACATGAGGACGCGACTGGTTACGCCCACGATGGTCATTTCAAATTGCATTTCTGATCAGACGAGTCCCGGTAATTTAGTGCAGACAATTGAAACCGTTATTATGGGTATTTCTCTGCAATATTTAATTATACTTTGTTTCGAAGTATCAATAGACATGTCATGAGCATTTCGTGAAGTTGGCTGCCAAATTTTGTAACAAAATATGGCTTTCACAATGCCTTGGCTGACATCAGGAAACCACTTTTTCTGCTGTGTTGTTGGACCTATGACTCTGCTTTTTTGTATATCTTCAATCCGGGAGTGAATAAATATAAACAATGCAAATCATTTAATTCTCTTGGAAAAAATTTATTGACAATTCTTATACAACGCAGTGAATTGCACAGTTTAGTATGAAGTGACCCATATATATATATATATATATATATATATATATATATAAAATATATAGATTTTTTTTGTACTTTTAATTGTGTTATTTTACAGGAGATGTGTCCTTCAAAATTTTATGTATTTATGTTTTATGCCATTTTATTTTCATTAATATTACTGTACAGCACTTTGGTCAGCCCAGTTGTTTTAAAAGTGCTTTATAAATAACGTTGGTATGGTATGGTACTGCATGTTAATTCGCGTGCTGTGCTACTTAAAAATGCTCCTGGTTCACTTAAATGCAGTAATTCTGATCGTTATGCTTGTGTTACTTCGGTAAGCATCAATGTGGCAGTTTCATCATAACGTTGCCTGATTGTAGCCACTACAGTTGAAGCTAACCGGAGAGGTGTTGTAGGTCTGCAAAGTTGGGCTGAAAAGGCTGCAGTTAGACCAGACATAGGTTTTGCAGAGCTTGGGATACGTGTTTGGGTTTGTTTATGGCTGCTTGTGATCGCTTCACCTATCCATGACTGGGATCAGCTGGATACTTCACCAATATCTGGGCTAGCTCTCTGATGCTACCGCGGTGAAAGCAATTTGCGAAATGCACAAGCTCTACTGTGTCTGGTATAACAAACGATTTCTCAGCACTGCCATGGCGTAATTTCATCCCCCTTTAGAAATTGTTCTGGCTAATGAAAAGCTGAAAAAGGCGGAGATTGAATACGATATTCTTTCCTGTAGATGTTTTCAATTCACTAGCTCAACATAAGCAACTGTCTACGCTAACGGAACTTACGGTCTGTAAAACCTGTATTATGTTCACAACATACCCGGAGCTCTCTCTTGCTGTCGCATACTATCCATAAAGCTGCGTTCACACCGGATGCGAAACAAATTTTTTGCGCGACATATTACATGCAAAGACGCGAATACACGCATTATGGGCGCGTTAAGCCGCTTTCACACCGGACGCGAAACAAATTTTTCACGCAACAGATTACATTCAAAGTCAATGCAAAGACGCGAATACACGCATTATGGGCGCGTTAAGCCGCTTTCACAGCGGACGCGAAACAAATTTATCGCGTGACAGATTACATTCAAAGTCAATGCAAAGACAATGCATTGACTTTGAATGTAATCTCTCGTGCGAAAAATTAGTTTCACGTCTGGTGTGAAAGTGGCTTAACGCGCCCATTTTCTGCGAGCAAACGCTGGTCATTCCAGCGCAATAATTAAACCATTACCGTGGGCAATTTCCGAAAAGGCCCGTTTAGCTTGTAGCTTTCACCCCTCCGTCATATACCAGCGCAGAAGCTGTTCGTTACTCCACGCTAACAACACACCACAGCTATGCACACGAACCAGCAGGTCCTAATACACACCAAAGCAGTCCATAAGCTGTTGGTCCACTTTTAGCTGCTCCTCACTGTCCACGTTTCCCTCTAAACTCAGACCCACCGGATTTCTATGGTCTCCGGTCTACACTTGGGTATGTCGACCCGTTCTACAAATGTGTCCATATGAGGTGGATTCTAGCTTTCCCTCAATCCTAGCTACAGAGTGGAAATACCGGTGTACTCACCATAGAAGCCGTGGGTAGATTGCAAATTCGAGCTTGAGCTGCCAGACTTTCGCGCCGTGTCCTCCACTTTCGCCGCTGCGTTTATTAGAACAAATTCATTTCATTAGATCTATACACATGTAACGCTTTTGATTGTGGAATTCCTCAGCTCCGATGGCAGACGCGTCTCTTGTTTCACACTAGGGAGGCAGACCCTTGAAAACTGCGTTCTGTCGAGGTCCGCCCAGCTCTGCCCTCCAGAGCTGGCCAATCAGAAGAAAGTGGGCACACGGAGTGGGGGGGCCATAGCGGAAGAGCCGCCCAAATGAGGCGTTTCAGGCAGAGACTGCAATGGGCTACAAATGGGGTTTTTTGAGGATGGCAGTAGGAGCTAAATAAGGACCCTTTTTTGGACTTTGAATGATCAGGAGTACTCTAGGGGAGTCCAAGATCAAAATATAAACTTGTAAATGTAGCATAATAGGTCCCCTTTAAGGTGGCTGTCAATGAGACGCTTTCTCTTGCGGCCTGGCATCTGTTTTTTGGGATTCAGGACTCTTGTGGACGAATTGGCTTGGTCATGTGATGTCTTAATGGAAACACTGTAGCAACGTGATGACGTCCTAATGGTGCACATGATGACATCTTAATGGTGCATTGTGCACTATAATATAAAAGCGAAGTAGTCACGTTACTCAGTCATTTCCAGGCCATTTTCCACTGATTGGCCGGACACACACACATACACGCACACAGAGTCCACTCAGCATATGCTTTAAGGTGGCTGTCACTGAGACGCTTTCTCTTGTGGCCTGGCATCTGTTTTTTTGGGATTCAGGACTCTTGTGGACAAATCGGCTTGGTCACATGATGTTTTTATGGAAACAGCATAGCAAAATGATGACATCATATTGGTGCACGTGATGACATCATAATGGTGACGTTATATTTTGTAAATAACGCCATTTTGGCCGGACACACACTCACACATAGTCTACTCAGCATCTGCTTTAAGCTGGCTGTCACTGAGACGCTTTCTCTTGCAGCCTAGCATCTGTTTTTTGGGATTCAGGAATCTAATGGACGAACTGGCTTGGTCACGTGATGTTTTTATGGGTACGCCATAGCAACGTGATGACATCATAATGGTAACGTTATATAAATAACGCCATTTTGGCCGTACACACACGCACGCACGCAAGGTCTACTTCGCTATTATATTATAGACAAGCGTGTTGCCCGTGGGGATCCACGGGTTCTAGATTCAACCCACATGGGACTGCCCACATTGGGCCCAATTTTCAGCCCAAGTTTAAATTTTATTGTTTTATGTAATGAGTTGATCTAAGTTTCTGATGATAACTATCCATGTTGCAGTATTAGGCTTTGCATATCAGCATGATCAGTCACATTACGTGGGGATGCACAATGTTTTGTGTAACTAATACATCTTTAAGGAGGTCTTGTTTTGAAGTGGCATCAATTTTCACAAATACTTCGCTAAATGATTTAGCTCTGGAGAATGCCACATACAGCTGGCCATGGGAAAATACTGGTGCTGGTAAATACAGGCCTACTTTGACAAATGTTTGTCTCTAGGATTTATTGATTGTCATTGAATAGGCAAGTCTTACCGGGAACTGCCTTCGTTCCAGCACAAAAGGGAGATTTGGGTCTGAAGGTGCCAGTTTCACTCTTGGAATAAGAAAACGTTTTCCCTTGTTGCTTCCTGTGAGAATCTCTGCAACTAGAACATTGGCATAGAGATTCTTAATGGAGAGTCTGGTTCCATTGCACAGACCATTATGAATGTCTAAATTCTTCAGCAACATCACAATCGCTCCCACCTTAAGGCTGAGTTGGTGGGATGCAATCCCAGTTGGTGTGAGACTGCGCAGAAATACCTGGGAGTAGGAATATGCTTCCCCTTCATTGTCAGTGACAACATTATCCACACTATAGTAGGTTTTCTTCTCTCCATCTACTCCCTCCTCTTGCGTTTAGCATCTGCTTTAAGATGGCTCTTACTGAGACGCTTTCTCTTGCAGGGTCTCTTAGCTCTCATTACTCCAACATTTGCATTTTGGCGTTGTTGCCTCTCCAGTGAAGACTGAGCATCTGCTTTAAGGTGGCTGTCACTGAGACGCTTTCTCTTGCGGCCCGGCATCTGTTTTTTGGGATTCTTGTGGACGAATTGGCTTGGTCACGAGATGTTTGTATGGAATCACCATAGCAACGTGTTGACATCATAATGGTGCATTGTTCACTGTAATATAAAAGCACGAATTGGCTGGACACACACGCCCGCACACAGAGTCCACTTCGATATTATATTATCGATAGTTCCACATAAATTAGGCATGTTTGGACATGTACTCGCGAAACATAACAATACTAAATTACCAGAGTGTTAAAACTAACAGAATAGAATACCAGCAAAGCAGCAAATGATAAATAAGTCACCAGACTTATATTATGTACCTTGAGTGTAACGCTTGGCGTGTGGGTTCGCGCCCAGACAAAACCCAGTTCTTCAATTGAATCTCTTCCAATGGAGTCGCCACGGAGTCTGTCGGAGTGACAGCTTTTCCTGACTATTGGAGATTGTTGAATGCCGTGACCACCAGATGGCGCTAGAGAATTGTTTAGTCGTCGAAAATAACTTGGCTGTTCAATTTGATCTTTCTAATTATGTCTTGTCCTCGGGTGACTTATGTTGTGTTTTTGCATTTTTAAATGCAGTACATCATTCCGCCATTGACATTTCATACATTTCTTTTTTTTTTTGCTTGTATACTCTAAATGAAAAGACAAACTTGACGCAAAGTAGCATTGTAAATAAAATTGACCACTGCTGAGTCTTTCAACAATATTGCAATCATTTCAAATGTGAACATTCCTTTAAAAAGTAGCTACTACCTATGACAGCAGTTCTTGTTGAATTAAAATATTTTTATTCACCTCATTTTTAATGTTAGGATAGAATATGAGAGTAATGCACCTATAAGAAGTGTTTTGTGTTGGAGACGTGTTTGGGAGGAGCTCAGGAGAACACAGATTAACAGTGAAAAACTGCTGTAAATGAGGAGAAATGAGAAGTTTAGCTCAAAATAAAGTACATTTGTTGCCTTGGAGCAAAACATACAGTCCAGGAGAACAAAATGGTTAGTGAATGGAAAATTTGTTTCCATAATATGAAAATTTATTTGAAAGTGGGGAATTGTCCATTTAAATACTGAACACAGAATTTTACATGTTAAATCTTGAAGACCACAGCAGTTACAAGCAAAAGAATGTTGGTTTCTGGGGCGCACTGTTGTCCCAACTGTCAGCAAATGAAGTTTTGAGAAGAAATATTTAATATACAAAAATGGAAATTTGTGAATATTTACTCTTGACAAACGTATGCCACATTCTGTCACAAAGATGTATTTTTTTCAGGATTGAGACAAGGTTCTAATACAGTGGAGAGATTCATAACCCCATAATCACTGTCTCATAAAGTACTACAACATACAAAAGCAACAGAGCTCTGCTCAGCCTGGCTGCAGTCCAACAACACACCTCCTGAAGCCGAGGGCAGAACCAGGAAGAGCCTCCCGCTCTCTCTGTTACGCAGTTTCAGAGAAACGAAACTAAACTCTGTTTCTCAGGAAAGCAGATGCCAACACTTTCTCGGTCAGTTTAAGCAGTGAAATGGCTGAAGCTAATATCTCAGTGGTTCAGGACCAGTTTATTTGTTCGATCTGTCTGGATCTACTGAAGGATCCGGTGACTAATAATTGTGGACACAGTTTCTGTATGGGCTGTATTAAGGGCTGCTGGGATCAGGATGATCACACTGGTGTCTACAGCTGTCCCCAGTGCAGACAGACCTTCAGCCCAAGGCCTGTTCTGGGTAAAAACACCATCCTGGCTGAAATGGTGGAGAAACTGAAGAAGACAGGATTCCAAGCTGCTCCTCCTGCTCACTGTTATGCTGGAGCTGGAGATGTGGGGTGTGATTCCTGTACTGGAAGGAAGCGCAAAGCCGTGAAGTCCTGTCTGGTGTGTCTGGAGTCTTACTGTGAAACTCACCTCCAGCCTCACTACGAATACTCTCCTCTTAAGAAGCACAAACTGGTCAAAGCCACTGGAAACCTGCAGGAGAAGATCTGCTCTCGTCATGACAAACCGCTGGAGGTTTACTGTCGTACAGATCAGCAGTGTATCTGTTATCAGTGTGCGATGGATGAACACAGCGGCCACAAAACAGTCTCAGCTGCAGCAGAAAGGACTGAGAAACAGGTAAGAACAGAACCTCCAACACATAACTGTAATACTGTTTTACAACAATTACAGGCATCATCTTGTTTTTTATATACAGTATCTAAAACCTACTTTTAATATATTAATTCATATATCAATAATTAATTACATATTGATTATGGACATTTTATTCTGACATATTAATACATTAACAGAAGTACTGAACACTGCAGTGTTTCCAGGTCTGAAGTCTGTTATTCAAAATCAGTCAGAGCTGCAGTGAATCTTCTCTCTCTATTCTCACCCCTCCCTGAACGGGAATCAACATAAACTAGAGTAACCTGTTCACTCACACGCTTAGATATTAATCCAGCGCACGTCACCTGAACACCAAATATATCAAATAATTTAATTCAGAATATCAAAACATTGTTAAATATAGCTGTATGATCTCATTATTACTATATGTGCCAGGTTTTCAATTAGTGTCCGTTTGGCCTTTTTCCAGCCTTTCCACCTTCTCAGTGCTACAGAATAAAAATGAATCCACCAATCTGGCCTATCTTAGTCTCATTCAATGCAGGACAGTTAGGGTTTTCAGAAAAGTGTAAGTTTGTGTGAATCCCATGGGTATTCCCTGAGATATGGGCCTCTTCAAAAACCTGTTTTTGGGACGTTTTTAAAATATTTGGGTGTGTGTAATTACCACAGTGGCACTTTTAGTACACCCCAAACTTATTCCTCGTGCCCTGGGGTGTTGGCTCCAAGATTCATTTGGTTGAACCGTTGGTTAAGTCTTCCGTCTGGCGTGCCATGGCTTGAATCAGAAATAAGTACGCGTTGTAACGTCAGACACTTTTATTTTAACCCACCATGTACTGTACAACCAATGCAGGCTGATTATAACTATTACCCTCACTTTGAACAGTGCCTAGGGCTAATATGTTGGGGTAAAGATTTTGGGTCTACTGTCATTCACCTACATGCTACACATCAAAACACAATTTTAAACTGGATAAAAGTGTCTGATGTTACATCAAAGTTTGACCTCCTCCAGTGTATTCTTTACAGTTTTTCTAGGTTTTTTGCACCCTGGCTCGTATTTATGATTATTTTCAACAATCCTGACCAGTTGTTGTATCGATACTTGCTTCCGTTAGGTCCCTGTGCATGTACTTCAGTCGATGTAATGTCAGACACTTTTATTCACTCTATCGAGGCGGTAGTGGTAGTTGTCGTATGACTGTACATATCCAATATATGTCACTGCTGTTGTGTTTTTCGGGTAAAGATACACATTATAAAACATCCTGAGCTACATAGGCATCATATCTTATCCCCTGGGGCTGTATTTTGGTTAAAATTATAAAAGTGGCTGACGTTACATAGTCAGTTTTTCCATTAGAAATGCCACTTAGCCTTGGAGTAGCCTCTCCATATTTTAACATAAGATGCCCCTACGGTACTATTATCAAATGCAAAAGCTATTTACTCAATACCACATACTTTTTTTTTCAAAGAAATTTTAGGTGGTATAATTTGTCTTTAAAAGAGACGTGCCTGTTTTGTACATTGTTACTGAGTTTGGAGACGTTCTGGACATGTTTGGTGATAAAATGAGTGGTATTCCTATCCACAGGGATAATAATGAGTGTATGATGCAGATCTAGTGTGCTACACCAAAGTTAATATAGTGTTCGCAAAAAAACGTGAAATATCAACAATCCCCAAATTTTCTTTTTGCCATATTTTCAAAACTTTTTAACTTAGGAACTTGCTTTTTGGTGTGAAAACTCTTATCAATTGTCCCTGTTTGGAAATGAAATTTGGAGCTGATATGAGCATTTTAACTTAAGATTTGTAGCATTATAGTAATAAAAGTGTCTGACGTTACACGAAAATGATTGGCTATTGTTGCAGGGCTACCAAAACTGACATGTTTGGAGCACAGGGTGTGAATCAGGTTTTTCATGGAGCCAATATGTTGGTCTTCCACTGTAATAAAGTTTTTTTTAATCAATATTGACTTTCATGATTTGTCTGTCCCGAGGGGTAATTGTGCGGTAATTGGAAATTTCACCCATATAGGAGTTACTAAAGAAAATGCTTTATCTACAGGAGCAGCTGGGGGCGACACAGAGTAAATTCCAGCAGAGAATCCAGGAGAGAGAGAAGGAGCTGCAGGATCTGAGACAGGCTGTGCCGTCACTCAAGGTGGGTACTGACCAGAGGAGAAGACAACAGCTGGCTGCTGGAGGAGCCATTTCAGGGCTCAGTCAGGGCTCTCCTCCAGTCAGCCAGTGAGGAGCCCAGTGTTGGGCCACTTTCCAGCCCTGTGGGGCTCAATCCCACTGAGCCACACTGTGGGGAACAGGCTGTGTGGGTACCAGTAATGCCCCTGTTACACCAGACAGAGTTCCCACGGAGGTGTCACCGCGATCTGAAACTTATCAAAACTCCGTGGGATCGCAGAGAAATTTGGAAATCGTTTCGCAAATTATTTGACATTTTCACAAGCTGGAGATCTCAGGGCGTTCTCACAGCGATTGTGGCATTCGTACGGAGTTCTCGAAGTGTGCTGATGCATTCCCACAGCGTTCTTGTTTGGGATCGATGGCGTTGTCTCTGGGTTCTTGTTACGTGTCCACTGCGAGCTAGGCATTTTCACTGCACACCCACTGCGTGCACGCTGAGTTCACTGCATTTCCAAAGCATCCATACTGCGTTTCCCCAGATGGTATAAAAGCCGTGACATCTCAGTGAACTCCATGAGATCTCCGAGCGAATGCCGTCACTATTAGCTGCGTTCCTGTGGCGTTCATATGTGACCTTGGGGCGTGCCCATAGCGCTCCCGTGGCGCTGTAGGAGACCTCACTGAGCTGCTACAATGATCCTATGGAGTTCCAACTGCGTTCAAATCAGAACGCAGAGCCACGGCGTTTGTTTTGTGCATGCACGGCGTTCTAGGAGACCCCACGGCGTTTAGTGGAGATGCCACAGAGATGCCGCTCGCTCTAGGTGATCCCACTGCACTCACCCCAGTGTTCTATAATTTTTGTGAATGCCGCCCGAACTCTGTGAGAACACAACTCTGGTGTGACAGGGGTTAAGAGCTGAGTGAAAGACCTAGTTAAAATGTACAGCCTCCTCACTCTGTGTGTCCTAACAGCACTCTGCACAGGCAGCAGTGGAGGACAGTGAGAGGATCTTTACTGAGCTGATCCGCTCCATTGAGAGAAGGCGCTCTGAGGTGAAAGAGCTGATCAGAGATCAGGAGAAGGCTGAAGTGAGTGGGATTGAAGGACTCCTGGAGCGACTGGAGCAGGAGATTGCTGAGCTGAGGAGGAGAGAGGCTGAGCTGGAGCAGCTTTCACACACAGAGGATCACATCCATTTCCTCCAGGTAACATCACTACCTCTCTGACAGTTTATACTGAGCACAATGTGCTTCTGTACATGTTGATTCATGTTTGTCATTTACAATCTGCTCCTGGTATCTGCATGGGAATCTGTTTTTAGTCTGTTCTCTCTCTCTCTCCATCTGTCTGCAGAGCTGTCAGTCTCTCTGTGCCCCTCCTGGAGCTGGAGACTTACCCAGCATCACTGTCAGGCCGCACGACGCTTTTGAGGCTGTGAGGAAATCTGTCTCTGAACTGAAAGAGAGACTGGAGGATGTTTTCAAATCAGAGCTGATCAAAGTTTCTGGAAAAGGTTGGTGAACAAACCCTGCAGCAGAGAGTGTGTTTGGCCACTGCACACAACACACTGGAGAGGTGCTCTGCCTAAGATTCACTTTTACATCATGAAAGGCTCTTTCACAGGGTGTATAATATTAAGGAGAGGGATGAGTGACATTTCAGTCTGTGTCACAGGTTATATATCACACAGTGTGGAGTAACATTACAAACTCTCACAAGCTCCAAATAACCCAAAATGTGAGGTGTTTTGTATGAAGGAGATGAGGCCTCCAAAGCCGCTGGTATATTAGGGGGTCCCCACTATTGATACCCCCTCCCTTTACATCTGTCTCCTGGAGGGGTGTGACATTTCTGAGATGAAACAGCACAGGTTGGATAAACTCCTCTCAGTTATGCAGTGATTTGCCGGTGAGTTTTCATGGGTTTGGCTGTCTGCTAGGCTAATGGTGTAGTAACTGGCTGGCTGACAGCAACATGCCTGCGGTGGATCGTGGGGCTCATTTTGAGAGGCTGATTTGCCGACATGCAGTAAAGCTGGTGCCGACAGTCAGTTGTTGGGTCGAGGACGCTGGGTTAGCGGTAGGACAGGTGCTGAGTTATAACAATGGACTGTATATTAACTGTTAAATCTGCCTCTCGGATGTACGGTGCTGCCGTAATTTTTTTAGATAATACTGATAAAGTAGAAGAAGTTGTGGAAAAGGGAGTTTATTCATGACACTTATACTCTTGTTCTTCCGTTGGTGAACCCAGCTTGTAGGAGTTTGATATCTGACATTACTCCGTTGTTATGTATGAGTATTTTATGTAAAGCAATGTATATCATTTGTAAATTAAGATTTGTTACATGCTGTTTTTGCTGCCTTGCTGGTCAGCTATTTATTTTGTTCATCAGCACCCTCTGGTGGTGTGTCTGTAGCAAAACATGATCTGATGTAATATCACTTCTTTGTAATCGACTAGTGCTTTCTAGAAGCTTCTGGCATCTTCTGCCTGGAGGGGGCGGGATTACCCAGGAATCCTGTAGATCTTTCCAGAATGTTGCTAGTCTATATAAATGCTGTGATTTTGGTCAGGGAGAGGCAGAGTTTTTGTTTTGGCAGCGGAGTTTTTGTTTTGGCAACAAAGTTACATAGTGGCATTAGAGTGTTATTATAAGGTTAATCAGTGGATTATTTGTCGAAGTGTTTTTTTTATCAGTGAAGAATACATTTGTTTAAGTTGTCATTGCTGGCTTTCTTTGTTGTGATTTTTCAGTCATAACACCGTTTATTAAGAATGAAGTTTTGGTAAAAGAGGCTGTTAGATATGAGCATTTTGTCTCTCCTGTTAAAAGGATTTCTCTGGGTGCAAAATCGCTGGTGTTGAAACATGTTGTGAAAGGGACGGGCATTGACTCCAAATGCAGTTCAGCATTGGCAGGGCGTTTATTGGGATTAACAGAGCTCATGGTCAAGACAGAAATAGATCAATAGCCAGGCAAACAGAGATATGCAGGATGGGCAGAGTCGAAGTCAGGGGACAAGCAAAAAGATCCAGTAACCAGAATAATCAATCCGCACAAAGACAGTAACAAAGAGGGTTGAAACTAAGGGAATGGAAGGGAAGGAAAAAGGGGTTGGATGGGATAAGGGAGAACACAGGAGATACTAAACAAATAGGTACAAAATAGGGATCAGGAAGAACAAGTACTAATCAACCAAACCGCAATCTCACAGCATAATACAAACAATCAAATACAAGACTTACGGAGAATAACAGGAAACGCGAGCTTTCAACAATCGAAACAAGAAAATAGCGCAGAAACAGAGACTGACCAAGCAGCTGTGGTAGAAACGAGTCGACAAGAAGCAGCAGGAAAGTGGGTCTTTTATACACAAACAAATTAAGTGGAGGCCCAGCTAAACTCAGAACAGGTGAGAGGAGAGGCGGATCTAGAAAAGCAAGGACGGTGATAGGAGAGAGAGGGAGGAAGTAGGTGGGATCCTAACTTTGAACTAACTAATCACCGTGCCTAACTGAACTGCTCTAAGTGTGGATAGTCCAATCAGAACAGCAAGAGAGAAGGAAGAGGAATTACCAAACCGAAATGGAAAAACAAAAGTGAGAATCTTTTAAAGACACCACACAAAAGAAACAAGAGGAAAGTAAGACATGAGACTGCAAGCATTCATTCTCTAAACATGAAACATGTAACTCAGAATAAATATATAAATAATAGCAATACTAAAAATAAACAAGAAACATACTAAAAACTAGAAACTAAAACCAGAAACTAAAAACAAGCTAAAAACAAACATACAAATCACTGATTTCTAACAGAACCCCCCCCTCTATGACCGCCACCTGGCGGTCTAAGTGTTGAAAGTCCTTTTGTGAAAGTCTTTGATGAGCGATTTTTGTGACGAGCAGGAACCCATGAGCGTTCCTCTGGGCGTATCCTTCCCAGTCCACCAAGTACTGTAGACCCCCTTCCTCGCCGATATAACGTCCAGCAACTTGTGAACTGTGTATGTTTCTCCTCCATCGATGAGCCTTGGGGGAGGAGGATTGGTCGGGGGGGTGTGGACGGAAAACAGTACAGGTTTAATGCACGACACATGAAAGACTGGGTGGATCGGCTCATAGAGGCTGGTAGCTTGAGTTTAACGGAGACAGGGTTAATGATTTTCTCAATCAAAAAGGACCAATGAAACGGGGGGCTAGCTTGCGACTTTCAGTCCTTAGTGCAATGTCTTTGGAAGAAAGCCAAACTTTTTGTCCTACTTTGTATTGCAATGGAACAGAGCGGCGACATTGGCCTGGCGATCATCTCGGCAGCCTTTAGGAGAGCGGAAAGTCTCCTCCCATGTCCTTCGGCACCTCTGTAAAAATTCCTGGATGTTGGGAAATCAACTTCGACCTCCTGTGAGGAACAGAGGTGGTTGGTAACCGAGACAAGCTTGGAAGGGGACACACCTGAGGCAGCCGAGGGAAGGCTGTTGATGGAATATTCGATCCAGGGTAGTTGTTCCGCTCCAGTCCCCTGATCTCGGGAAGTGAGGCACAAGGACACTCTCCATCTGCTGGTTGGCTCTCTCTGCCTGCCCATTGCTCTCTTGGTGAAATCCAGAGGTGAGACTGACCGTTATTCCTAGGGCTTGACAAAAGGCTTTCCAGACCTGTGAGATGAATTTCGGAGACAATGTCAGAGGGGATGCCGTGTATTCTGACTACGTGTTGAACGAAAGTCAGCTGTTTCTCTGGCAGAGGGAAGCTTGGGAAGAGGGACGAGATGTATTGCCTTGGAGAATCGATCAACAATGGTCAGGATGATGATGTTACCTCTGGAGGGCGGAAGGCCAGTGACAAAGTCCAATGATGATGTTTGCCCATGGTCTGGAAGGTACGGAAGCGGCTGCAGGAGACCAGCTGGTGCCGTGTGGGTGGCCTTGTTCTGGGCGCCAGACCCGGACAAGCCGTCGAAAAAGTTCTTTACATCTCTCCGGACCGTTGGCCACCAAACCTGCGAGTTAGCATGGCTAAGGTCCGTTAGCACCAGGATGGCAGGCGAGACGGGAGGAATGGGCCCACTGGAGAACCTCGGCTCGGAGGCAGTCTGGAACGAAGAGGCAGTTCTTGGGACAGTTAGTAGGTGGTCCCCAGAAGGTTGTGACCTCTTGACTCGATCCTCTAGTTCCCATACTAACGCTCCCACTACAACATGGCTGGGTAAGATGGTTTGTGGCTCCTTGGGAGGAGCGTCTGGCGAAAAAATTACGTGACAGGGCATCAGGTTTCTTGTTCTGGGAACCTGGGCGAAAGCAAGGTGAAATTAAATCTATCCGAACAGTGACCAGCAGGATTGGCGGAATTTAACCTCTTAGCTGAAGGTACTCCAGATTCTTGTGGTCGGTCCAGACCTGGAATGGAACCTCAGCCCCCTTAACCAATGACGCCACTCTTCTAGCCATCTTCACCGCCAGTAACTCCCATTACCAATGTCGTGACCCGGCTGGGCTGACTGGAGAAGAAGGCAAGGTGTACCTTGTTATCTTTGCCATTGCTGTGACAGGACTGCTGGCCGGTCAGATCTCCTCGACGATGAACTGCTTCTCAGGATCTGGCTGTTGGAGAACAGGAACAGAGGTAAATCTTTGCTTTAGTTCAGAAAAGCCTTCTCCCATGAACAAAGGGAACTTTGGGGGAAGTCAAAGAGGTCAGTGGAACAGTATACTGTAATTCTGAATGAACCGGCGGTAAAGATAGCTCCCTAGGAAGCACTGTAGTTCCTTGAGACTGGGGTAGCCCAATCCTTTCGCCTTCACCTTTTCCTGGTCCATTAGGATGCCTCCTGGAGTGACCACAAATCCGAGGAAAGGGACTGTGTCCAAGTGGAACTCACACTTCTCTGCCTTGGCGTAGAGTTGGTTCTCCAGGAGGCGCTGCAGGACTGCCCCTGAGACTGAACATGATGTCTGTGTTCTTCCTTGGATCGAGAGAATATTAATATATCATCAAGGTACACAAATACAAATTGATTAATCATGTCATGCAGAATGTTTACGAGGTTTTGGAAGACAGCATCTTAGCTAGACCAAACGGCATGACCAGGTACTGAGTGCCCCTAGACTGTTGAAAGCAGTCTTCCATTCATCCCCTTCCTTAATCCTGACTGGTAAAAGCGCGTTGCGTGGTCAGAAGATAGTGGCCCCCTGCAACAGCTCAAAAGCAGAATTCATTAAAGAAGGGGATATCGATTCTTAATGGTAATGTTATTGAGTCCCCTGTAGTCAATACATGGCCTGAGAGATCCGTCCTTCTTGCTAACAAAGAAGAAGACCCCAGAGACTGGAAGAGGGACGGATGATGCCGGCAGCCAGTGAGTCCTCCACATATCTCTCCATGGCCTCTTGATCTGGGCCCAGACAGCGAATAGAGACCCCCCCCCAGTAGACGCTGTGCCAGGTTGGAGATCAATGGAACAGTCGTAGGGTCTGTGAGGAGGCAGAGACAGGGCACCAGACTTGGAGAAGACAGATCTGGTACTCACTGGGGACCTTGGACAAATCTGGAACAGGAGGCTCACTGGATCCCCCTCGGCCTGCTTGGCGGGAGCAGATCTCCCAGGAACAGGCAATGAGTACCCCTCAGCCACCTGCCCAGTCCTCCAGTTGATGGTGGGGTTGTGCTGTTTCAACCAAGGGAGGCCCAGGACGATGGGAGCATGATGACATGGAGCCGGATCTGCTCCTGATGATTGCCGGAGACAATGAACGTGAGTGGGGGGCGTAACCAGGGTCACCTGACCTCCCATTGCCCACAAAGGCCAAGTGCCTGGAGACTGTGGGTAGTTTCTGGGGCTGGAGTTGGAGCTGGTTGCACAGGTTGGCGTCGATCAGGTTGATGTCTGATCCTGAATCAAATAAAACATCAGTGGTCAATGATCGCTGCCAAAAAGTAGAGTGACAGAAACCAGCTTCGTGGATCATTGTTATCTTGAGCCAGCTGTCCAACAGAGCTCATCCCCTCCTTTTTTGAGTGGGGACAGCACTGGATCCGATGACCCTGGCCCACAGTACAGACATGCCCCCATGAACAGAGTCTCCTAGCTCCTCTTGAGACTGGAACAGTCAACCTGCATGGGTTCTCCGACCCTGGCTCGGTCTCCTGGATAGATCTCCCCGAGGAGATCGAACAGGTCTGACCCCTGAGACTGAATGGCTCTGGCGCTTCTTGACTGCTGGATCCGAGAATCAATCTGGATGGCCCTCTAACAGCCCTGCAGATCCCCTGAGACTGGAACAACTCATCCTTTATGTTCTCTGCCAACCCCGATCTCCACATGAACTGGGCATCTTCCCAGTGTGTAGAGGCTGGAACAGTGGATGGCGTGTCCGACACTGCAGCCGGCTTGCCGTCTCAGTAGTCGCGCCTCCTGCCTCTGCCCCTGGTAGGACCAGTCAAACACCTCCCTAGTCTCCGCCATGAAATCTTCAATGGTGCGGGTCAGGGGTCCCATGAACACATCGAGGTTCCCCAGTCCCTTGAGCCTGGTCAACAGTGTGATGGCGTCCGCCACTCTGGAACGTGAGTCAGAAAGGTTAGGGGCTGTAACTGAATATGATCGAGACTGGGACAGGAATGCTTTGCAGGTGGTGGGGTCTCCGATCTCCCGGAGGAACAATGGGAGCTGCCTCCCTGAGACTGCAGGACTGGGAAAGGTGGGGCCCAGAGTGAGATGCTGTAGAGTTGTCTCATCTCCTGCAAGAACATGCTGCTGATGAATGACCCTGTTGTTGTTGATAAAATCAGTAGTTCAGCAGTATCCGCTGGAGTCTGTACTGGTCAGATCTCCTGAAAGGGAGCGGGCATTGACTCCAAATGCAGTTCAGCATTGGCAGGGCGTTTATTGGGATTAACAGAGCTCATGGTCAAGACAGAAATAGATCAATAGCCAGGCAAACAGAGATATGCAGGATGGGCAGAGTCTGGGGACAAGCAAAAGTCCAGTAACCAGAATAATCAATCCGACAAAGACAGTAACAAAGAGGGTTGAAACTAAGGGAATGGAAGGGGAAGGAAAAAAGGGAGTTGGATGGGATAAGGGAGAACACAGGAGATACTAAACAAATAGGTACAAAATAGGGATCAGGGAGAACTACTAATCAACAAACCGAATCTCTGAGAATACAAACAATCAAATACAAGACTTCCGGGAGAATAACAGGAAACGGTCAACAATCTCCAAGAAAAGAGCTGAAACCTGAGACTGGAACAGCTGTGGTTTCCGAGTCGACAAGAAGCAGCAGGAAAGTGGGTCTTTTATACACAAACAAATTTAGTGGAGGCCCAGCTAAACTCAGAACAGGTGAGAGGAGAGGCGGATCTAGAAAAGCAAGGACGGTGATAGGAGAGAGAGAGGAAAGTAGGTGGGATCCTAACTTTGAACTGTAATCCCCGAGACTGGAACTGCTATAAGTGTGGATAGTCCAATCAGAACAGCAAGAACAAGGAAGAGGAATTACCAAACCGAAATGGAAAAAAAGAAAGAGTGAGAATCTTTTAAAGACACCACACAAAGAAACAAGAGGAAAGTAAGACATGAGACTGCAAGCATTCATTCTCTAAACATGAAACATGTAACTCAGAATAAATATATAAATAATAGCAATACTAAAAATAAACAAGAAACATACTAAAACTAGAAACTAAAACCAGAAACTAAAAACAAGCTAAAAACAAACATACAAATCACTGATTTCTAACATGTTGAGTCACCGGTCAGGTTTTTACAGTGTTGAAAGATAGATAGTTATGAGGAGCTAATTAAAAAAAAAAACTTTAAAAGTCGATGATTTTAACTTCTGCACTTGGTTTTTGCCTCCCAGAATGAAATGTTTGGGTCCCTGAGACTAGAAGGGCATTTAATTAGTTTCTTGTCCATGAAGAGCGTCTCATGATCTCCCATGAACAGGGGTCTGACCCCTCCAGTGATGGAATCAGTCAAGTTTCCTGCAGCTCCTGTGTCAGTGAGCCAGGACTATAAAGCCTGGAGAAAGAACAGCAACAGGCTGGGAGAAAATCCCAGAAAGATCTGGAACAGAGGAATGATAACAGACTGAGAATGAAAGTGAAAATGAACAGATAGAAGAGAGGGAGTGAGAGAAGTAAAAAGCAGGTAAAACAGTAAATTGAATCAGGTTGAAGAAAAAGGGATAGATGTGAATGCAGTTTTGTTGGAAGATGAGGATTTGTCTAATGAAGAAATAATGAAATTGTCTGTAAAAAAAGAAAAGTTCATAAATAGTGATGAAAATGTTTAACATAGTTTTTTTTTAGCTTTCTGGCCCAATGGGCGAATATTGTCGTATGTGGCATCCGTTTTCCCGAACATTTTTTTATCTTTTTTTGACCTGATGAATTTTCATATAAATTTGCCATAACATACTACTAGACTATATCTCCAGATTTTTTTTCGGATTTTTGATTTAATCATTTTTATCTGTTTTATGGGCCCTTGAAATTTTGGCCCCAGTGTTAAAGATACAACCCCAGTTCCGAAATAGTTGGAACAAAGAGCAAATTGTGAATAAAATCAAAACGCAATGACTTTCAAATCACACCAGCCAGTATTTTAATCACAATAGAACAGAGATAACATTGCAAATGTTGGGTTTGGTACCGTAAAAACTTGCTGGCACTTTGGTTTTCAAATAGCAGGCTCTTCTTGCTTCAAGAAAAGGTAAACCACGTGTTTGTCGGCCTTCACATAAATATTTGCCCTTTTTTACCCCTTAAAGGCTCACTGTCCCTGCAAGGGTTCAAGCTGAAGTTGCTGGCCTTGACAAATTTATGATGCCATATCATCACCCTACAAACCCATGTAGTTGATTCCATTGTCGGCGTTCACATAAATAAAACCTCTTTTGGAGCCCTTTAAAAAGGGTGCCAGGGTCAAACTTACAGGAGTCCAGCAGCCAGCAATGGTGATTTATATACATCACGTAGAATAGCACACTTGTACAAACCTTTTTACCCTTTTCACATAAATAAAATGAGCCAGCTCCCACATTAACATCACTGGCTGCATCCCGTCATGGCCTTCTGCACAAATGCCCCGGAGGCCTGTTCACATGTCATGATTAAATTGCTTCTGCAGAAAACAGTCCAACACACTGTTAATCACATCACATCAGAGCTGACCCTGAGAGTGGAACAGTATAGTTTCCTCTAGCAGTCAGATCTCCCATGAACAGAGCTGACCCCTGAGACTGGAAGTATAGTTTCCGACTCTGGCGGATTCCAGTGAACAGAGCTGACCCTGAGACTGAACAGTATAGTTTCTAGTATAGTTTCCGACTCTGGCGGTCAGATCTCCCATGAACAGAGCTGACCCCTGAGACTGGAACAGTATACACACACACCTCTGGCCTCTCCCATGAACAGAGCTGACCCCTGAGACTGGAACAGTATAGTTTCTGACCTGGCGGTCAGACTCTCCCATGTAGATCTCCCATGAACAGAGCTTTGAGACTGGAACAGTCTTCCGTTCATGATCTCCCATGAACAGAGCTGACCCTGAGACTGGAACAGTATAGTTTCCCAACTCTGGCCTCCCATGAACAGAGCTGACCCCTGAGACTGGAACCCCCAGAGCTGACCCTGAGACTGGAACAGTATAGTTTTCGACTCTGGCTCAGATCTCCAGAGCTGTTCTGGAACAGTATAGTTTCTCAATCTCCCATGAACAGAGCTGACCCCTGAGACTGGAACAGTATAGTTTCCGACTCCCACAACAGACTGACCCCTGAGACCCTGGAACAGTATAGTTTCCGACTCTGGCGTCTGATCTCCCATGAACAGAGCTGACCCCTGAGACTGGAACAGTATAGTTTCCACTCTGGCGGTCAGATCTCCCATGAACAGAGCTGATCCCTGAGACTGGAACAGTATAGTTTCCAGTCTGTCCCATGGCAGACTGGAACAGTATAGATCCGACTCTCTCCCATGAACAGAGCTGACCCCTGAGACTGGAACAGTATAGTTTCCCTCTGGCGGTCAGATCTCCCATGAACAGAGCTGATCCCTGAGACTGGAACAGTATAGTTTCCGACTCTGGCGGTCAGATCTCCCATGAACAGAGCTGATCCCTGAGACTGGAACAGTATAGTTTCTGGCGGTCAGACTCACACACACACATCTCCCATGAACAGAGCTGATCCCTGAGACTGGAACAGTATAGTTTCTGACTCTGGCGGTCAGATCTCCCATGAACAGAGCACAGACACAGTATAGTTTCCCTCCCTCCCATGAACAGACTGAGACTGGAACAGTATAGTTTCCACTCTGGCGGTCAGATCTCCCATGAACAGAGCTGATGAGACTGGAACAGTATAGTTTCCCATGACTCTGGCTGGTCACAGACACACACAGACTCCCATGAACAGAGCTATAGACTTTTCCGACTCTGGCGGTCAGATCTCCCATGAACAGAGCTGATCCCTGAGACTGGAACAGTATAGTTTCTCAACTCTGGCGGTCAGATCTCCCATGAACAGAGCTGACCCCTGAGACTGGAACAGTATAGTTTCCACTCTGGCGGTCAGATCTCCCATGAACAGAGCTGACACCTGAGACTGGAACAGTATAGTTTCCGACTCTGGCGGTCAGATCTCCCATGAACAGAGCTGACCCTGAGACTGGAACAGTATAGTTTGAACAGAGCTGTTCCCTGAGACTGGAACAGTCTGTTGATTCCCATCTGATTGGTCAAGTGGAGCAGTATTTTGTTGCACAGAGGGAGATATTCTTGCTCATTTTAACCCTGATGTTCATATTAATCTGTCACCAAATATGTGTTTTACCCTGTTTAATAGGGACAGTATATTTTGTACAAATTGTTCTTTATGCCAAATCAGAAAGCCTCCTGATTCTCTACCATTCTTTGGGACTGGATCTTTCATGGAGGGACGATCATTTCTCTATAATTCTGGGGCTATAATTTACAATATCCTTCATACACCAAGTTTCAAGTAATATAATTATATCAACTTTTCTAATAATCCTTATAAAAGTCAGGGTCTGTGCTCTTCTCCCAGACCCTGAAAACAGGCCCTGTATGTTCCAGCTTCACTTATCTCTGGACATTTAATGTTCATATTTTTTGCTCTCACACACACACACACACACACACACACACACACACACACACACACACACACACACATCCCTCCCAACCCTCCTGCCCCTGTACACTTTCTCCAGTCTGTTCACATGATTCTCAATTATACACACACACACACACACACACACACACACACACACACCAACTCCCAACCCTCCTGCCCCTGTACACAGTCACATGATTCTCAATTATACCACACACACACACCACCCCTCCCAACCCTCCTGCCCCTGAGACTTATACACACACACACACACACACACACCCCTCCCAACCCTCCTGCCCTTCACTTTCCAGTCTGTTCACATGATTCTCAATTATACACACACACACACACACACACAACACTGCCCTGATCTGTTCAGATGATTCTCAATTATACACACACACACCCCTCCCAACCCTCCTGCCCCTGTACACTTTCTCCAGTCTGTTCACATGATTCTCAATTATACACACACACA
>CM056210.1:5595521-5598487 GCA_029692085.1 Gymnothorax javanicus
TTACATTCCCCCATTCGAGTCCCCCTATTATAATGAAGAATGTTTTCTGATCTAGAGAGAGAAACAAGCCATTTCCAGGCCCAGGGAAATGTGATTATATGCAGAGATATGAACGCAAGAACAGCAACACAACCTGACCAAACTAACACCCTTGGCAATAATTACATTACTCATACATCTGAAAATTTTTCGGTGGCCAAAAAAATTTTCGGATAGTTTTCCATTTAAAATTTGGTAGCCGAAAAAAATTCTGGAAAATTCGATGAACGAATTATTACTGAAAATTTTGGATTGGGGAACTTTGGAATGGCGAGTACTGTAAACCTGTACTTCATCCAGACTGCATCTACGGCCTGGCTTAATTACACTGTAACCTCGTTGAACAGGCAGAACTGGGAATTTGCATAATTAATTGGTGTTTGGACTGCAGTATTGGAGGGAGGTCTTTAATGAGGCATGTGTTTTGACTGTCTTCACACGTCCTCTTTGTTCTGGTGTGAGCATAGGCCTAGCAGACAAACTTCGGCCTACCTCGGTGAAATTTTCCCAAGGAATACCGATGTGGTCTCTGAGCTTCGGTGTGTCTTTCGTGAAAATTTAACCGAGGTTTACTGAGGTTGTTGTCCAAACTTAAGTAAACCGGACAGACTTCGGGATACATGGGTAAAATTTTCTAAGGTTTACAGAGTTGGCCTCAAATCTTCAGTAAACCTTGGTGTATTCAAAGTTTTTGTTGGAATTTCTCAGAAAAAGGTGCACTTTCTCGGTTTTTAGGTGATTGCCCAGGAAATCCTTCCACTTTTCGGGTCTTCTCGTGTTCTCACCACTCACAATCCTCTTTTCACCTGAACCTCGTGTAGACCTCTCTAACAAGTTGATCGACATGTCTTTGTACATGTCAGTGCTGAACAGGATGCTTGATTTGTGGGCAGTGCTCATGTCAAAGATCTTCTCGCTGATCTGGCGGAATGTTCCTGGTACCTCCTTCAATGTATAGAACGTGGCATTGCCATTTTGAATGTTCAAGGTCCTGTCGTCTGGCAATACACCAGCGTCTTCAACGTCTTGTGTCAGATAGTGGAATCCCTTCGACTTATCAGGAACATTCCGCCAGATCAGCGAGAAGATCTTCGACGTGAGCACTGCCCACAAATCAAGCATCCTGTTCAGTACTACGTGTGACCCTGATCTCTCTCTCTCTCTCTCTCTCTCTACAGTGGGAAAATTCAATGTTGTCATCCCTGTACAAGAGCTAAAAACAAGAGAAGACTTCTTACAGTGTGAGTTTGTTACACTTAAACTGAATGAATGAAGCAACATGAAAATAATGGAAAATATTTGTAAAAATTTGATTTGAATAATTGTTTGTGTTGATAACTGACTCGCTTTAGGGATCTCTTACCTCTGCTTCTCTCTGTCATCCTGCTATTCAACATGTGAATCATAAATTATACAACCCCAATTCCGAAATAGTTGGGACAAAGTGTAAATTGTGAATAAAATCAAAATGCAATGAAAATCACACCCGCCAGTATTTTATTCACAATAGAATTGAGATCACATAGCAAATGTTGAAACTGAAAAATTTTACAATTTTATCCACAAAATGAATTCATTTCAAATTTGATGGCTGCTACAGGTCTCAAAAAAGTTGGGACAGTGGCTTGTTTACCATGGTGTAGCATCCCCTCTTCTTTTTAACACAGAGTGGAGGCATCTGGGCGTTGAGGAGACAAGTTTCTTGAGTTTAGCCATTGGAATTTGATCCCACTCTTGTTTAATACAGGCTTCCAGCTGCTGGAGAGTTTTGGGTCTCCTTTGACGGACTTTTTTATGCACCAAATGTTCTCAATTGGTGAAAGATCAGGACTGCAGGCAGGCCAGTTCAGCACATGGACTCTTCTACTACGAAGCCATGCTGTTGTAATAGCTGCAGTATGTGGTTTTGCATTGTCCTGCTGAAATACACAAGGCCTTCCCTGGAATAGATGTCGTCTGGAGGGGAGCAAATGTTGCTCTAAATCCTTTATACACCTTTGAGCATTCATGGTGCTTTTTAAAACATGCAAGTGTCCCACACCATATGCACTAATGCATCCCCATACCATCAGAGATGCTGGCTTTTGAACTGAACGCTGATAAAAGGAGGGGTGGTCTTTCTCCTCTTTAGCCCAGAGGACACGACTCCCATGATTTCCAACAAGAATGTCAAATTTGGACTCGTCTGACCACAGGACACTTTGCCACTTTGCTACAGTACATTTTAAATGAGCCTTGGCCCACAGAACACGGCGGTGCTTCTGGATCCTGCTCAACAATGGCTTCCTTTTTGCATGATAGAGTTTTAGGTGGCATCTGTGGATGGCACGGTGGACTGTGTTTACAGACAGTGGTCTCTTGAAGTATTCCTGGGCCCATTTAGTAATGTCAATGACAGACTCATGCCGGTGAGTGATGCAGTGGCGTCTGAGGGCCCAAAGATCACGGGCATCCAGTAAAGGTCTTCGGCCTTGTCCCTTACGCAAAGAGATTTTTCCAGTTTCTCTGAATCTTTTGATGATGTTATGTACTGTCGATGATGAGACCTTCAAAGCCTTTGCAGTTTGACGTTGAGGAACACTGTTTTTAAAGTATTCCACAATTTTTTTTACGCAAGCCTTCACAGGTTGGAGAGCCTCTGGCCATCTTTACTTCTGAGAGACTCAGCCTCTCTAAGACATCCCTTTTATAGCCAATCATGTTACACACCTGATGCCAGTTAACTTAATTACTTGCTAAATGTTCTTTCAGCTGATTCTCTTATACATTAATTGCTTTTTCAGCCCTTTTTGCCTGTGTCCGAACTTTTTTGAGACCTGTTGCAGCCAGAAAATTTTAAATAAGCTAATTTTGTGGATAAAAATGTGAAATGTCTCAGTTTTCAACATTTGAAATGTTATCTATGTTCTATTGTAAATAATATATTG